>OZ023262.1:185007370-185607370 GCA_964006375.1 Tillus elongatus | reverse complement strand
TTCGTTAGCCAGAAAAATCTGCTTAGTTGAAATAGATTAAACAATGATTTGGCTTAATTTGACAGACGGATTCCCTTGGTCAGTACCAGTTCTGAGCTGACCTTTAATGTATCGAATTTCGACCACGTAATTATAATGCATGTTTGTAAGAAAATAAATTCGGGACTCAGCAAGTGCGTTATGGTAGCGAATTTTTATTGAATGCCTCAAATTTGAATAGCTCAATTTGCTATTAACCTATAAGGTTCGTTAGACAGGAAACTAGTTTTTTCGGGAACATGTTAAGTTTCTTTTCAAACATTTTTTGTACATTTTCAAACAGTAAAGTTATTTTCATGAAATATGGTACATTTTTTCTACCATATATGTTATACTGGTAACCAAATTTTATGTCTGTTTTCTTTTTTTTTTTCTTTCTTATAAATTCTAAGGTATATAAACACAGGCCATAAAAAACCTGATAATATATGTATAAGATTTTAACAAGATTTTGATGGACAAATCAATAATTTCTATAGTCAAGTAACAGTGTACTATTTATGGATTTAATACAATTGGTGGTGATAAACAAGACTACGGAGAGTCTCTAATTGGGACAAAAATTTTGAGTGGCAGTTCATGATATAATTTGGCAGCTGTTGGTTCGGCGATCAGAGTTTATCAAAATTGTGTTTTGGTACAAGCACAAGCTTAAGCTTTTTTGAATGGCACGATGTAAAAATAAACGAATACACAAATAAATAAATAAATAAGTCAATTATTAAAACGCCTAATTTTCAACGTGTTACTGTATTAGGTAGTTACTTGTTGCAAATCTTGTAAACAAAATATTCTAGGAAACTATTTCTAGCAGACCATACAGTAGTGCAGTCAAGTAATCGACTACTGGACACGTCTGGACGTAGGAGTTGCGTTGTGGTAGCGAATGTTCGTAGTTTTTAGCCTCTTTTTATGTAAAAAGTTGTAAATGGAGTGGGTATCGATGGTGAGACTTTGCAAAAATATCTTCAAATGAGCGCGAATTTGGTCCCGAAAACTCAAAAAAAAAATTAACCAATTTTGAATAAACTTGTCAGATGTCCTTCTTTTGTACATAGCTTGGATTAGTTCCTTAGGCAGCCCAATCGGCCAAAAAAAAATTGTATGTCGAAAAATAAAAAATCTATTTTGCTAGAGTTTGGTAGACGTATTGCGCTAATGGAGGCTCTAATGTCTGCATAACAGAAAATTGAGTATTAAACTTTAGAGTATTTGATTTTAAAGTCCTAAAACGCGGCATATTGAAAGCTCACATTTGCTAATTGTCATGGCTGCGAAATCAGATAACGACTTCGTTTTGCATGAAAACATTATTCTAACAACTAGTATTTATTATCCTATAAATACTTTATTTATCTTGGCTGATTACTAAATAGAGTGTAATGTGCCGTGACTGCGTCCATTAGTATTGTGTAATGTAACATAAAATTATAATACTACAATTATTTGTAAGCACAATCTAATTAAATAAAACTACATATCTTATAACATTACAAGCAGAAATGGGAAGCAAATCGCAAGTGTTCTACAAAAAAGTTCTAAAAACAGCTAACAATACATTAAAAAAAGTGATTTTAAATTTTGATATAATGTATGACTACAACCCCGATTCAGTATAATTTATTAGCCAAGAATAAACGTAGTCTCGTGACACATTTACTTAGCATAATACAAAATTACTTTAGCATTTATAATACTACTGAAATTGCAATTTATGTTTAGCAAAAATAGTATGTACTCCGGTTACACCGCTGACTAGCTACGAACTGTATACAATACACACCAAAATTCAAAAAATATATCAAGGTAACAGCACATAAATTTTACACGTTCAGCACCAAAAAATTAGACACAACCAAACATTTGGGACCCACTCAAAAAAATTATCCGTTCAACTGTTCAAAATCACGCACACCCTAATCCGCCAAATGAGAAACTAATCAAGCAAACCACTTTCACCCGAAACCACTCATCATAAACAGCTCCCCCAAAAAGCAACAATACCATCCATTTCACACAAAACCCAATCAACTCATTACATGCATTATCACAATGAGAGTATTTTTTTCTTACTGACTGCGCGTCTGTAGGTAAAACCCAAAACGCTTTTCATGGAAATGAAGATAGAACTATCCCACAAACACTTAAGATAATGAATTATACACATATAATGTTAATATGTTTAAATATAGATTATTATTTAAAAAAAAAGTGTGATTCTTACTGGAGATCTGTTGTGGATATAAATAGCTAAAGCAGGACCCAACTTCAATAACAGTTTTAATGTATTTTTAGTATTGGATATGTTTATCATGAATTTAATTCAGCAGAGGGCTTCCGACCAGCTTGGTTCAATAGTACGTCCAAGATCGATTTATTTTACACAAGACTGTGCACCAATATAATTTGAATATTTCTGGCTCCTTAAAATGCAGTAGAATATTTTATGAAAACTCATAGATTAAAGTCAGGGCGCAGCAAGTGCGTTATAGTAGTGCACGTTTAGAAGTTTTATAATAATATGCTGTAAGAAAAGAGAGGTATGCAAAAATGAAAGTCGTATGAGCAAATGATGTCAGTAGAAATATTTGTAAAAACGGGGCTAAAGAAGCTGTAATTTTAACAAAATTGATAGTGACAATTGCAAAAAAAATATATATATTTATTTAATTAAGCAATAATTTGTATACCACACTTTCCCTATAAGAAGAAATCTCACAGCGTAATATCGGGTGACTGTATTGGCCATTGTAACGATCATCGCCTCCCTATCCACCGATTTTAAAGTATTAAGTCGAAGTACGGCAGGACATTGATTTCGTAAGGTGCTGGTGCTCCATCCTGCTAGAACCATATCACATTCACTACAACTTGTGGGTTTGTTCGATCAGCGCATGTGTTTGCCAAATTTGGCACGACATTATTTAGGAGAAATGCTCAATAATTACCTCTATTCAAATTGCCATCAATGTAAATGGGCCCAATGACATGGTTTCCAACTATTTGCTTCCAAATATGAACCTTGTCAAGGTATGGCGTATGTTCTTCTCTCATCCAGTGTGGATTTTCTTCAGCCCAGTAGTCGATTTGCATGGACGTGAAGTGTAAAACTGCACTTAACAGAAAACAAAACAAGTTCTAGTTAGATAAAAGTGTTATCTAAAATTTCCCTCATTTTTGTTCACAAAAAGACGTTGTTCTATCAAAATCGTCTTACATGAGCTTTTGTGTCAATTTAAAACGCATTTTGTTATGTTTTAATATTCGATCAATCGATGAATGGCCAGCATACGATGAGCTGCTTGTCGACTTTAAGTACGCGAGTTTTTCTCAAACCGAAAAATTACATCCAATTTGCTATCATTACTCACTGGATAAGGTTTTTTGTGTTCGTGCCTTACATATCCAAGCTTACGCAATTGCTTTTCAATTCTACTAATTGTCTGTTAAGATATAGGCGGCAAGTTGGAAAACTGGGTCACTTGAGGCTCGTTGGTTCAGTGTTAAGAGCTTGTACCTCTGAACCGAAGGAAACTGGGTTCGATCCCAGGGTTCTCCATTCGCTTTTTCAGTACAAACTCTACTAATAACATCAACCGAGGTTGTGGCATTGTATTTGAGCAAGCTAAATGTCTGCAAGTTCCGCCCTACAGAGGGGGCGCAGAGCCGTCGCTCCTGTGTTCATTCGATGTGGGGAACGTTAAATATCCCTGGTTCAGCAAAATTTCCAGGATAGTGAGGTCTAACGCTGATCGGTCATAGTCGCGGAAATAGGCCGAAGTTAAAGAGACAAAACACACACACACACAACTACTGTCATGTGCTTACCATCACACAGCAAATTGTAAAGGCGCTTTAAACAAAACTAGCATTGCCAACTAGGAAGAATCTTGATAACTTTTTATGTCTCCTCTTTAATTGATACCGTCCAAAAGGACACTAAAATTGTTTTTGCTTGCTTTCTCATTATCAAGAATGAAACACGATTACTTGTCAACTTTTTATTATGTTGTGGTAAAGTTTGTCAATCAGATGAATTTCTTCTTTCTTTTACTGTTAACTTTTGCAATAACTTTCAAAACCATAGCATTTTAAATAGAGAATGAAGAGATCTTTCAAATGGAGTAACACAAGCTCCCACTTCGCATTTAAAAGTAAGGGGGTGGCAACTGTCACAAGTTTTCACGTTGCAGGATGTCTTTTTTTAAATAAACATGCATAACAAATAAGATACTGAAATTATTCCATTTGGTTGTTCCACACTATATTTTCGATGCGATTTTATGGTGATGTAATGGTTTATCGTAAAGGATTTTATGATTTTCCTTACCTCCGTGGCGTTGGGTTGGTTTATTAACAAATGAGTCTCATCCGATTTAAATAAAAAGTTTAATTGATTTTCATTATTTTACAAGGGTTTCAAAAGGTGTAATCCATATTTTTTCGGAGTTGTTACTGTCTACACACCACATCTAAATGTTCAAACAATATTTCCTGTAATGCTTGCCGGTTGAAATTCTCTCGTGTCTTTAAACCTCCAACTGGCGGGGAAACTGCCCTTGAACTTGCACAATTGATTGACATACTAAGAAGCTTTTAATGGCTTCGTTGCATTAATTAGTTGAAAACTTCTCCAATTAATTAAAGTACATTAATTGACATTCACCATGCTGACAATATGATTATCAACAGCCAAATTATGTATAATCACGGCCAACTTAAAGTAGATGATTCCTGTTGCTGAACCTTGTATGTATAACGCTAAGCATATACAAGATGATTTGGCTATGAAAAACTTACTAAATTTCATTATAATTTGATTTATAATCAATGAAACTTTTATATGTGTTACCAATGTAGTCTAAAAGCAATATCGCCCTTACGTGGTGACCATAGTTCCTTGTCTACTGAAGTGTTTCCATTTTATTGTAGCGTACACACTTCATCAACTGTGTAAAGTTTTTTGGACGGTTTCCCCCTAGTACACATCTTCCCTTTTGCAAGTATGTGTTTTGAAAATAATGTAAGAAAGTTGTCTTAAAAAGTGTCCACCAAATGTTGCCTTTTTCTTTTCACTTTCTTTTAGTGATTATTTTTTCCTCTCTTCCCTTAGCACATTCCTGTTCACCCTTACTTTGAGGTACCTTGTGTTTGTCATTATATTTCATCTTACTACTGTTCAAAGTCCGCTTTCCTTCACATGTACCTCAACACTACATACGTGTTACTTATAAACATCATGTTAGGTCCAGGTTAAAATGTTTACTAATGAGATAAGTATTTCATAGTTTAAGTGATTGCTTTGTCATCGCGATTTTTGTTGGTCCTTTACTACATTCCTGAAGTACGAAAACAATTAAACCATTTTAAGTTTGTTGGCATTTTGCTTTGTATCCAATATTACTTTCGTAACCTTACTTATTTTGATTACCATTTTCAGTTTGTTTCTTATCAACAAATTCTTCCAGTATACTGAACATTTTTTGTAATTCATTCACTATTTATTCTATTAGTGATAAGCCATCTGGGTACCTTGTCCAATGCAAGCGTTGTCCATTCATAACATTCTTGCTGTCTGTGCCTTCAGCCTGTTTATTAATATCTCCTATAAAGAAACTAAACACGTATGGGGACAATAGACAGCATTTTTGGAGTACACCTTTTTCTCATTTTAGTCTTCATTTATTATCTATTAATACAGAGTATCCCATTTTAAATAAATCACCCTAAATCTCTTATTCTGCGGTCGGTTTTTTAAATTGCTAAGAAACGGTTATCTGAAATGTCGAGAGGGACAATTTTTATTACCAATTTAGGCGTTGCAACTTAAACCCTCTAGTGATGGCGGGAATAAAATTATTAATCGGATTTAGAGCTGAGTGACACTTCTTTTCAAAAGGCCCTAAAATATTTAACTGATGTTAGAAATCATCACCACTGCCTACCATGTAATGATAAAAGTTGTGCACGATTTTTTTTTTTTTGATGAACTTCCTGCAACATTACTTTCATTGAATAAGATCTAATCAATACTATATACTTTTTAATATATTTTTGCCTGTATCAAATACATTTAAAAATAGGTCCTACAGCAGCTACAAATAATGTCACAAAACATAATATTGTTACATTTAAGTGTATACTTGGTAAACTTGCAGACGACCAACCCAACGCTTTTTAGTGAATTTTGTCAGAAAAAATTTCACTATTGGGTAGATCCCGATTTTTGAATTTTATAAAACCAAAATTCAAATGAGCGCGAACTAGGACCCCAGGGTCGGTTTCAATTTTTATATTTATATATGTACAACACTGATAACTCAAAAAATAATACGCCGATTTTGATAGTTTGGCATGTGCCTGCCTTTTGTAAGTGACTTGGATAATTTCGTTAGCCAGGAAAATCGGAACAGGTATTCTGGGAAAATTTTGTTTTCCATCGAAAAAAAATTTATCTCAACAAATAAAAAAGTTATGGTACCCAAATTTGGTATGTATGTTTATGATATAAAAAGCCTGGACGCAGGAAGTGCGTTTTGGTAGTGAATTTTCATTAAAATGTTTTTAATACCAAATATGTCAAATTTGGTTACCAGTATGACCTATGAAATAATGTGCCGTGTTTAATCAAAATAACTTTCTTGTTGGAAAATGTACACAAATTTCCGAAAGTACACTTAAAGTGTTCCAGAAAAAACCGGTTTCTTGGTCAACCTTATAGGTTAATAGCAAATTGAGCTATTCAAATTTGAAGCATTTAATGAAAATTCGCTACCATAACGCACTTGCTACGTCCCGAATTTCTTTTCTTACAAACATGCATTATATTTCGATGGGAAATGCAAAAATGGAATAACATAAGGCGTGTTCGATTTAAAAAAATGTTTTTAGTAGCAAATACGAGCAGGCATCAATCTGATTACCGGTATAGCTCATGTAGTAGAAACAATGTACTATATTTTATCAAAATTACTTATTATTTGAAAATCTACAAAAATTTTCCGAAAATAAACTTAAATGTTGGTTTCCTAGTTTACGTTAATAGCAAATTGGGTTATTGAAATTTGAAGGATTTAAGGAAAATTCGCTACCAAAACGCACTTACTGCGTCCAGATTTTTTTCTTACAAACATGCATCATATTTCGATAAAAAATGCAAAAATGCATTAACTAATTTGTTCTTTGTAAATTAGCCAAAAATCATAGACGATTAAACCATAAACTTAGCTAAACCTACAGCGAAAGCATCAACTTGACTAAACAGACAGCCAAAGCATCAGAGAAAGGGTCTATTTGAAATGCGTTTTCTGTCAATATTTTCGTTAAATGAAAGGCAATGACGGTTGAAGCTCAAAACTTAAGGGTTCGCGGAACAGTCTTCTTGCAACATTTTCTTTTTACAATCCGTATTTGTTTCAGGTTCTTTGCCTAAACATTGCCAGTTTTGACGTTTCAAAACGCAACTTTGACGTTTTGAGGAAAATCCCTATTTATGTTTCTTTAAATGCCTATAACTTTTTTATCTTTTAGCCCACAGAGCTAAATTTTGGTAAGTAACTTACCTATTATGATATAAAACGGCGCACCGAATTTGGTTGCCCATACTTTGTTACTTCCGGCGATTTTTTTTTTCGAAAGAAAACACATAATTTTCCCGGAAAACCTGGGCCAATTTTCCTAGCTAACGAACTTATCCAAGCCACTTGAAAAACATATAAAAATTGAAACTGGATTTGTGTTCTAGGGGGCATAATTAGCGCACATTTGAATAAATTTTTTCAAAAGTCAAAAGTCGGGATCTCCTCATTAGTGAATTTTTGTAAAGAAAATTCACTAAAAGTAGATTATAAACTAACATTTATATTTATATGTTACAAGGAAATTAGTTCTAAAAATATTTGGTGCCAGATTATTTCTGTGACAATTCATTACCATAACGCACTTGTTGCATCCATACTTTTTTTAAAATCTTTTCGGAAACATGCCTTAAACACCCCCCTCCCCCCGCCGGATGCACAAACCACAAAAGAAATTCATTCATTTGCATGCAGATGACCTCTCGAACAGTTTGAAATAAAACGACTGCTCATATGTAGAGTTTGGTATCTCACATGCACGCTGACAGTATTCTTACCTTGTCTGTTCTCTTGTCTTTGCCGAGTTATTTACATATAATTTTTTTTACACATTACATACTTTTGAAGCGATTTATCAGCTGCCGATGGATAAAGTTTGGTATCTCACATTCACGCTGCCACTTTTCTTACCTTTTGTTCTCTTGCCTTTGTAGAGTTATTTACATTTAATATTTTCTACACATTAGATTTTTAAACAATTTCTCAGTACGGTTCTGTTCCGTGACACCCTTCTCCTCCTAAACATTACATTTGACATAAAGTTCACATTGGCTTTGGAAATCCCTGGAATATTCTGGACACATGGACTATTGGCTTCTACTGCCAAGCTAGCACTTCGATTTTAGTACGCTTTTAGTACGCGTACCTGTTTAGAAGGTTTATTATATATTCTTGTGTTCACCCACGTTATTTTTGAAATTGTGAGTTGTTTACTTTCTTCTCTTAATGACCGTCAGTGTTGTAGTGGTTTAAGGTCCATGTGTCGCTGGTTCGTGGTCTGTGACCATGTATGTAATGTGTAAACAACTTTATATGTAAATAACTCGGCAAAGGCAAGAGAACAAAAGGTAATAATACCGTCAGCGTGCATGTGAAATACCAAACTTTATCTATCAGCAGTTATTTTATTTCAAACTGTTCGGGAGGTCATCTGCATGAAAATTTTACGAATTTTTCTTCTGATTTGTGCACCTAGTGGGTGAGGTGGGGGAATTCTAAGCATATTTCTGAAAAGATTTTTCAAAAAGTCTGGACGCAGCAAGTGCGTTATGATAGTGAATTTTCATAGAAATAATCTGGCATCAAATATTTTTTTAGAACTTTTTTGCTTGTAACATAGAAATAAAAATGTTAGTGTATAGTCTACTTTTTATATAATAAACCTACCTACAAAATTTGGTTACCATAGCTTTTTTATTTTTTGAGATACATTTTTTTTCGATAGAAAACAAAATTTTTCTGGAATACGTGTTCTGATTTTCCTGGCTAACGAACTTTTCGAAGCCACTTACAAAAGGAAGGCACATGTTAAACTTTATCAAAATCGGGGTATTATTTTTTGAGTTATCGGTGAGATACATATATACAATAATATATATATATATATATATATATATATATATATATATATATATATATATATATATATATATATATATATATATATATATATATATATATATATATATATATATATTGAAACTTGACACCGATATGGGTTCTAGGGGTCCTAGTTCGCGCTCATTTAAAAATTATGTTGTAACATTCACAAGTCGGGATCTCTAAGAAAATTTTTTTCTTAAAAAATCCACTAAAAACGTTCAGGAGGTTGTCTGCAAGGTTACCAATCTACATTTAAATGTAACAATATTATGTTTTGTGACATTATTTTTAGCTGCTGTAGGACCTATTTTTAGATGTATTATCTTTACAA
Source organism: Tillus elongatus (assembly GCA_964006375.1). Classification (NCBI taxonomy): domain Eukaryota; kingdom Metazoa; phylum Arthropoda; class Insecta; order Coleoptera; family Cleridae; genus Tillus; species Tillus elongatus. The sequence goes on along the minus strand of OZ023262.1, from coordinate 185,597,761 downwards.
TGTACTACACATTTGATACAGGCAAAAATATATTAAAAAGTATATAATATTGATTAGATCTTATTCAATGAAAAAAACTACAAAGCGACAACCCTGTATGTAGTATTCAGGTTCCTGTTCAATTTCTGGTCTGCGCCGTTTAGAATGCGCCATGTAACACCCTATATTCAAAGATTACCCAATTGTCTTATATCTGGACACCGAGGTGGCCACTCAATGGCTGCCTCCGACCGATTTTTCCAGGAAGTATCTGATTTAAGTATTCTCTTCCTTGTATATGATAATGCGAAGGAGCCCGTCATACTGAAAAAATAATTCGTGCTCAAAAGTTTGTCGTCTTCATCTCCTACTCTGTCAATATTAGAATATGTTATGCAATAAATCACGATAAATCTCCCTAGTCAAGTTGTCTTCAGTGGGGATAGGACATATAATAATCACTAGAACCTATCATTTATTTGAAATGGTAGGGACGAGTCACACCCTCGTTATGTAGTTGAAGTTTTCGTATTGAAAGTGGCTACAAAATGTTCACGCGAACATATCAAACGAGGCGTTAAGCGACTAAAAAAAAAAAAAACTTGGAACTATATATTCAGGGTATTCAGTCTCTATCTAATAAATAATTCAATTCTGTATGTATGAATTCCCATTGTCTTGTTCCTGCTATTCAGTTAAATATGTCCTAATTATCTCTTCACAATTGTAATTGTGTCATAGTGAGCAATTATTGCTACAACTTCCAGAACCCTGTGAAGCTATTATTATTATTATTATTAAATATGTATGAATTTGACGGCGTAGTAGTCTACTACGCTGTCAAATTCATACATATTTAATTGCGTAAGAGGATTATCATTTGCTAAGCGTAATAATTTCTTACAAATATTATATCTACTGAACAAAAAATCACACCGGTTGTGATTTGGTAGCGTTTTGTACAAGCAACAAAGGCGCTTATAATAAGGTCACGGACGCCAGTTTGGTAAAAGCAATATTTAGGAACTATTTAATAGAGGTACACGGTACAAAAGACGAGTTTAATACTCATAAATTAAAAGCGTCCCAGATGAACCGCTATTGATCTAGATTTGTTTGTCTGCATTAGCAAGGTTTGAAAGTTAATAGCTTGGTTAAAATTGATTCTATCAATAACAAAACTCAAAGATAGCTAGAGTCAGGTAAAACACAGCAGATATAAAAATTCGATTAGCTAGAAAAGGATAATGATTTGTTTGAATATGTATATACTATCGATAAAATAAATAAGCAGACAGTTTATAATAACCCTCTCCATTTGTATTCATTTTAACAGAATTTCATAAAAAGCAATACAAATATGGCTGGTTTAACCCTTCTAGGTCCACAGGGGCATGTGTATTAAGATACTTTGCAGTTTTATGTATGCATAGGTTTACGGTTAACAAAGTAACAAAAAAATGGCTAAATACTTAGGAAAGTCGATTTCCTGTTACTTAGGAAGGAGCAAGCGTAAAGTGGCGGTATTGTTAGTGCTAAAATTGTTGTGAATACTTTGTGTCTCTTGCTTATGTCTTAAGGTTATATCGTCAAACTGGTGTACAATAATAGCATCAGCGTTGCGAGTAATACTATTTAGCTGGAGACATAATGAATTAGAACCCCTTGCTGACAATATTTCTGATGTAGGGTTTCTAAGTGTGTCCGCAAAGAGGTCTTAAGATGAATCTAAAGAACATCCAGATCCATTTTATGACAGCGATATTATGAACCAGACTACGAGGATAGTGACACTAGTGACGACAAACCTGAAGATTATGAGGCTGATGCACCTGCACCAGAATTCACTATTCTGAATTTACTGCCTGATGAGAATATAGTACCTAGTCAGTACGAAGAACCAGTCCCTTTGTCTAATGTTACTCCACAGTTTGAATCTGCAATCTTCAAGCCAGAAGCAAAGCCATGAAAAATCGATAGTGATTTAAAATTTGTCGGCACCAAGCTTATTAAAGAAATATGTACTCCTAGTTTGTTTGTAACACTGGCGAATTACACAAATGAGGGATTGAAAATCCGGGGATCTGTTAAGAAGAAAACTGTGAGGAAAACTGGCAGTAGTGAACCACACATCCTCTGTAGTTGCTCACTCATTATGTGTCATAATAAGCTACTACCACTCAAGTACTATTTATGCAACAACGCTTTACTATAAAATATTTACATGAGAAATGCATTCATATGTGATAGTAAAACTATATACACAAACCCGAAAGAAATCTAAAAGAGTCTCAAAACTTAACTAAGTCAAGGAATTTCTGGAGTAATCGTTTTAGAAGTGCAAATCAAACATCACTTATCAGAGTATAGACCACATTATAAGAAAAATTAAGTGGTGGTCTTTGAAGCAATAGCTCTCTTTGAAACCTGTCAAGCGCTGCATTAAATTATACCATTTGAAATTATTCTTGCAAGCACACTTGGACTATTTGGACTAACCAAAATTTTCCAGTGTGACGTCTTGCCATCATGGTAAGACTTCCAGGGAGGATTTTTTTACCAAGAACCTTATTCTAATTTCCTGCAAAAGTGGTGTTTAAAGGGTTAGGAAGTGATTTGTATATTAAATATAGTATACACACAAGAGGCTAGGAACTCAAATACGGGGGCATACACAGTTCGCTGTGCGTTTGCAGATTGATGACATACCTCATTCATTGTAATATTGTTCATTTTTTATTAAATTTTAATGGTAGTTAAAAAGGCTTCTAGAGAAAAAACATCTTGTTTAAAGGAACTTATTGCTTGTTAATTTTTCCTGCATATTCCCTAAGTTTATTATACTATTATGGTCCATCGTAATTTTTAACCTTTAAAATTGCATCAGGGAATACAAAGTTCTAATTAATACTCAGAATCTCAGATTTTGAATATAGATTTAGTTTTTATGACAAGACCTAGTGCTAAACTTATCAATGGTTAACATAGTTGTGTGATATGAGCCCTCTATGTTTTCTTTCAACGACTTCTTATAGTCTACATATATCATGAACTAATTTTGTATTACAAGAGTCATTACTACTTGATTAGCTTAGGTTGCTTAGTAAGTAAATATTATTTCAAATTATATATATATATATATATATATATATATATATATATATATATATATATATATATATATATATATATATATATATAGGTATCACACCGATAACTCAAAAAATAATGGGACGTTTTTTATAAAATTTGTTGGTGAATGCGTTCCTGTTGAAAGTAGATAAGTTGTTAGCCGAGAAAGTCGAACTAGATTTCCCAAGAAAATTCTTGTTTATCCGAAAATAACAAAACTATAGCAACCAAAGTTGGTACTTAGGTTTATACTATAAAATCTATACGACATACCAAATGTTATATCTCTAAGTTCAAATAAAAAAAGTCATAGGCATTTAACGGAAAAAACTTTGTGTGCCACTGAGGACTAGAGAAACTCACAAAACCAAAATGTTTTGGGTGTACAACATAGTCTGTTGTATATTAAAGGTCAGGAATAAGTTTTTAGCATAAAAAAGCCAAGAAGTACCAGAAAATTTACGTTGCAAATTTTATAGTTTTTCTTCTTAAAACGAAAAGGTCGCGACTTCAAACGTCAAAGTTTGCAACTTAAAAAAAAAACCTGAAACAAACGCGCGCTATGTAGGAAAAATGTCGCAAAAGCGTGTTTTGCAAAGCTTAAGTTTCAGCCTGCCACGAACCCCCCTTGTAAAGTAGTCTTAAGATTAATTACTTAAAGAAAAATCTATCAACGATTAGGCGGATCATTATTTGTTGATGTTAGAATTGTGTAAATTTAAACACATATTTCGTAGAGGCTTTTCCTGATGTTATTTTTGCTCTTTATTTAATCAGTTAAAATACCTATGTTGATCAACTGGAAATATTAAAAGTTTAGCCAAAATAAATGCTTATTATTTCTAGGTTGATTTTGACCAATAGCTCATCTTTATTAGACCCTTAGTACAAAATTCTGATACTAAATAGATAACTGTACTAGTTCGATATCTAGGTATTTACTATAATTATTTCTGATTTACATTGATGATAAACGTAGGAAAATACTGGCAAGTGGTTTATTGCAATAACAGTCAAGAGTAAAATACAATAATACTTTTTAATAATTGTTCAGAATATAACAGCGGATTTAAACGTCCGATTGTCAATAACGACGATAAAGTTACTATGAGTACCAGTCATGCTCTAAAATAACTCTCATATCAATATGAGAGTTATTTTAGAGCATGACTGGTACTCATAGTTTGTTAAATATATATTCTTGTCAGATAGGTAACAAATAGTTGCATGCCCTGATTCTGCAATAAATTCCAGCCTAATGTTCGTGTCTTTATAGTTTCTCTGTCTCTCTCTCTCTCTCTTTCTCTCTCTCTCTATATATATATATATATATATATATATATATATATATATATATATATATATATATATATATATATATATATATATATATATATATATATATATATATTCTTTATACATCTATCAAAGATTGTTCCTTAACCTTTTGTTTCTTATTCTGGACCAGGATACCCGATTCAAATAATCAAAGAGTCCAATTCTTACAAACTCACACCTAGAACGTTCTACTCAAGAGTTATTACTTATTTGTCACCAAAAATTAAAACTCAGAACTAAACATCTAGAAATTATATTTTTTATTTGGACTCAATACCAAAATTCACAATCCAGAGCCAAAAATTTCAAAAATGTCCTAACATATTTCAAAAATATCACAGAATACCCTAAAATTTTTCAGAAGCTATAAACTAAAAATTGGGAAGTAGAAACGAGAACCGAAAACCTCTGTAATTAAAGAAACAACACATTATTATAAATGATGTGGTCCCTAAGGAATAATTTAAAATCGAACATGGACAAAATTCAGTCCTGTGGCCATGTCTACTGACACAACGGATATTAAACTAAACAACAATACGACAGTAAGAACTAAGTTTGCTTTAACAAGACTAAATTTGATAGAGCATGCTTGTGAAGTAGTAAAAAAATTAAAAACTAGCTTACCTTTTGAAATCATTTTATATTTAGTATCTGGGAAGCAGCTCTGACAGCTTACAATAGGCTTACAATTGTAATGTCTTCCATTTGATATGGTATGTTTTTATGGGGTGGTTCTGTGGAGAAATATAGTGTTTTATAAGCGCAAAAAAGACGTATCAGAAAAAATTTTCAATTTCCAACAAACTGAAACCTGCAGAAAATATTTTATATGTTAGAATATACTCACCTATTACTCACTATATATCACCGACTTTGTCAAATTTGTGAAAGAAAATGGTGAACTGTTCATTCAATATAAACAGTAGCATACTTACCCCTCTGGAGAAGAGATGAACTGGTAAAACCCTACACACGTTTGACTAGATTGCAAATAATGCTAGGTATAATGTTACAAAAATCTTCATTCACCTACCGTTTGAAACAGGACAATTTCTCACACCAAAGCTCAAACCAAAATTTCAAAAATACTTTTTGCAAAAATCCATTCACGATATGGATGAGTATTTTAATGCCACTGATTTGTGGCCTATTTTGACTTAGTCTCCCCCTAAACGTGGCTATCTTTTAATTATATTTACGTTTTATGGAGTTCCGTCCTTTCTCTCTTTGTTTTCTATTTATACACTTTTTGTATATTTCTATGCAATTGTAATGTGTATTATGTTTTGTATTTTATATTTACATTTCCTGTACATTTATTTGTATCTTATTTATACATCGTTTTTTAAGATGTTTTCTTATAGAATTCTTTTAATATATTTTATCTACATGGCATTTTTAGATTCATGCATACACTTTTATTTGTTATTGGGTTATTTTGAGTTGCTCAGTTGTTCTGTTGAAACTCTTAACAAGTCTAATTTGTACATTTAATTTTAGTGTTTTGTTCATGGAGACGGCTTCGTTTGTTTAATTTTTTTGTAATCGCAGTAGCTGGCTCTACGCTCAAGCGAGCATTTGTAATTGTTATTACTTAAGTCAGTAAAGTATTATTATTATTATTACTATATTACTTTCGTTATTATAAGGAGTAAAAAATTTTATAGGGTGTTTTGAGCTGCCTCTTATAAAATTATTTTGATAATCACAGGCTGGCCTGTAAGTCTTCGTTGATACAAATATTCGTTTTTTTAATCGAACACCCCTTATATTTTTCAATTCTGGTAAATTCCGTCGAATTATAATGCATTTTTTAACGAAAAAAATTGGCAACGCTCTTTGTTTTCGAGTTATTTCAATTGCTTTGCAGGTTTTTATATTTTTGGCGCATATAAACATTATGATATGGCGTTTTTTTCCAATAGATAGCGGAGACCAACAAAAATGACGCATTCAGAGCAGTTTTTGTTTATACTATTCGTTAATTTTTTAATTGTTTCAAACAATTAGGTTAGGTCAGGTCAGGTCAGGTCTTCGATAAAATGTGGTACATTGTTTCTACTATATAAGTTATACTGGTAACCAAACTTGATCTCTGCTTTCATTAAAAAATACATATTAGTTACTAAAAAAAAATTCACTACCATAACGCACTTGTTATTTTATGCTTACTTATCTGTGCTACATATGGTGAGGCTATGTACATTTCGTTCAGACTTAGAGTGCATATAGTGTAACACTTTCCTTAGATGGCACTATCTTTGGCTAGGTGGGACCATATAAAGAAAGTCTGGACGCAGCAAGTGCGTTTTGGTATATAATTCATATATAAATATTTCTAATAGCAAGTATGTCTTTTGTTTTAAAGAAAGCATGCCTCAAATTTGGCTACCAGTATTACCTATATAGTAGAAACAGTATACCATATCTCATCCAACTAACATTGTTGTTTGAAAATGTACAAAAATTGTCAACAAATATCCCGAAAAAACTGCTTTCCTGGCCAACAAAGCTTAGATTAATAGAAAATTGAGTTGGTAAAATTTGAAGCATTTAATGAGACCATAACGCACATGGTGCGTCCCTAGTTTCTAGAAGCATGCATTATATTTCGATGGAAAATGCAAAATATGCAATAATATCAGGCTTACGTGCATGATTAACAAAAAAATTGTACACGAATTATGGGGCACCCTGTGATTATAAAAATAATTTTATAAAATGCAGCTTAAGACGCCCTATAGTCAACGTATACAATTTTTTCTCGCATCTTGTATAATAACGGATGTAGGTATCGAGATTTACCGTAAAAATGCGTGGCTTTGTAATTCTATATGAAAACCAATAAAAATTGAAACTAACCGCGGATGTGGGTTCTATTGGGCCTAGTTCGCGGTCATTTGAAGAAATCTTTTCAAAAGTTAAAAGTTTTTTTCTACGAGACTGCATTAAAATGGTGCTGCAAATTGAATCATAACTTCCACAAAGCTGTAATAATTTACTCGCCTCAGAAAGACATTCTAAATTTAGGGTCCATGACATGACCACAAAAAAAACATTTATTGGGATAGCCAAATATGATTTTCCAGTGTCTACTGCATTTAAAATTACTGGCTTTTGAGCGGAACCATGCAGATGTCGTTTTTTCTACAATAATCGAGTTGAAACGTTTAATTTTAGATGTTGATGACCTTTCGCAATCCCACTCTTCAATTGATCGCAGAATCCAAAAATCTGAAAAAATACAGGTGTTTCATATAAAATAATGAAGCTACCACTAACTTCCGGTATAAGAGAAAGCTGCAGCGGCTTGAGAAGATATAAGTTCGATGGTTTGAATTAATTATTGCGGTAACTTTCAAAATCAATTTTTATATCCCCAGATACTTTTAACTAAAAGTTTTTGTTATAGAGAGTGAGGATGTATTGAAAAAAGAATTTAAACTGCAAAACATACACGTGCCCTGTGTAAAGCAATAACAAGGTTGTAGTATTTAGTACCTTTTTTTTACTACGTACCGAATATGAATTCTCACACAACTGGTAAGTTCTACATAAACGATTTTTAAAAAATTACCTAAAAAATTTTAATACAAAAGATATATCTATATTTAGACTATTGGCTTCGGTTTTAAACCATTAGCACATTTAAACCGAATTTTTAGTCAGTGTGGCTACAACGATCTGAAAAAAAATGTAATGCGTTCGTCGGGTTTTAAGCATCACAGTTTAGCTTAATATTAACTAAACCTTCTTATTACGCAACCATCTATCTACATATTTGAATCAAGATCCACTTACAAAAGCAAGAGCCTGCACTCATACTCACCCAAGTGCACATAATATATAGAGTTATATTTACAATTTACACCTGCATTCTTCTGCATTTGTTTACCTTTTTCCGACTAGGTTCTATTAAGGGAAATAAAAAACAGCGACACAAATCTTCTGCGTGTTAGGGGTCTATTTAGACGATTTTATGTAACTCAAACAGCTAGGTTGACCCTAGATAAATTAGGAAAACACATCGTTAGACGGAAGGATAACTAAAAATATGTAAAAATGTTTAAGTAGCTACTACAAAATAAAATTAGAAACATTAAATGTGTTTAGACGCAAATTATAAGTATGCGTATTTCCAATATATATATATATATATATATATATATATATATATATATATATATATATATATATATATATATATATATATATATATATATATATATATATATATATATATATATATATATATATATATATATATATTCCGTTGCAAGTAAGTGTCCCAAGCTAAAAGGGCACGAAGCGCACCGTGTCCGCACAATATTTTCCACAAATATTTGAACCTCTACGCTCACATTTGTACAACCCATCAGCATACGTTCCATATCCACCAACTCCCCACACCCGCAATTGGGATCGTCTTTTAAATTTATTTGAAATAAGTAGGAAGGTACCAATGCATGTAAAAAACCTTAATCTACAAATATTTACAATCATTAGACTATCTAATAATACTTGGTTTTTAAACCAAGGTATCCTCTGTGGAGAAGGTTATAGCTGTTTTTAATAAAATCCTATACTATTATTTTTGTATTTTTGTGTCTATTTTTTGTAAAAGAATTAAATAGGTAAGGCAAACCGTCTGACCCTGGAAATCGATAGGTTAATTCTCCTCCTGTGTAAATAGCTTCCTTAGCAAATGTATCCACTATTTCATTCTGTAATCGCCCGTAGTGTCCCTCTATCCAGGTAACGTCTTTTTGCCTTCTTCTTGCAAAGTATACAAATTTTTTTATCAAATAGTTGTTAACTTTTTTATTTGCTGTGAAATTTTAAATTTTACCAAGGCAACTCTTACTATTTGTGAAAATAACCACTCTTTGTTTGCATTGTTGTTTTACATAGTGTAATGCTTTTAAAATTGCAACGATTTCTGCTGAATATATGGATAATTTACCATTTAGTCAAAACGTTTTTTTAATTTGATCTTCCGGGGAATATTAGGCATAACCTGTGGCGCTGCTCTGTTTAGAACCATCGATGAAAACGTGAAGGAACTGTCGAAATCTGGGCGTTACATCACACTTAAATACAAGATTACAAACACAGGAGAAGTGTAATTTTGTAGATATGTTACACTTAAATACAAGATTACAAACACAGGAGAAGTGTAATTTTGTAGATATGTTATTTTAGTGTTTTTTTGTTTGTGTGCATATTTATGCTATACGTGGGTCATAATCTAGATCACCTTTGTGTAAAAAAATATTTTACAATTACAAAAAGGAGATTATAACACTGACGTGAAGGTGTTGCTTCGTTTACTTTTTCTATCAAGTCACTTTCTTGTACATTCCTTTATAAGACACCGAGTAGCCAATCTTTCTGCACGTATTTTTTTATCACACGATTTTTATATCGAGAAATGTTCAATTTTATCTTGGGTCGACAGTTTAGTGAATTTTCCTACAAATTATATATATATATATATATATATATATATATATATATATATATATATATATATATATATATATATATCTATGTGTGTGTGTGTGTGTGTGTGTGTGTGTGTGTGTGTGTGTGTGTGTGTGTGTGTGTGTGTGTGTGTGTGTGTGTGTGTGTGTGTGTGTGTGTGTGTGTGTGTGTGTGTGTGTGTGTGTGTGTGTGTGTGTGTGTGTGTGTGTGTGTGTGTGTGTGTGTGTGTGTGTGTGTGTGTGTGTGTGTGTGTGTGTGTGTGTGTGTGTGTGTGTGTGTGTGTGTGTGTGTGTGTGTGTGTGTGTGTGTGTGTGTGTGTGTGTGTGTGTGTGTGTGTGTGTGTGTGTGTGTGTGTGTGTGTGTGTGTGTGTGTGTGTGTGTGTGTGTGTGTGTGTGTGTGTGTGTGTGTGTGTGTGTGTGTGTGTGTGTGTGTGTGTGTGTGTGTGTGTGTGTGTGTGTGTGTGTGTGTGTGTGTGTGTGTGTGTGTGTGTGTGTGTGTGTGTGTGTGTGTGTGTGTGTGTGTGTGTGTGTGTGTGTGTGTGTGTGTGTGTGTGTGTGTGTGTGTGTGTGTGTGTGTGTGTGTGTGTGTGTGTGTGTGTGTGTGTGTGTGTGTGTGTGTGTGTGTGTGTGTGTGTGTGTGTGTGTGTGTGTGTGTGTGTGTGTGTGTGTGTGTGTGTGTGTGTGTGTGTGTGTGTGTGTGTGTGTGTGTGTGTGTGTGTGTGTGTGTGTGTGTGTGTGTGTGTGTGTGTGTGTGTGTGTGTGTGTGTGTGTGTGTGTGTGTGTGTGTGTGTGTGTGTGTGTGTGTGTGTGTGTGTGTGTGTGTGTGTGTGTGTGTGTGTGTGTGTGTGTGTGTGTGTGTGTGTGTGTGTGTGTGTGTGTGTGTGTGTGTGTGTGTGTGTGTGTGTGTGTGTGTGTGTGTGTGTGTGTGTGTGTGTGTGTGTGTGTGTGTGTGTGTGTGTGTGTGTGTGTGTGTGTGTGTGTGTGTGTGTGTGTGTGTGTGTGTGTGTGTGTGTGTGTGTGTGTGTGTGTGTGTGTGTGTGTGTGTGTGTGTGTGTGTGTGTGTGTGTGTGTGTGTGTGTGTGTGTGTGTGTGTGTGTGTGTGTGTGTGTGTGTGTGTGTGTGTGTGTGTGTGTGTGTGTGTGTGTGTGTGTGTGTGTGTGTGTGTGTGTGTGTGTGTGTGTGTGTGTGTGTGTGTGTGTGTGTGTGTGTGTGTGTGTGTGTGTGTGTGTGTGTGTGTGTGTGTGTGTGTGTGTGTGTGTGTGTGTGTGTGTGTGTGTGTGTGTGTGTGTGTGTGTGTGTGTGTGTGTATCACACCGATAACTCAAAAAATAGTTGACCGATTTTGATAAAATTTGGCATGTAAACTATATGCAAAAATTTAGATCGCTAGATTAAAATAAAAAATCCTAGACGCAGCAAGTGCGTTACAGTAGTAAATTTTCATAGAAATAATCTACCATTTTCATTATATATATATATATATATATATATATATATATATATATATATATATATATATATATATATTATTATTATTATTATTATTATTTTATGGTAGTGAACTATATATAGTTCACTGTCTTATAGTTACTACTTGAAGAAATTTTTCAAGTGCATCGGTCTCGAACTCATGATAGGAGCTGTTTTTTCTATGCAAATTCGATATAAATTTAAAAAAAACAGCAAAATGTACCAACAAATTTTTTTACAAAATGCCGCGAAATTTTTTTTCTTATGGACATCAAAAAATAGGACTTCTACAAAAATTGGTTAAAAACTTTTACGTAAAAGATTGTAAAAATATTGTTTATAAAATTTTCCCTAAACAATTTTTTCGCACAAAAACTCATTAAAACAATATTTTTCATGAATTTCATAAAAAAAGTTCCATCAAAACTTGGCTAAATATTCTTTTACACAAAAATCGAAACAAAATTTTCTTTCCAGAAAATTTAAAAAAAATTCTTTCTAGGAAATTTGCTAAAAATTTGTAAGAAAATTGGCCATTACATAAACAAGCTCGCTTATGCAATAAATTAAAATGTATACAATCTGATATAAATACAGTCGTAGACTTCTTTTACGGGTTCACAAAGAAAGCTTTCTTTTGCCTGACGATGCCGTCTGCTATTAAAATTAAGAGTTCGCATCTCATTAGTTTTTTTTTGTATAAAAATTCGCGAAAAATTCATTGCAATTATAAAATCTGATCATATAACGTTAATAGAAGAAAAAAAAATAATAAAAAAAATATATAAAAGGAAGTTCACACAGCTGGGATTGCACCCGCTTCATCTCTGATTAGTTGAAGTAATACATGGCTTTACCGACTTAGCTACGAAGCAGGTGACAGTTAGTTGTGTTAAACGGGCCATAAGCTGGTATATAAATTTGTGGTTTACAATAGCAAATACTTTCTAATTCATTGATTGTTGTTGGTGAAACTGGTCCATACTACATACAGACTTGGAGACTACTTATCTGGCTTCACTGTTCGGTTTCGTTTCTGTAGGTGAAGGACCTAGCCAGCGCGTATACTAGCTGGGGCATGCGCCCGTTCTAAATTCTGGATGTTCTAGGATGTTCTACAACGTTTCTGTGACTATTGTTGCTATTTGACAGTATCCTGAGACAGATAAAAATTGAATTAGTACGAAATCATGACAACTACAAATAAAGATCTGTTGCTATGTTATGATGTTTTCATAAATTTTTTTATCAAAATTGAAAACAAAATAAAACACAGATGATGGATGATGCTTTAAAAATGTCTATGTATGTCAATATTTAACATAAAAATAGAACTAACTTAACAGTAATAACTACAATACCAGTTAAAATTATAATAAAATAACTAAACAATAACAGTAGTAAAGCAGAGTTGATGTGTGTCGATATTTTCAATGTATAGAGTCTCGTTTATTACTGTTATTGTTTAGTTATTTTATTGTTGTAACTTGGATTATAATTCAGAAGGGCCGCTTGCTCCAGTTAGCTTGCGCTGGCTACGTCCTTCACCTACAGAAACGAAACCGAACCGAAGCCAGAGAAGTAGTCTCCAAGTCTGTATGTAAATAATTTCTATTTTAAATGGTTTTTTCAACATATTTTATCAAATGAGCACTTGGAACAGAAGTCTATGACTTTGCTAAAGACATCTCATTTGATATTTACGAATATTTTCCATCCTTCATGCCGACGGTCTTTGTTAAACCTCATGAGTTGTGAGATTTTAAATCGTAACTAACATTTTCAAAAGAAAAACTATACAATTTTCATAGTAATTTTTCTTGTATTTCTTGACACCATATTTGAGCCAAAAAGAAATAATCTTGGTCTGTAATATTCAGTAGCTTATGTTTAACACACAATATTTTGGTCTTGTGTGCTTCTCTGATCACCAGTGGAATCCAATTTTTTTCTGTAAGTGCCCATAACTTTTTTTTTGTATCGATCTTAATTTTGGTATGTAATTTACATTTCATATTATAAAGTTTCGTACCAAACTTGGTTGCGATGGATTCGTTATTTCTGGAGATATAAAAATGTTCCGAAAGAAAACCTAAAATTTTCCCAGAAGAACTAGTCAGATGTTCCTGGCTGCGCACTTATCCAAGCCACTTGCAAAATGAAGGTACTCACGAAATTTGATCAAAAAAATGTCACATATTTGTTGAGTTATCTGTGTGCTATATATATATATATATATATATATATATATATATATATATATATATATATATATATATATATATATATATATATATATATATATATATATATATATATATATATATATATATATATATATATTACAAAGTCATTATCCGGCCAGCCTTGACCTATGCATCACCTGCATGGGCTACCGCGGCTGCAACACACATCAAGACCCTTCAAATCATCCAGAACAAAATTCTGAGAATGGTTACCGGAGCGCCATGGTTTGTCCGAAACAGTTAGATTTACTCTGATCTGGAAATGCCTTCGATACTTGAGTATAATTCAACTATCCACAACCCAGTTCGCAAAAGCCGCTTCTCACCCAAATGCTCTCCTCCGTAGTGCCACCGACTACGACGAGCAACTTCCACACAAGCATAAGCGTCCAAAGCTTATACTTACCCGCTAAACGCCCCCGCGGCAAAAACAGAATGGAAACATTCATACCCTAAAAAGTCATTGTGTGTAATTCTTTCCGACGGAGGTATGGACTAAGGTCCGGTACTCCCAGGGAGGGGGTTTTAGTGAGTACAGTCTCACAGTACCTCGATATCCCACGGAAACCTACGGGGCCGTGAAATGGGGTCTGCATGAGCATTTCCCCCTCCTGCTTTCAACAATATATATATATATATATATATATATATATATATATATATATATATATATATATATATATATATATATATATATATATATATATATATATATATATATATAGATTGAAACTGACCATGGATATGTTTTCTAGGGGGCTTAGTTCGCGCTTATTTGAAGAAACTATTTCAAAATCAGAAGTTGAGTTCTCCTCATCAGAATTTTTTCAATGAAAATTCACTAAAAAAGGTTATAAGTATTTAATCAAAAAATTTTGGATCATTTTTATGAAAATTCACTACCATTTTAAAATTTGTTTACATCATACTAAGGATCCTTAAAATGAAGTCCATACCCCATTGACTAAAGGCGCTTGTTACTAAAATGCGCCGTAACGCGGCGATATTTAGAATATGTACAACCCTTAAAGTCAAAATACCTAATAAGAATAGTTCTTTAAAGTAACACTCCTACATCTATGATTTTCATGTACTTTATTTTTAATTATTTCAATCATTAAAATCCTGTACCACACTGATTTGGTTTTCAAGGCTTCATTACCATCTTCAACCTTTTCTTTCTTGAATATTTGTATGTTTCTTAAGTGTTTCCTACTCCTTTTTCAGCGTATAGTAATCACTTTGACAATGACATTTCAGCGGGCTACTCGGAAGATAGCGACTACACATCGGATCTGAACTATCCGGTGGGCCAGCATCCTAACTCTTCGGCTTCACAGTTCAGGACGGCGGCCCACCAGATGCAGACTCCCCAGCGCTCATTGGAGACCTCCAGGGAGAACTCCTATGAACGGGAGGACGGGCCACATCAGCAGCACCATCTGCCGGCTCCTATTACGCACCAGAATCACCTGAGTCCTGGGTCGCACAGGCGTCATCATCAGGTAGGTAAACGAGAGTTGACAGATCGTGTTATAAAGTTGGGAACTATAATTATATAATTTCCTCATATCGTTTTAGCTAAGCTGTTTATTACACTTTTTACACCTTTACACAAATGTAGACAATATATGATTGCGCATATATTACGCAATCAGGCAAAAAAACTGTAAAGTTCAACGCGTAGTTCAAAAGCAATAAATATTGGCATAAATTTGTCTGATTTTTATTTTCTTGTTTGACTTAAGTATTGTTTGCAGATGCAGCACATAACATTAATCAATTTTATATCTTAGTTCGTGGTGCAACAAATTCATATTTTCATTTTTGATTCTTACTTTTTAATTTAAAGTGATATTTTAAGACCACCAAATGGCTTTCACTATAAGAAGCTACTTTGTCAAACTACTAGTAGGACATAATTATAAAAGCAAGAGAACGCTTATTAAGATCTATTGGTAGAAGTGTTTGCTAGAGATACATTTTGGCCATTATAAGACATACCGGTTTCGCTCTTATTGGTGCTCATCAATGTGCCACCAATGATTTCCAAAACTCTTCTAAAACAATATGACTAAACAAGGTCAGTAGAGTGGAGCGAAAATGATCGTAATTTTATTTCTTTCTGATCGATAGGCCTGTATAAGGAATAGCTAAGTGTTAACCACTGGGTAAAATCTGGGTTTGCTATGAATTCCTCATTGGTTGCCTAAATTATTAAACTTGCCGGTCCTAAATTTTAAAAAAACTTATTATTTTCATTAAAAAATTTTAAGCAACTCCTCGCTTATCTTCTTAAAGAAAAGCAGAAACCTTATTTAGGTGATTGCATATCGAGTTCCATGTCGCCCTCCCGTTCTTTGTATTAAATAATGTAAATAGTTTACTGATCTAAAACTGAAATATATTTTCTTTGGACACAATAGATAAAAATTATTTTGTAAATGAAAATATTCTTGCTTTATTTAATATTCACGCGCCTCTCAAAACAGTAGGAATAAGAAAGTACGTCTTTCCATCTGTTACTTAGAACATTACACTCATGCAGAATTTACGTGCCAAAGCATTAACAGGAGCTAGAACAAGTAAGAGACAGTCCCACTGGGATTACTATAAGCAACTGAGAAACTGCACGACCTCTGCAATCAGATGGGAGAAAAAGCATACATGGAAGCGAAATTCAAGGAAAAGAACATTAAAGCAATCCGGAGGGAACTAAGTGCGTTCAACGCCGGTAAAAAAGAGGAGTGGATATATCTTACATTTGAAAAAGACTGAGGAAATTAGCTCTCATTTTATTAAGACCAATAATGATGCATGTAGTGGCTTTGTGTTGAACTATAACCTTTTGTCATATTATAAGAATAATTTAAAATATGATACCCCTACAAAGCTGGTTTTCAAACCAGTAAGTGAAAACATAGTTGAGAACATGATTGATATAATTAAAACAAATGCCACGGGGGTGGATGGAATAAATAGTAAAATGCTTGTTTTATGCTGACCAGTAATTGTGCCCTACAAAACTTATATTATCAATGTGTGTCTGAGGACCTCATACTTTCCATTTCTGTGGAAAACTGCGTAGTTTTGCTGTTCCCTAAAGTGTCCTGTCCCACAACTTGATTTGAGACCATTGGACATACAACCGACAATGTCTAAAATATTGGAAAAGGTAGTTCAGGAACAGTTGAGAGACTTCATCGTAGCTGGTGCAATATTGCCTGAGACACAGTCGGGGTTTCGGAGTGGTCAGACTTGTACCACGGCTCTTCTTCATGTAACAGACGATAATGTCAGGGCACTTGATGAGGGGAAGAGTTGTGCTTTGGCGCTGCTTGACTTCTCAAAGACATATGACACCATACATCATGGGATTCTTTTATGAGTGCTCCACTACATTGGTTTATCACTTGAGACAGTCAGATTGATTGGGAGTTATTTACACAAAAGCTCGCAATGTGGTAGAACTGATAACACAAGATCCAGTGTATTGGAGGTTAAATATGGGGGGGGGGGGGGTGTGGGCTCAGGCTTCTGTATTAGAGCCACTTTTGTATTGCGTATATGCCAATAACTTAACACCTGCGATTCAAAATTGTCATTCCTGTTTTTATTCAGATGATCTATACTTCCTTCATTAACTCAAACTGTTTGCAATCTATGGCTCCTATCAATCAAGATCTGAACAGTTTGGTAAATTTGGCAGAAAGCCATTTCATAAAAATAAACGTTATTACGTGTTCTGTTCTTTCATTCGCAAGCGAAGCTGTGAGCGACATTTTATCAGGCAATGTTAAGATATATGTGGGAAATTTTCAACCTACAATACTGTAAAAAACGAAAAATCGTGGCAACACTTTGGACGGTTGACTAATGTTCCACATTGACACCAATATTCTGATATAGAAATGTTATTGTAAATTGCGACTTTTGTTTCCTGATAGAAATTTGTTTCCGTTAAAAGTGAAACTCTATTGATACGAGACCTTAGTCTTGTCTCAGTTCACTTACTGTGATGTGATATAAAACAAATATATTTACCTCGGGTTAAAAAAAATTTGAGAGAATTAAAATTGGATAGTTGGCTAAACATGAAAAACCGTAGGCTTTTACATTGTGCTTGTCTATACTATAGAGTTATTATTATTATTATTATTAAAGTTATATATAAGTCAGACAGGCACAATGTGACTATAAGATCCCGAAAATTTATTGACTGTCCAGAGCAAAAGACTGCCTTTTTGAGGTGTTCATTTTCTTTCCATATATTTGAATTGTACAATAACATTCCTGGGCGCTTAAAAAATATTTTATAATAAATTCTAAGCAGCGATACAAGGAGTATCTAATGGGTGGGCAGGATTATCCAGTGTGACAAGTGCGGCTTAATTGGGAAAATTGTGTTTATGCTAGTAAATAACCAGTGGATAATAAATGTTTGGATGTCCATTGTTATGTTAAACTTTTATTATTTTTTGTTGTATATTCATGCAAGGCAACAAGTGAAAGGGCAGGGTAGATTGCTACGACCTGAACTTGTTTCCTTTTGTCCGAAGATATGTAGTGATATGTGCATACCTATATATTTTTGTGTGTGCAGATATATGTATGGTACTTTAAGTCTTAGCATTATGGGATTTTATTTTACATTTTATAAGTAATTGAAAATTTGTGTTGTGAAATTGAAAATGTTGTCTAGTTAGCCAATAAAGATGTTTATTCTTATTATTTTTATTGATTTTTAAAGTTGAATAATGCCAACAAAATGTTTTCTGCCGTGCCAAGAAGAAGGCTTTTTTTTATTTAAAACCATGTAACAGCGTACACTTTAATAATATATTCTGTTAAAATTTGAAAACTGGACGATGGAGTCTGTGTTGACACATATACTCTCAAAATGCGATTAGCTGTCGTTATCCATCTCGGATGGTCCATTTTTCCTGGTTCTCTCAGTGATAAACTTAAAGAAACATTACGTTTAGAAATTGCAGTACAGATTTCATGGAGATATTGTTGACGGGTACTTATATCTTTCAGAGTAATTTCAGGCAACTTCTGCTTTTTCAAAACTAATTACCGGCATCTTCTCGCAAGTCTCCACTTATTTTCCAACTTTGCTGCAATATCCTTTTGGCCTACTAGTTTTTCCATCCAAATCTTGCAACTGATGACGTAGTGGTAGTTCATTAGCGTGTGACAAACAAAGAAGCCATTGTTAGCTTCGTTTCAAAAAAGCTCAATTTGTTTTAAGATTCTATTTTTAGAACAGGCGTTGACAACCGTATCATCACAGCGAATAGCTTGCAGTTCAGAAAGATCGATATTTTGTTCTAGAAACTCTAAAATACTTGTTTTAATACCTATCGAATTACAAGGACGAGGAAACATGACCTAGATACATAGATCGCTGTCCCGATACCAGGATAATGTGCCTTCCACTATAGTCTTGCTTTAGACAATCTCTCCTTCTTTAAATTGAGTTAGGGTTCTGTCCTTACGGCTGTCAAGATAAATCCCATATAATAATGACAGATATTCTCTGTTTCTCCAATTAAGATCAGTATGAGCTTTCACTCTTTCTTTTCCTATTTTACATCGATCGGCGATTTTGGGTGGATCCCCTTTAGTCAAAATTTCCATAACTTTGAAAGCTGTACTGACAAAAGTTGCGGCAGATCTATCTGAGACACCAGTTCTGTCACAATCTTGAGGTAAACTTGGAAGTTTTATTCTCAGTTAAGATGTTGAAGCTGGTAAAGTCTCTGACATAATAATTTCGCCATTTTTATGACATCCCTATTGAATATTTTCATTGACTGAAAAAGAAGAGCTCAATGTTTCTCCAAAGTTAGACGATTTGGACTGACACCTGCTATCGTCTATTCCCGGGAACTGGTGTATTTAGTCTTTCTGGTTTTTTTTTCCTTGGTTTTACCTAACGTCTGCTTTTCAGGTATTTTACAGGTGTTAAGGTGAACTTTGATCTGTTGCTACCATTCTAATAGTTTTAAGTAACACAACTTCCTTCAATATAGCTAACAAACAATACAACATGTTAGGACCGTCTGTGGTACATTAGTTTATCTAGTATTTGTTGCTAGTACCTAGTACAACGAGAAACGAAATGAGGAGCTCTTGAAATTTTGAAAAATTTTCTTTAAATGAGCGCGAACCAGCCCCTTTAGAACACATATCCAAGGTCAATTTTACTTTTTATGCGCTTACATGTATATGTGCGCTGGGGGGGGGTGTCCACAGATAACTCAAAGAATAATGGCTGATGTTTATTAAATTTAGTTAGTATCTTCCTTGGAAATTTGAGTTGTCATAACCACTAAAATTTACGTTCAAGACTGCATATTGTCAAACGTAAATCAGCATCAATTTGCGATGCCTAACAGCGCTATTCACGTTTGAAATGTACCCTTAAATTCAAAACGCGACATGTCCACCTCCAAGTTGCATGCAAATTGCGACACGTCCACGTCAGTTGAAAATAAGCCATATCAGTGTAAGTCCGATTTAACAATGAGATATATGTTAACAAAACGATAATTGTGTAGGATGCTTTCCTGATCACCTATTGTAGAATCAATAATCCAAAGAGCTTCGACCTCGCACTTCTGAAAAGCACAAGGCAAAGTCTGTAACAGTAAATTACAGAGTCAACGCTTCGAGAAGACGGTTAGTACCTGTTTTCAAGGAGATGAAATATTTTTGTTACTTCTGGGTATCTAAAAAAGACCGCGTTTTGAGCGTACTAAAAAAATTCAAAGCTCCTGGAAGATTACCTAAGAAACTATAGGTGAAAATTGAATAAAAATTTTAAATGGTTTCAAAAAGGCATTTTTTCCAGAATGGGACTCTCCTACATTCCACGAACAACGTGTTTACGAACACTGAAAAAATAGTCAAGAAAAGTTTAACCTCAGTAAAACCGGATGACTATGTATATATTATAAAACAACACGCGACAGTTCTGAAAATGGGAGAATATTTTCAGGTTAACGATTGAAGAACCAAAGCACAAACCCAGATAAAATCTCCAGGATCTTGGCGTTTAAAATTTTAGCCTACGAAAAGGTTTATTTTAACAAGACATAGTACTGCTGAAATTTCAGTGAGAGGGGAACCCTTTTACGGAAGAAGTTAAGGGAATTTGTAAAGAATGAAAACACATCAAATCTGAGTCCCAAGGAACTGAGACTAGGTGTTCCTTTAAAACTAGATAAACAAACCAGTATTTTAAAATTGCTCTGCACATTATGGTACTGACTGGAGAAAAAGGACATTACTGAACTACTGAAGAAACTTTACAGTTGTGAATCAAACTACCCAGTTACCTTTTTTTTGTTACAATTACTAATTTTGCTAATATTTTTGAGAATTCTCTTTGCTTCTAT
Source organism: Tillus elongatus (assembly GCA_964006375.1). Lineage (NCBI taxonomy): Eukaryota > Metazoa > Arthropoda > Insecta > Coleoptera > Cleridae > Tillus > Tillus elongatus. Next base: position 185,576,703 of record OZ023262.1, on the reverse strand, counting down.
GCCAATTAAAAAAATTCGAGGCTTATTTCTTTTATTCAACTGCAAAGCGCGACGTGCCCAGACAAAAACCATTTTTCGACCTTACAGGCAGTTACCAAGAATACATTGCTATATACATTCTATATAGAAAATAGTACCCCTCAAAACACAAATTTTATTCCTTACAGGTTTTTCTCATGTTTCTCAAAATGTCTTAATTGTCACATGTCGTACTTTGCCTCCATGCGCTTCTTTTGACTGAATACGTTTGTTAGCCAGAAAAGTCGGACCAGTTTTTGGATTTTGGATTTTCTTTCGGAAAATTTTTGTATCTCCGGAAATAACAAAGCGATTGCAACCAAAATTTGTATGATGGTTTATATTATGAAATTCAACCATGGACCATTAGATTTAGATATTTAAGTTAAAAGAAGAGAAGTTATTTGCATTTAAAGAAAACAAAATGTGTGTCAGCGTTTAATTGTTGTAGAACAATCGGAAGTTTATCACAGAATAATAATTTGAGTATTCCTTTTTTGCATGACTCGGTCCACCTGTTTTATTCTTCTGTATTTGATATGCTGTTCCCTAGCACCCCATTAATGATAATTTATTCATCTAACAGACATATTTTATTTATAGCGGACACCTCCACATGCAACTGAAAATGAGCCAAGATTTATCAGATGAATATTAATTTGAATTAGTGTTTTATTCATTTTTCTAATATACACTTCCCTGCTAAATTGTTTTTTCTTGAAATTTGTGGTAATTATGACAACAGGGAGAGATAAATATCACTGTGAATATTAGCTTTTCTTTTTATTTCCTGAAAATATATGCTGCGGGAATTAATACCTCTGCATAAAGGAAGCAATTTATGTTTACAATGAGCTGCGGATTTAAAATATGGTTGGAATGGTTTAGTGCAACAATATTACACTCGACCTGTTTGCAAAATGAGACGGGAAAATGCCATTTAGCTTGCCGGATATTCATAACAAAGGGATATAGCTAGGGCTAATATATCAAAGGTCATTATCTTCCACCATTTCAAATCACGCTTCGACAGATATTTGACGAACTTTGAAATATTGTGTACTCATATGGCACACAATTTAGCATAGTTCTCGCTTGTTTAGCATTACTATAAAACCATTAATGTTAAAGGTTTATTATAATTAAATGGTATTTACCGAGCGACTATTTAGTACAGGCAATAGAGAAGCCCGTTATTCTTGTCCATAATGCATTAAACTACAGGAGTTATTATTATTATTATTATTTTGATAGATAGGTTCATAATTACGTACTGAATGTAAAAACACAAAATCCTTACAAATTAGGAGGGCGGAAGTGCCGCCATTTTGAAAAAACCGTTTTGGCCTATATTTCCGTAACCGTGCACTTTAGGCCAAAAATGGCAATGACCTTTATTGTAGATAATTGTATTTATCATCTTTTTTGTTAAATATTTTTTTTGCATCACTCACCGTTTACAACTTATACGACTATTAGCATTCATTTATTGACTTTTTTACCTATATCTTGATAAATAATTGTTTAAGAAATAAAATGCCTATAAATTAACTTTTCAACCGACAAATTTCCTCCAATTTTTACTTAAAACTTTTTTTTCTCAAATCAATATTTTCAAAGTTATAACGCGTTAAATGGTGCACTTTTCCATTGACAAATTTTTCTGGAAATATTTTAGTAAAATGAAGGTTGAAGCTAAGACTTCAGGCCTTGTAAAACATTCTTCTTGAAACATTTCCTTGCCATAGCTTATATTAGTTTAAGGTTCTTTGCGTAAATGTTGCCAATTTTGACGTTTTAATTCGCGACTTTGACATTTTGAGGAAAACCCCAATTTTTTTTTAAATGCCTATAACTTTTTGTCTTTGAACCTACAGACCAAAATTTTGGTAGGTAATTGACCTACAATGACGTAAAACCGTGTACCAAATTTGGTTGCCCTTGCTTTGTTATTTCCGGAGATATGATTTTTTTCGAAAGAAAACACAACATTTTCCGGGAAGACCTGGGCCGATTTTCTTGGCTAATGAACTTATCCAAGCCACTTACAAGAGGAAGGTATGCACCAAATTTAATTAAAATCGGCAAATTATTTTTGAGTTATCGGTGTGATATATATATATATATATATATATATATATATATATATATATATATATATATATATATATATATATATATATATATATAAAAAATATGTAAAAATTGAAACTGACCCCGGATATGTGTTCTAGGGGGCATAATTAGCGCCTATTTAAATTATTTTTTCAAAATTCAAAAGTCTGTGTCTCATTAGTGATTGTTTTTAAAGAAAATGCACTAATGATATTTTGAGAAGAAAAAAGTTTGTAGTGAGAGTTCTAGAAAATTTGTCGAGTGAAAAGTTAGGTTATAAGCATTTTATTTTTTAAGCAATTATTATCAAAGATATAAGTAATAAAGTCAATAAATGAATGCTAATAGCCGTATAAGTTGTAAACGGTGAGTGATACAAAAAAAATTATTTAACAAAAAAGATGAAAAATGCAATTATCTACAATAAAAGTCATTACCATTTTTTGGACTAAAGTGCACGGTTACCGAGATAAAGGTCGAAACGGTTTTTCTCAAAATGGCGGCACTTCCGCCCTCCTAATTTGTAACGATTTTGTGTTTTTACATTCAGTACGTAATTCTGAACCTATCTATAAAAAAAGTAACTCCTGTAGTTTAATGCAGAAAAAAAAAGTATCTATTGCCTCTACTAATTGTATACAGTGCGAGTTCGTAATTTGGAATATATTCAGTTAATCAACTACAGCATATTTTTTTCAAAAATATTATCGGTGGCGTCGAGTAGTATTTCAAGTTTGGGTCTTACCCTAACAAATGTATTATATAACAAAAATATTAGTAAATTGTCTTTATTAAAAAGGACACCCATAATATACAATGTAAGTAATTGTTAAATAATTATAAAGGTTTAAAAAAACAAACACAAACTATGGATGACACATACCAAAGCCCAGGCGAAGTCTACCCAGAATGGCTACTCCTTCTCAACTGCTAATGCCGCCAAAATTCTACCCCACACCGAAGACCACAACGATAATAGATATATAGCAGATATCGGTACAGATTTTTACTCACATGTTTTATGTAGGACAGAGATCCACAAAACAGAACTTACCAAAATTACACAAAATTTAAACCGCAAGTCTAACATGAATCAGTTATTAGACGCTTGTGTTTGTATTTAAATTTATTTACGTTGTACTTATAAGTACACTTGGAGAAACCCAAATCACCACAACACATATTTCATAGACCTTACGATCGTTTCGTTGACAATGTCAACATCTTCAGAAGAAGAAATTTCTAAACTAAAAACTAGCTCCCGTGCATTTATATCGCGTCAAAACGAACTAGTCCGAAGTAAAATTGTCGTCCAAGAACGATCGTTTGTTTATTGTGTAGTGAAAACTACGAGGTCGATTTTAATTCTTTGTCAAAGTATTTATATTGACTACATAGATACAAACAAAACGGTCTTTAAGTCGAGACAAACGTAGAGATTAGTATATGTATAAACCTGCCGAGTTATTGACAGTAATTTATTATTTTACCAGACAAATTAGGACTGTTTATGCGGTCAAATGTAAAGTGAAAATAAAGGACTTGAAATTAAAGGTGCCGCACGATTAAATGAAGTTTTGTTCTTAATAGACCTTAATATAAAAATACTTTCTAATGAATCAAGCATAGTTTGATGTCTAACATTTTTGACAAGTTTCAAATTTTCTTTGTCAATGTGGTGATGATTATCCCATATATGTTGTGCCACACAGGATTTGTCCACCGTACCATATCGTAACTGTGCGAGATGTTCACGAAATCTGGTGGCTATGTTTCTCCTAGTTTGGCCCACGTTTTAAGATCTCAATCTTTGCAACTATTCTCATAAATACCGGACATTTCTGTCTTTCGTATTTTACAACAAATTTTTTAAATTACTTTTCGTTGAAAAAGTAAAATGTAAATTGGCTTTCTTAAAAATACTTTCCAAACCCTTTGTGATTCGTGGTTCATAAGGTAAACACACAAAATTTTTTCTCTATTTTATCTTTCTTAAATGTCGTACATTCAGATATCATTTTCTTTGTTCTGTGTTTGTTAACAAATTTGTCTATTAAACCATTCGAGTAACCGTTATATCTCGCCACATTTTTTATGTATTTTAATTCTGTATTAAATTTAGTTTTACTTGACGGAAATTAAATCAATATATTTACCAAGAAATTTAAACTGGCCGTTTTTTTGTGCAAACGTATGATGTGAGTCGTTAGGAATATAACTAATAGTAGCCGTTTCCTTCATATAGACATCGAATTCAAAATTCAAAATTTTGTGTGTTTACCTTATGAACCACGAATCACAAAGGGTTTGGAAAATATTTTTAAGAAAACCGATTTACATTTGACTTTTTTGACGAAAAGCAATTTAAAAAATTTGTTGGGTAATGCGAAAGACAAAGACAAAGTCACGGAAATGTCCGGCATTTATGAAATTAGTTGCAAAGATTGTGATCTTAAATACATGGCCCAAACTAGGAGAAACATAGCCACCAGATTTCGTGAACATCTCGCATATCTACGTTATGGTACGGTGGGCAAATCATGTGTGACACAACATATATGGGAGAATAATCACCACATCGACAAAGAAAATTTGAAACTTGTCAAAAATGTTAGACATCAAACTATGCTTGATTCATTAGAAACTATTTTTATATTAATGTCTATTAAGAACAAAACTTCATTTAATCGTGCGGCACCTTTAATTTCAACTCCTTTATTTTCACTTTATATTTGACCGCTTAAACACTCCTAATTTGTCTGGTAGAATAATAAATTACTGTCAATAACTCGGCCGGTTTATACATATACTGATCTCTACGTTTGTCTCGACTTAAAGACCGTTTTATTTGTATCTATGTAGTCAATGTAAATACTTTCGCGAAGAATTTAAATCAATCTAAATATAGTTTTTATGTATTATTTAAGTTGAACTATTTAGCCTTTGTTAGCATGTTGAGACAGACACCCGTGTTTAGTTTTCTATTTAAAATAGATGAGTCGAGTTGATGATGTTTATCTCACCCGATGTCTTTGTCGGCATGATCCAATATCCACATAGTAAAGAAAGGGAACGTGCAGATTCCTTAAATAACTCGGTTCCTTTCAACCTATATTAGATAAGGGCTCATAAATTTGTCGACCAGAAGATTAAAAGCAGGTCTTCGACCTCGTAGTTTTCACTACACAATAAACAAACGATCGTTCTTGGACGACAATTTTACTTCGGACTAGTTCGTTTACCTTGACGCGATATAAATACACGGGAGCTAGTTTTTAGTTTAGAATCTTCTTCCTCTGAAGATGTTGACATTGTCAACGAAACGATCGTAAGGTCTCTGAAATATGTGTTGTGGTGATTTGGGTTTCGCCAAGTGTACTTATTAGTGCTCATCACAGGTTCCAGTTTTCACATAGTACGTTGTACTTGTAGTTTTTCAGGTAAATAATTATACAGCGGTAACGTTCTGTGGTTGCTTTTTATAAGTAAATGAGATACCTTGTAACCCCAAATAAGCTTTATTCTTAAACGTACATTACTATACTGCCCTCCTAAGGAGAAGGGACTTATCTCAATTTTTGTTCAAAATCTGTTTATAGCATTTTAAGGATTGTTTTAAACATATATTTCATGTTTCATAAACAGACTGGTCATATATTAAGTAGTATGTCAATAAAAGCGTTACAAAATAAATCGTATCTCCAAAATGTTAAGAATTCCTAGGCGAAACAGACTTATATACATTTTACTAAGCGATTGGGTCCTATCTCTGAGATAAGCCAATTCTGCTTAGGAATTGTACCGTTTCTGAATTCGAACAATTCCTAGGCGAAAAGGACTTATATGCACCTTACTAAGCGGCTGTGCTGTATCTCAGAGATGAGTTAGTTTTGCTTAGTAATTGAACTGTTGTTTGCAACACAGATGTCACTGTTGAGTCTACCGGATAGATGATTCATTAGTCTGATAGTTTGTGACACAGTATTTTGTTCAATTCCAACGTGGTGGTTGATTTGCCTAAATACATATAGTAACAAATATTAAAAACATCAACAAAAAACTGAAGAGATTTGTTAAATGGAATGTGTGTTACCTTTTGTTAGGATAATTAATTGTGGATACAAACTGTTAGAAGTGCCGCTGATCCAAATATAACCTCAAAATTAGTAATTAACTTTCAATGATAACATCGTGTGAATATCACAACACAAGCTTTGATGGTGTAAGTGTCTAACTGGTAAGTAATTTCATAATTTGTACCATATAAATTCGGTGGCAGAATATTAGTTTTTCATGCTTAAAACAGGCGGTATTCATTTCGCATATCAGAAGTACAACTTGCAAACATTTTCCAATTTTTCTTGATACATACCTGCTTCAAGGACAGTTACAACGAATTAATTTCATCCATTCCCTTATAGGTATACAATATGGATCCCACAAGTCGTACTGCAAAATTGTTGAGAATGGTACCATTAAACGAAACTTCAAACGGAAAATTGACAAAGATAAAAAATAAGCGAAAATTACCGTCAGCTGATTCATTAGATTCAAACTACTTTCCTAGCAATGAGGGATCTAGTAGCAGTAGCGAAAGTGAAAACTATCCAAGTTTGGAAGATGCCTATGGCGAAATGTTAACCCGTGAAAATGCAAGCGTTCAAGATTTTACTACAGTGGTTGTTGAATTGCCACGAGAAGGAGAACTTGCAGAAAATTGTGAATTGTGTCAAGCAGAAGATTCCACTACAGTAGAAATAGAAAAGAGAGAGGAAAATGAGCTACATGTTGTGAATGGTGAATTGTGGCAAGGAGAAGATTTTTCTGTTGTCGAACAAAAAGAACCTCAACTTGCAGCAAATGGTGACTTGCCGTGTGGAGAAGATTTCACCACAATAGTTATAGAACTGCCACAAGAAGAAGCATTTGCTGAAAATAGTTTATTGTCACAAGGAGAAAACTTTATTACAATAACAGTTGCTGAATTGCTACAAGAAGAAATACCTGCAGTAAATAATGAATTGTTGCAAGGACATTTGACTGTTGAATTACCACAAAAAGAACACCAAGAAGGAGATAATTTTAATACAATTGAAGTTGATGAAATTTCACGAGAACAATCTGCTGCGCATCGTGAATATCCGCAAGAGAAAGACATAACTATTACTGCAGAAAAACCTACTAACTTACAATATACGAAACAAGGCAGGGAGAGGAAGAGAAAAATGTATGCATCTTCAGTGGATGAAAGAAAACGGCAAAAATTGTCTGATCTTGTTCAAAAACACGGTGTGCGTGTAAGCTGTCGGGAATCTTGCAAAAAGAAATGTATTTTGAATATTCCAGAAGACAGGCGGATATTTCTCAACAGTGAATACTGGAAATTGAAAAATTCAAAAGAGCGTAGGGCGTTCGTGTTACACCATGTATCACAGCATGAAGTAAAACAACGTACTACAGTAGCACAAGCAGACACTGGATACAAAAAAACTATAGTTATACATACTACCTCAAAGATGCTGCAGGTGCAATGCAACCAGTTTGCCAAGTTTTTTTCTTAGCCACCCTTGGTTACACTAACAACAAAATGCTTCGTAATGTTTTGAAACATTCTAACAATTCTGTAGCTCCTGCAGAAGATACTAGGGGTAAAGCAGAACCTGCTAACAAAATTGACGATACTATCATTCGACAGCATATTGCATTATTGAACCCAACGATATCCCACTACCGGAGGGAACATGCCCCACATAGGCTATACTTGCCGTCTGATTTCAGTTTCACATCTATGTATGAAGACTTTGTTAAAAAGAATCCAAAATTTAAATGTTCGTATGAAAAATACAGAGTTGTTGCAAAGAGTATGAATATTTCAATTGTAAAACTTGGGCACGAGGAATGTGAGCAATGCGAAGAATTTGATCTCCATGATACAAACCATAATAAAAATAATCTAGGTGAGAACTGTAATGATTGCAAGCGATGGAAAAATCATATTGAAAGAGCTGAGAAATCAAGAGCAGAATACCGTGGAGATGCAGAAAGGTTGCATGAAAACCATGGCAGCAGTAGCATTACTTATTGTGCAGACTTGCAGAAAGTCATAATGCTGCCCCGGCTTGAAATGTTCAAGACTGCTATATTTACGAACCGCCTGACAGTTTACAATGAAAGCTTCGTGCCAGTGGGTACAAAGCAGAAAGGATGTAAACCACTCGCTGTCCTGTGGCATGAAGCTTTATTTGGACGCAACAAAGAGCAACTGATTAGTGCTTTCTATGTTTTCTTCAAATCAAAGCGAGATATTTCGACAATCAATATATGGCTGGACAACTGCTCAGCGCAAAATAAAAATTGGTCCTTTTTTTCCTATCTTATTTACATGGTCAATTCGAATGAAATCAGCACTGACACAATAACGATCAAATATTTTGAGCCTGGCCATACATTCATGGCCGCGGATTCTTTCCATCACAATGTCGAACTCTCAATGAAAAAAAAAGTGAAGATCTACGACTTCCAAGACTTTGTCGAAGCTGTGAAGCTATCTACATCTAAAACCGAAGCTTTTCCCATGAATCTGAATGATTTTTACATATGGGAAGATTACTCGTCACAACATAAGCTCAAGAAGATAAGTCCTAGACCGTATCTTCATAATATGGTAGAAGTTAACTTTCGTAGAGGATCTCACAATATGATTTATAAAAATGATTTCGATGGTGAATCTTTTGACGTTAATTTTCTGAATGCGAAGATTACCAAAAACAAGGTATTACCGCCTCCAAAACAATGTACTGAAGTGACTGGAATATCTTCACAGAAAAAAGAATCTATTATCAAGAATTTAGCGAGCGTTATGAAAAATCGTATGCAGTTTTGGAGAGACCTGCCGGTATGCGATTGATGTGTACTTAACAATAATTCAAGAATTAAGTTACTAGAAATTTTTTTTTGTTCTTAAATGTGTTCATATTTGTGTTTAATCGATTTGTTAGTTTACACACAGTTTGTTTTTTTAATTTTCTAATGTTAGTTCAATTTACTAACTAGAAATAAATTCCAATTCGATCAGTTCAATTGTTTCTATTATTGAGCCCTAAACATTTTTATATTCACAATAATGCAGTGAGATTACATTAATTCTGCTCAAAAAGTTAGATAAGCCTTTTTCGCTTAGAATCACCATGGATTCTTTTATGCATACAGATTCTAAGCGAAAAAGACTTATCTCAGTGTTTAATTAGAAAAAATCAAAATTCTATGAAATTATGTTATCTAATACGTTTCCGTACTACTGAAGTATAGTAAGTCAAAAATAAAAACTGGCGAAATAAGATAACTCCCTGTCCTTAAACAATTTCACAAAATGTGCTTTTTCTCCAAACTATCTAGCCAAGACTTAAGTCCTTTCTCCTTAGGAGGGCAGTATAATACAAATCGCTTTTACTAAACTTACTGCTACTACAATTCACGAGCGTATCTGTAGGTCTGTGAATATGTTTGATGGCGGCGATAACGCATTTCTTATAGCTCTATAAAAACATACAAGATATACTCACAGCCTTTAATAAAACTACTAAATATACATTTACATTACTATTTATATACATATTACATCTTTCCCACCTTGAGGAATCTGAAGATGATTTTTAGAAGCGCAACGTTTCTACAGCTTTTCGCTCTCTCTGGCTTTGCCTAGGTGCAACCGGTTTATCTTCAGTCACGTCAGAAGAGGCCTTATCTGATTCTTTTACACTCTCAATTTCGCTTTTCACTAGCGTTGGCAATTCTGCAAAACCTCAAACTATTTCATCACTTTGTCCTGTATCTTGATCTTGATGAAAATCATTGTCACAGTTCAACGCTGTTAGATCACTGGTTTGACTCTCAACATATAAACTACTATAAGTCAGAATTTGATTCAGATGACGATGCCAAGTTTGATTTAATTCAGGAATAACAACTAAATATGATCTTGGGCAAATCTTTTTTGGTACTTTCCTTTTTATCCAATTTGTTTTTACATTTGTATAATCTGTAACCAAGACAATATCCGCTTTATTATAAAAATATGTCTTTTTCCTTTATAGCATTTTGTTTGTGAATTCATTCTAGCCTGTACCCTCCTCATTATCCCAATTATCTTTATCAAATTGTGTAACACCTTTGTTATTTTCAGAAACTGTGCTAAGTAAAAATAAATTAAATCTGTTACGTAATTTACCAACTAAGAATAGTAGTGAAGGTACCATATCTCTTGTAGAATGAGGTGTACAGCGATAATCAAACAAAAAGTTGTTTAATATTTTGTCAAGGTTTTTTCTCCAGCCTTAGCTGCTTTCAAAATTCCATATCTTACCGATTTTACCGCATGTTCTGCTACGCCATTACTAGCTGGGTGGTATGGTGGAGAATTTTTGAACTGTATGCCATTTCTTAACAAAAAATTTCTAAACTGACTTGAAAGAAAGTACAAACAATTTTGGATTTCCTTAACGCGAGAATAAACATACGAATATTTTAGTTGTATTATCTGTACTTGGAATATTTACAAAAAGTGCCTCTATCCATTTTGAGTAAGCGTCAACTAAAATAAACCTATACTTATTATTCATAAATGGCCCTAAATAATCTATATTAATTCTATCCCACACATTTTCTGGATATTCCCAATTAATGCATCTTGCACATTGTGCTGAATTTCTAAATTGTAAAGACGCATTACAAAAAGTAACTATATTTTCAATATGTTCATTCATTTTAGGCCACCATACATAAGTTCTTGCTAAATCTTTCATTTTGTTCCTCACTAAAAGTAACGAATGTAATTCTTTTAGTACAATTTTTCGTAAGTTATTAGGTATTATTATGCGATAATATTATTATTATAATAATTTACGAGAGCAACATACCAACCAAAGTTCAACAAAATAACTTGGTTGTTTTTCTCGGAATTTTTTTTGTTGAAAAACTGGTCCGATAGGTCTGGCTAACGAACTTATCCAAGCAATTAATAAAATCAAGATTCTCGCCGAGTTTAATCAAAATCGGTTAATAACTTTTTGAGTTATCGTGTGGATACATATATATATATATATATATATATATATATATATATATATATATATATATATATATATATATATATATATATATATATATAAACATATAAAAATTTAAACGGACCTTGGTTTCGCGTTCTAGGGTCCTAAATTTACGCTCGTTTGAAAAAATATTTGCAGTCTAGCCATCGATACCTATCTATTAGCGAATTAAAAAAAATCGCTTAATTTTTTTTCATAAAAATTCGCTAATAAGAACAAAAAAAGTGTCTACCCAAAAAAAGGCAACAGCACACGTGTTACCAAGCGGTCACCCATCCAGGCACTAACCATGCCCGAGGTTGCTTAACTACGGTGAACGCATGACAATCGGTTTTTCAACGTGGTATACTCGTTCGCTTGAAATATTTATTTGTACAAGGTTTATATATTCATTATTAATTTTTAAGTTTCGATTTTAAGTAAAGATTTAAGTTATTTTGAAATTTTGCAATATTTATACAATTTTAACAGTGTTAGTTGCATAAGTACTGTTCCTGTGTGAAATGATTTAACATAACTTATTTTAAAGGTTGGGGTCTTGGACAGCTCACTATTTCGCAATAGGATCAAACAAAGCAATGATTTAATTCACAGGCTTTTCACACAAACTAAAATTATTAATCGAAAAACAACCTATCCTCTCATTAACCTAAAATAAATATAAATTGATATGACATATGACGCTACACAAACCGCGCCATTTTGCTATAAGAATTCAAATAAAAGAACAAACCAATGGCAATTTAATTTCTGACCACGTAACCTAGAATCATGTCGTAGGTCAGTTCAGAATGCCAAATCTATAGATAAATCTTCCTAGCCTAAATTCACAAAAAATGTTGTAATTGTAAAAGTTTTATTGAACTTATAAGATTTTTATTTAGTTATTGTTTCGATCACAACTTAAAATCAAGCTAAAACTCTTTTGCTGCCGATTTTACCATATAGCTTTTTGAAAAACAAATCAATTCCAAAAATAAATATTATCGTTAATTTTCCTAACGAGGGAAAGTTCCCAAATTTTTGTAATAAAATTTTGAAACTGACATCTCTGGCCGTTTCAATTTATTAGGGAGATTTTGTAGCTTTCCAACATTCAAATAAAACAAACTAAGACATCCGTTATGTCAACCTCTCCCACACACATTACAAAACGCCTTAATAAACCTTTAGGAGCGTGTAGCTTTTAAATTTCTTTAATTCAGGATAACTTAAATTTGTGTTTATAGAAACGCATTAAGATTAACAAATAAGAAGATGTTTGAATGCACTATATATGTGAAAAATTATATTTCACTCACTTTAATCATTTAAAAAATATAGCGTTTTCAAAAAGTTTTCCCTGATTTAACAGCGGAAAAACTTGTGCATAAAGGCTGATTAACGAACTCGCCTTCGGCTTTCGCCCAAACAAGATTTTTGCCAAGTTTAATTAAAATCGGTTTAGTATTTTTTGAGTTATGGCTCGGATACACACACACACACACAAATATATATATATATATATATATATATATATATATATATATATATATATATATATATATATATATATATATATATATATATATATATATATATATATATATATAAATTTTAACGGACCTTGGTTTTGGGTTCTGGGGACCCAAGTTCTCGCTCAGTTAAAGAAATTTTTTCAAAAGCTTTTCATCATGATCTCTCTATTAGCGAATTTTTCTTAATGAAAATTCGCTAAAATTCGAATGGCAATGTGAACATTTGGGAAATTTATTTTGTTATTTTCTGTTAGGTATTGCAGCAGCTGTTTCAGATTTGGAGTCGGGTAAATTTGGGATCATTCTAATTCGTCATATAATGAATACGGTTTGAAATCACTGCTCTGACTTACTCGCAATCCTAGTAGTTTTTTATATATGCTCCTTTGGAATATATTTTAACTTGCTTAGGTCATAAACCAAAAGATCTGTAGCCGTGATGGGCAAATCTGACGGCCAAACGTGACGATTTTTTTAATACCGTGTTAAATTTGCCCACTAGGATTCTAAAGAAGTTTAATTTCAATAAAAAGGAATTTGGTGCGTTAGTAAGTATGGTGGGATTTATAATTTTATGACGAGTAAAATTTTTAGTCGCGTTTACAGATTTCAATGCAAAATACACCGTATCACCAAAATTAACTGTAATTCTAAAAAACTGTCATTTTGCTCTTTGTCCACATATTAAATGCTTCTATTTTCAACTCGTCCTGCTGATCCAAAGACCAAAGTTTCGCCCTATACATCACAAAAACTTATACAAAATATGACTTAATAGATACTTTTTTTAGATAGATGTTAATAGGTTTATTATTTTGTTCGCCGAATGTTTGCTTTGTCATCACAAACTTTCTTCTTCTTAATTATTTGTTATCCGTAAAGATACCCCGAAGATACGGACTATTTCTAAACGTTTAAGTTATTTGCTTTTAACTTCACATCTCTTTTCGTACTTTCATCATTTTATGACAACTAAAGTTTTTAGTCGCGTTTAAAGATTTCAACGCATAAACCTTTGAAGGTGCGAGGCCCCTTCAGACCGCAAGGTCGGCGGTGGCCCGTGTCGCCCACGCCTCACACCGCCTCCGTCTGATCTGATATGATCCGACCTGACCTGAGCTAACCCGGTCAGACCTGACCCTGCTCTAACCTGATTAAAAAAGTCTGGACGCAGCAAGTACGTTATGGAGGTGAATTTTCATAAAAATGTTTTTACTAGCAAATGCGAGCAGATAACAATCTGATTACCGGTATAGCCTATGTAGTAGAAACAATGCACTAGATTTTATCAAAATTACTTATTGTTTGAAAATGTACAACAATTTTCCGAAAATAAACTTAAATGTTTGTTTTCTAGCCAACAAACCTTGCGTTAATAGCAAATTGAGTTATTGGAATTTGAAGGATTAAATGAAAATTCGCTACCAAATCGCACTTACTCCGTCCAGCTTTTTTTTACAAACATGCATCTTATTTCGATAAAAAATGCAAAAATGCATTAGCGAATTTGTTTTATGAAAATTAGCCAAAAATAATAGACCGTTAAACCATAAACTTAACTAAACCTACAGCGAAAGCATCAACTTAAGTAAAGCGACAGCCAAAGCATCAGAGAATGGGTCTATTTGAAATGAATTTTCTGTAAACATTTTAGTACAATGAAGGGCAACGACTGTCGAAGCTCAAACTTAAGGGTTCGTAGAACACTCTTCTTGCAACATTTTCTTTTCACAGTCCATATTTGTTTCAGGTTCTTTGCCTAAACATTGCCAATTTTGACGTTTCAAATCGGGACTTTGACGTTTTAAGGAAGACCTCAAAATTGTTTTCTTTAACTGCCTATAACTTTTTTGCCTTTGAACTTAGAGACCTAGATTTTGGTACATGGTTTGCTCTTTACAATACAAACACGCGCTTCAAACTTGGTTGCCCCTACGCTTTTATTTCCGGAGATATAAATTTTTTTAGAAAGAAAACACAAAATTTTCCGGAAAAACGTGGTCCGATTTTTCTGGCTAACGAACTTGTTCAAGCCACTTGCAAAAGGAAGGTGCTCACCAAAATTGATCAAGATAGGTCCATTATTTTGTGAGTTATCGGTCGGATATTTATATATATATATATATATATATATATATATATATATATATATATATATATATATATATATATATATATATATATATATATATATAGATCTCCTGATTAGCGAATTAAAATAAAATTCGCTAAAAAACAATGTTAGTTTCAACTGACCGCACGTGACCATCGATGAACCAATAAATACAGTAACTCGGCGACGACCAATTCTCATGAGGTAAAAGTAAATTACCACAACGTAAAGAGTGTATCAAAGTATACATGTATACATAAGGTAGTGAGCTTTATCTATCAACAGTCGATTTATCTAAAACTACTTTACCTCTTATCTACACCGTATTACCAAAATTAATTGTAATTCTAAAAAAAAAACGGACACACCAAAAATCAGATAAAGCAGCAATAATTACTTACTGTTTAAATGTCAAAAATGCCATCCATTATTATCAATATACAATTGAACTCACTTTTGAAAGGATTTTTTTTTACATTAAGCTGGAATGCACAATCGGTCTTGTTGTTTTGTTAATATTCTAGCTTTCCGGTCTTCCAGATTAAACGGTCTGTTCCTGCAGACAACATTATTTAAGTGATCCCCAAAGAAAAAAATCAGATGGCTTCAAATATGGAAAATATGCAGGTCCTTTAAAAGCACCACGGCGTCCAATCCACTTTTCTGTGAAAACTTCATCCAAATATTGCCGCACGCGTCTCAAAAATGACCGAGAGCTCCTCTTTCTTGAAAGAAAAATTCATTCACTGGGCGTACGCAATTACAGAGGGTATAATTTCTTCTCCTAATACAGCTTTTTTGCAGTTGTTATATTTTCTTAATTAAGAACGGCCTAATAATCTGCTGTTTAGGATACCAGCTCATAGTTTATTTTTTTGTGGTCGCTGGGTTTGAGCCTCCAGCATTTAATGTGGAGTTTTCAGAGATCAATAACCATAATTCTGTTTATTAACACATCCATACAGTGCAAACCTAGCTTCATCTGAGAAAATCATGTTTAAAAAATTTTCACTAAATTTGCCTATCATAATATTAAGAAATTCAATACGCCTCCCAAAATATCCATCCACAAGTTTTTGTACCATCTGTACTTTGTATGGGCAATACTTTTTTATCACACCCGCCACAAATTTTTGGAAAACATTGCGTAATGTATCAATGCAGACAAATGAGGGGTTTCGTGAAAAGGCAATACATCTAATGCCTTATTACCATCTATTATTAATTTGTATGAATTATCAGTCTTCTGGTGTGAAGCTCTAAGTGTTACAAACTGCAGATAACCGACAACAAAAAATGTTTAAAATTAACAGCCACGAATACTATTACATTTTTTTAATGGGTAACTTGGATAATGAAGTACAACTATAGAATGTGATTTTTCAGAAACTTAATGTAATTTAATTTAATGGAACCCTATTAAATTTTTATAGTGTTGTATCAACAAACAGGCGTTCTTTCCGAAGATGCAAATAGCGTATCTTGTCATTTAAAAAGAAAGATTCAGCTGTCATAGCAACGAAGTTGTTCACGCTAGGAAAATTAAATACCGCCAGTTTGTAGTAAAATATGTATGTCAAAAAGCATTTATTCAAACATTTTTTTGAGTAGCGAATATCTCAGAAAATATAAGCACCTTTTCATACTTTTTATTATCCATGTCTACAAGTAAGTTTCGTAGCTTTACAGTAAACATTTCAAAGATGCTTTGTGACTTTCACCATTGAAACATCAATAGAGTGAGTTACAGATTGTGTGAATTATTCAGGAGTTTTATATTGCCTTTATTATACAGTACTTTTGTTGTACAACTTGAAAGCCTTTTACCAATGCAATCTCATTTGAAACCTATCATTTATATCTTAGTTTGCTGTCCGTCCAAACCTGTAATATACTCGTATTTATTAAGTTAGATCAAAGAAGAAAGGTTCACAATACTAATCGTATCTTTGCTTTTCAGCGTCTTTCACCCAATGCTGATGATTATACTTATGGCTCTACTAACTCTGGTCAGAACGCTCGCTATCAGTACCAGGATAACAACTTGGACTCAGATCCCCTTTTCTATAACAGCCGACCCCGCAATAAACCGGATTACTCGAGGTAAAAGACTAATACTAACATCTTTTGTTCACACATAACCACTAATTACATCATTAAATAAGCTGGGAGTGTGATTTAGGAAAACCCTCGGAATGCAATACGTTAAGGTATAAAAAAAAATCTGGACGCAGCAAGTGCGTTATGGAAGTGAATTTTTATGAAAACATTTTCAAAAGCAAATATGTATTTTTTTAATGAAAGCACGTATCAAATTTGGTTACTAGTATAACCTATATTATAGTAGAAGCAATGTACCATATTTCATCAAAATAACATTATTGTTTGAAGATGTACAAAAAGCTTCCCAAAATATATAATATTCCAGAAAAAAAAAGGTTTCCCAGCCAGTGAACCTTAAGTTAATAGCAAATTGAGTTATTAAAATTTAAAGCATTGAAGAAGAATTCGCTATCAAAGCGCACTCGCCGCGTCCCGAACTTCTTTTCTCAGAAACATGTATTATGTTTCGATGAAAAATACAAAAATTCATAAGAGGTGGGCGATTTGAAAAAAAAATATGTATCACCAACGACTTATGGACCACGCTGTGAATGTATAATTAATTTTGTAAAATGCAGCTTAAGACAATCTATGATTAATATATACAATGTTTACTTATGACTTGTACATTAGCGGATTTATTGAGCTTTTTTCTACGATAATTCGCTAACAGTGATAGACTATTAAACCATAAAATCTAACTAAAACTACTGCCAAAGCATCAGAGAAAGGGTCTATTTAAAATAGTTTTTCGAAATATTTTAGTAAAATTCACTAAAGTCTGAACGTGGCAAGTCCGTTATGGTAGCGAATTTTCATAGAACTCTTTTTAATGTTAGATATGTTTTTTTTAAAGAAATACATGAAATTTAGTACACAGTGTAGCCTTTATAATAGAAACAATGTACCGTATTTTATCAAACCAACTTTTTGTTTGAAAAATTACAAACATTTTCCAAAGTTTAATTTAAAACAAACCTACCCATTTAATTTACACAACAACTACACCAGTCAAGATACAGTTATTCACAGAAAGCTTTTTGACCAAAATTTTAAAAAAGTCTACTTGAATATTTGTAAACAATCTGTTTCATGAAAATTCCTCATTTTTTGCAGACTGGCTAAGTAATTTGGGAGCGCCTGTATATGATATCGCTATTTTTTTGACGAATAATATATTTGAAAACCTCCCTAAAAGCGTCATTTTCATGAGACTCTGATTCTCATTGCTAAAATCGCCGTATCACAATCTTTGAGATGATATAAAATGTAAAAAGTTGAAAAGCAATTGAAACAACTCGAAAAAGGTGGTGAATTTTTATTTAAAAATAAAACACTAATAGAGAGGTATTTTCTTCTTACAAGCATGCATTAAAATTGGATGGAAAATGCAATAGTGCTCTCATAAAAGGGGCATTGAGTTAAAAAAACTTCTTTCACAACATCCAATGGGCCAGCCTGTGATTCTCAACACCATTTTTTAAAATCAGGGCGGCAAAGTCGCGGACGAGCTTTGATGGGAAAAATGCAGCTCTAAACACGCTATAACTAATTTTTACGATTTTTTTTTCTACGAGAATTCGCGAAAGCGAATACACTATTAGACTATTAAACCACAAACCTTATAACTGAAACAACTGCGAAATTATCAGAGAAGGGGTCTATTTGAAATGAATTTTCTGCCAATATTTTAGTAAAACAATGATCGTTGATGCTGTAACTTAAGGTCTTTTAAAACACATTTATTTTGATATTTCTTCTACATAGCACGTACTTGTTTTAGACTGTCCGTCTAAAAACTGCAAATTTTGACGTTTCAAATCCTGATTGACATTTTCAGAATTTCTTGTGTTATTTCTTGAACTTTTTACGTCAAGAAAACTTAAATTTTTGTCTGTAATATACAATAAGTTTGGTTATCCACACAAAATATTTTGGTTTCGTACATTTCTCTGGTCATCAGTGGCACACAATTTTTTTAAATGTCTATAAGTTTTTTTGCTTAGAGATATGAATTTTGGCATGTAGGGTAAGCTTAATAGTGTAAACCTGGTACCAAATTTGGTTGCCATAGCTTTGATATTTTCGGAGACACAACTTTTCTGAAAGAAAGACCAAAATTTTCCAGGAAAAGCTGGTCCGGTTTTCTTGGCTGACGAACCTGTCCTAGCCACTTATAAAAGGAAGGCTCCTACCAAATTTTATCAAAATCGGCTTATTATTTTTAAAGTTATCGCTATGATGTGAATTTAAAAAAAAAACTCCTTAAAAAGTTTTTAGATGGAAATCATTACGTTTTAGTTCCCAATGGAACAACAAAAATGATGTGAATTTGTGAAAAAAGTGATGTTTGCATTTACAAAACATGATACAGTATTTTTCTTGGCAGATTGAGCGGGATTCGTATTAGGTGACGTTAAAATTTGCACTTCCCGCCAATTTAGCATCTAAGGCACCTTATTTTGTATGCAAACGTTTAATAAACTGCTTCCTATTTAACAAGTATAATCATTATAATCTAAAACCTATACCGCGGCAACCATGATTTTCTGCCTTAAACAATCCCTACTTCATTAGTTGAAGCAAGATTTCCAAAATTCATCTCAGCGTATGTCCAACAAATTATGTATTTTTTTTTTCTCAATGTTTTTCTCTCACTTCTTATAGCGCCTTCTATTTGCCTTTTTATCTGCTTCATTTTACTCTTTGTTCACATATTAAAAGCTTCTATTTTCAACTCGTCCTGCTAATCCAAAAACCAAAGTTTCGCCCTATACATCACAAAAATTTATACATAATATGACTTAATAGATACTTTTTTCAGGTCGATGAATGTTTATTATTTTGTTCGCCGAATGTTTGCTTTGTCATCACAAACTTTCTTCTTCATAATTATTTGTTATCCGTAAAGATACGTGACTATTTATACACGTTTAAGTTATTTGCTTTTAACTTCACATCTCTTTTCGCAGTTTTATCCCCACGTTTCTTCATGAGTTTTGTTTTTGTTACGTTAATTTTTTCAATTGGACCTTTCTACACCATTCAAAATACTGAATATCGTCTGTAACTATTTTTTTCTCCTTTAGTCTCAATGCAAAATTCTCCTGTAGAAAATATCTAGTCAGTTTCGCACATAAATTTTTTTCAGTGTTTTCGCAGGTTTTTGTCTATTTTTTGTTAAATACTATTAATTAATAGTGCAATAGGTTATTTAAAAAAAAAGTCTGCGAATTCATGTGCAAAAATGATTTTCGTGACAAAAAAATGTTTAGTAAATTTGTGTACATAAAAAAAAATTTCGTAAAAAGATTTTTATATAATTTTTGTGTAAGATTACTTTTTTTAAGACAAATTATAGTTTGCAAATTTCATAGAAACATTTTTTTGTCTCAAGAAACTTTCTGTGGTCTCTCAGGTGTATTTTTTGTGTAAATTGCTTGGATAGGTTTCGATTAGGAAAGTCGGACCAGTTTTTTTGGCAAAATTTTAAGCTTGTGTTCAGGAAATTTTTAAACTTTCAAAAACAATAAAGTTGCTTTGATGGAATGTGGTACAAGGTTCCCACTATGAAGGTTATACTGTTTAAAAAGTTTGTATTCCATAAAAAGCTCTTCCACGCCTTTTTTGAAATCGGTTCTAAAACTTTCAAGTTCATGGTTTCTGAATAAGTCTGCATATCCAAGAAAGATCTGTAAATATCAAATAATACTTTCATATCAATGTAAGGCTTTATCGCATTCGTTTGTAACACTTTTCAATTTTTTAAGTCGCCTCTAATGCATAAAGCAATACTGCTAATGCGACAGCCAATATTAACTACTTATATCAGTTTTATAATTCTTGCTTACCCTCTAAAATGCAACATTGCAAATTTCAGTTATAAATATCTTAAGCTTGTTATGCTGGATCTGCTATGTGTACCTACATGAAACTACACTCTAAAAAACCTAATCAACATTGCAAATTTCAGTTATAAATATCTTAAGCTTGTTATGCTGGATCTGCTATGTGTACCTACATGAAACTACACTCTAAAAAACCTAATCTGACCTGACCTTACCTGACCTGACCTGACCTTACCTGACCTTACCTGACCTGACCTGACCTGACCTGACCTGACCTGACCTGACCTGACCTGACCTGACCTGACCTGACCTGACCTGACCTGACCTGACCTGACCTGACCTGACCTGACCTGACCTGACCTGACCTGACCTGACCTGACCTGACCTGACCTGACCTGACCTGACCTGACCTGACCTGACCTGACCTGACCTGACCTGACCTGACCTGACCTGACCTGACCTGACCTGACCTGACCTGACCTGACCTGACCTGACCTGACCTGACCTGACCTGACCTGACCTGACCTGACCTGACCTGACCTAATCAGCAGCGGTTAACTTTGAATAAAGTTGACCTAATCAGCAGCTGTCAACTTTGTTCACAAAATATTTGAGCGATGAAAAGTTTTAATTGGGCGAGTCGGGATCCACAAAGAATGTTTATTAGATAAACGTTTAAATACAATTAAGTACAAAAGAATTAAAAACGAATTACTAAATCACACTCCTTTTTACAGAATCAATAGTAGCTAACATTATGTACTTATTTTCATACATTTTCACCTTAAGCAAATAAACAAGATGAAATTGCTTATTATTTGCCACATAGCTTTCTGGGTACCTATAAATATTTCCATATTTTTCCATGAAATGACTGTAACCGTAATTCTAATTTTTTTTTAAATTTCAACAACATACCACGAGGGCTTACAGCCTAAATACTATCGTACCGTGGGTGTTGACAAGGAGGAAAGAGGCAGCTTGTTAATTCTGGACTTGAAGGTTTGGAGGTTCGGAGGAGAAGGAAAAACACGTGCCGGCAAGGAATTCCACAACTTGGAAGTCCTCGGGACAAAAGAGCGGGCATAACAAGAAGTTCTATGTCTGGTGACCTGGACAGTAAAAGGGTGCATTCGCTCTGTTCCCCTGGTAGATCTGTTGGGGGCAGCAGGTGGGAGAACTATGGAGGAAAGCTCCTCTGAGCAGTGCCCGTGCAGATATCTATAAAATAGAGAGAGGTCACCAACGGCACGTCGGTGGGCAAGAGATGGCAGCCTTTGGGTGAGGGTAGGGTCACCGATGAGACGTATAGCTCTCTTTTGAATGGTGTCCAGGATAGCGAGTGTAGAAGCGGCAGCTGCACCCCAGATGTGGGAGCAGTATTCGAGGTTTGGCCTTATTTGTGAAGTATATAAGGTATAGAGATTAGCTGGTGAAAAGTATTTGCGAGCCCGGAAGAGGAAACCTAATTTCTTAGCAGCCGCTTCTGCAATTGATGTAACATGTTGGTGCCAATTAAGATTTCGATCCACAGAAATGCCAACAAGAGAAAAGGACTCATTACTTTGAATAACTTGGTTGTTCATTGTGATGGATCCAGGGCTGGTGTATCTCTTATGAGAAAGAAAGCAATACTGAGATTTGGTGGGGTTGAATTGTACAAGATTTCTACTTCCCCAGTCTAATATTTTTTGGAGATCCACGGTGACAGAACCCTCCATGAGTCTGCGATCCTCATCTAATTAGGCTAAGGAGACAGGCTTATAATATTGTATATTTGAGTGGAGGGTACTGTCGTCCGCATAACTGTGAAGTGGGTTGGATATGCTAGAGAGGAGGTCATTGATGTGGAGAAGAAACAAAGTAGGGGCTTAAGCTGAACCTTCAGGAACTCCTGCATTGATTGGATACAGTTTAGAGGAATGGCCATCCACAACAACAGAAATGCTCCTGTTGGAGAGAAAATTTGCTGTCCAGGTACAAAGTTTTGGTGGTAGGCCATAGGCCGGAAGTTTATTAAGCAGCGCTGCGTGCCAGACCTGGTCGAATGCTTTGGATATGTCTAGAGCGACAATTCAATTAAGTTAAAATATACAATTTATTCCTCCCATGAAATTGTGTCAAAGATTGCGTAAAATACATTGCAGTCCACAAGGAGCCAGCTATTGTGCTTACCCTTATTTAAAACAATGACTAGGTGCAAAGAATTCATGGATTGTTGTTGCCCTTACTTGGTGAAACTGGTCCATACTACATACAGACTTGGACACTACTTCTCTGGCTTCACTGTTGGGTTTCGTTTAGGTATGTAAAGGACGTAGCCAGCGCGTAAGCTAACTGGAGCAAGTGGCCCTTCTAAATTCTAGACATTCTAAGATGTTCCTCGACGTCTCTGCAACCGGTTTCGCTGATTGGCAGCATCCTCAGACAGATAAAAATTCAATCAATCCGAAATCCTGACAGCTACAAATAAAGATATGTTGCTATGTAATACATTCAGAACTTATAAATTGCATCCCGTAGAATTTGACAAAATAGATGACCAAATATATATATATATATATATATATATATATATATATATATATATATATATATATATATATATATATATATATATATATATATATATATGTATACATATATTAGTTAGTCAATTGAAAGTTAAACAACGCTAAACACAGACAAACAAAATTAGAAACCTAGAAAGACAGAATATTTACATAATCGAGAAAGACCTCACCGGCAAACACATTTCTACACAAGATTTCAAAACTTAAGCGTAACAATTTTTACAACTTGAGAAACTTATTTTCTAAACAACGGATATAAATGTTACCCAAAATTTAAATTTACAAATAAAATTATAGAGGTATTAGCTTCTGAGTCTCAAATTGCTTTTAGGTCTCTAAGGCTATACGAAAGACTAAGAAATGTGTGAATTTTTAAGACATTTCACTTCAAGACATGACAAACGTCAAGTTAATGAAAATAAAATTGTAAAATCCATTTAGCATAAAATATCAGAAAATGATTGGTTTTTTACTTAATCTGATAAAGAATATACAACTGTAGCTATAAATAGGGACGCATATAACATAAAAATCTATGACTATTACTGCAGAAAATATAACAGAAATTAGGAAAAACCCACAAATTTATTTCAGACAAAATTAAAATGAACTACAAAATACGTCAACAAGACAAGAAATATATTTTATATAAAAGCCCACCACCACCAAATATGTATGGCTACCAGAATATTCACAAGCAAAATATTCCTGTGAGACCAGTAGTTAGCTATGTTAATACACCTAATCATAAGATAGTGAGCAAACTGGTTTCTCTTATTAGAGAATACAATTACAATCCAAAATATTCAGATAAGAATTATTATGAACCAACACATAAAAT
Organism: Tillus elongatus; assembly: GCA_964006375.1. NCBI lineage: Eukaryota > Metazoa > Arthropoda > Insecta > Coleoptera > Cleridae > Tillus > Tillus elongatus. The sequence continues at coordinate 185,552,468 of OZ023262.1, read as the reverse complement.
TAAATCATACAAATATTCCCACAAATAGCAAATTATTCTCGTTTGATGTCGGTAGCATGTATTCTAAAATAACCCCTAGAAAATGTTTACCTCTATTAGAAAACGTTTAAATAAAACAGAACCTATATGCCATAGAAATACAAGAAATCATGAATGTTTTTAACGACTGTATAAAGCAAAACTATTTTAAATTGAATGATAAAATTTATATATAAAATAAAGGCCTACTTATTGGTAAAACCTTATCTCCTTTACTAGCGAACATATTTATGGAAAACTTAGATTATAAAACTAAATTGGAACATCAGAACTTTCACATAATATTGTCTTTTGGTACAGATACGTAGATGATATTTTAACATGTTCTTAAGGTGGCCATACAGAATTAAATGTGTTTTTAAATTTTTCTAATAACCTTTACACAAATATTAAGTTTACTATAGAAAAAGAAGCTAATAGTTGTATAAATTTTTAGATGTAACTATCAGAAAGTTAGAAAATAATTCATTTGACTTTTCAATATATAGGAAACAAACTTACACTGACCCTACGATACTATACCATTCACGTCACTTTTTTTCACAAAAGCTCTCAGCCTATCATTCTATCGTGCACGTTCAATACCAATTTCCCAAAACAATCTTGAAAAAGATATTTCAAGAATTAAGCAAATAGCCTTTAATAATAGCTACTTTGTTAAAATAATGGATAAAATGATAAACAGAAAAGAATACAAATTAGCGATTAATTAAATTTTTCCAAATATTAGAGATGAAAAAGACAACAGGTATGTTTCGACCACTTATTTTGGAACCATTACGGAAAGCATTTCAAAAATTTTAAATACCTGCACAAATACAAAGGTAGCTTTTAGACCGGATAACAGGACGCGTGATTTGTTATTTAACGTTAAAGAAAAATCTTGTGTCTTGACAAAAGCTGTAGTTTATAAATTAACTTGTAAACATTGTAATGCAGTCTACATAGGTCAAACTTCTAGAAGTTTTAACCCCCGATACAAAGATCATATTTCTGCATTTAGAAATAACCACGCTGACAAATTTACATTTAAGAAACATATTATTGATACCCAACATATACCTACAGTAAATAAGCGCATAACCCCACAACATTTTTGTAATGACAAGCGTAAACTAGAATTTTTTGAAGCTTTAGAAGTGAAGAAGCAGATACACGACAATAGCTAACTTATTTTAAATGAGCAAACTGATTTAATGGATTCCCTTTCTTGGATATTGTTCTCCCTAATTAAATAAATGAAGCAAAATAAATCAAAAAATTTTTTCGCAAAAAATTGTAACAAGATAATGACTTGATATAGGTTCATTGTATAAAGACTGTTATTGTTTAGTTATTTTATTGTTGTAATTGTTATTATAGTTATTAAGATGTTACTGCTATAGCTGAGTTCTATCCTTATGTTAAAAATTGACATGCATCACGCAGACATTCTGAAGGCGTCATCCGTCATTTTTGTTTCATTTTATTTTCTTTTTTTTTAAAGAGTGTTTTTATCAAAACATCATAACGTACCAACAGATTTTTATTTGCAGCTGTCATGATTGCGTGTTAATTAAATTTTTAGCATATAGAGTTCAGAAGGGCCACTTGATCCAGTTAGCTTACGCACTGCTACATCCTGCACTTACCGAAACGAAACACAACAGTGAATCGAGAGAAGTAGTCTCCAAGTCTATACGTAGGAGCAAACAGTTGAATAGTTGAGTCAAAGTATGCGTTAACCAGTACCAATGAGTTTTTCCTCGAACTCAAATTTCCAGATTTCCCTAAAATAAATTAATGTTTGTTAACTACATGATCATTAGGCTAGAGCATGCGTAGTGCAACAGACCAATACTGTTTGTCTATTTGTCGAGGCTATTATTTGTGATTCAATGCATGGAAAGTTGTTTCAGGCGTTCTAAAATTGTTATGAGAATCACCTGAAGTACGACTGGGTATAACATCCTCGTAATAATCTTCACTTTTCTTTGGCTTGACAACTTTGGGTAGCACAATATAGCCACTGACTGAGGTAAATGTTCTACCGCCAGGGATTTTAGATTCATATGAGGTGGATCAGCAACTAATTACATTATAATGGGGTTTCTAGTTTATCGTTATCTATTTTCGCTTTTAATTTTTTTCTAAAATCTTGCTTTGATTTGAGATTATAACCACAGGCTGTAGCGCGTTATCAAAAAATACCAGATAAGTGTATAGATATTTCTTGAAATCAGCAATGCTTTGATAATATTTCCAACCTCTAAATTGTATCAAGAGTTGACAGATAATAGCTTAAACTTAGCAGTAAACAAGAAAGAAAGTACCAATCTTCCTGGTCAGTCTATGGGTGTAAAAGAAAACCATCTTACCGGTCTTCAAATAAACACTGTCTTTTGTAGCCCAATGTTTTACATGCAGTTACATGTACATAAATGTCTTGGGTTTCTTTTCAGTAGTCTGGTCAGGCCTTATTTCTATTTTTTATATTGTTTAGCTGTACTCCCAGCACAATAATATATCATATTAAGTACCCAACAATAGTACTGCGTGGTTCTATCTGTATACATAGCAATCCTGCACTTGTTTGTTTTCAGAGGCTTTTAGTTAGGTCATTTCAATTGTTTAATCCCCACCCACGTATTAAGCATATACCACTTACCCACCCACCGATTAATTTTATTGCGGATATCGTATTTTGTATAGGCAGGGTCGGCTCAGAATCCACATAATATTTCACAGTCGCGCACTGCCTTTGCCCAGTTTTTCGCAAAATTTCTAACCAGTACTAAGAACCACTTGAAGCTTGCATTTTCCGTATTTGAGTCAGCCTTCTCATTGCTTTCTCTTGCGCACTAAAATAAAATGAAACTGACGCTCCGTTCAATAAACTTTTCTGTTCTTTTTCATATTAGCCGGAGGGCAAAGCAGGTTTTTTTATTGAAAGGCTTTTGCATAGTTTTAATTAGTTTTTAATTTCCGTCAATAAAGGATAATAATGATAAGTCTACTTCATGTATTTAGTGTGATTTTGAACATTAAACTATTCCGCGACAATAATTATTATTGCAATTTGTGGTACAACTTTGTATCCCTATATTATCCCAAGGCTGCAACTTGGTAAGAGAGTATATCTCCTTAAATCGTCGTATTTTTGGACTGTCCACAAGCAGTGTGTGTCACTTCTAATACAAATTACCGTGTAATAAAAAATATGAATTTTTGGCAGCTACATTTTGAATAAATAACAATCACACAAAGATCAAAATTAATGCTACGTCACAGAATTTGTAATAATGTAGGGGTATATTTTTGTTAGCTGTCTGTTTCTTAAACACTTGGAAAGAAGCTTTCATCTTGTTTATTTGTGCTCTCATCCACACATTTACTACGTATGAATATTAGAACTACGGCACAATTGACAATTTTCAAAGGAAGTAGGTACACAGCTTTTTAGAGAAAGAGACACTTTACCCTAAAAACAAACACGACTCATTCTTTACAAAATAATCAGAAGATGTTATTTTTAAAGCAAACGCAAACAATTCGCAATGGAAAATGAGGAAAGGTAAACGTAGAGGATGTTTCCAAGTGTTTCCTATTTTCACGTTAGAGAATGTAAATACACACGCTTGTCAGGAATACAAATAAGCTTCTTTACAGATTCCCTGGAGTCAATTTACCCCATGTATACGAGAAACAGCTGCGAATTAAACCAAATTATATTAGCTTCACATTATTAAAAGCATATTTAATTGCTGCTACAAATAATAAATGCTAGATCTTAAGATCATTCATTTTTAGTTTGTTTAAAAATCATAAGCGATATTAAAATTAACTTGAGCTATATTTAACTGGATGCGATGTATTCTTCAGTTCAATTTTTCGATCCTCACTTTTAACAGCAATGGCCATCAAAGAAGGTATTTACACAATATAAATTTCACCAGATCCGCGTGGGCTCTAACACCGGTCACTGCCCAAAAACGCGACAGTGGTCGTGTCAAACGTTGCTTATGTTTGCTTAAGTAATGCGGTATTTATCTGAACTGCGGTGCCAAAGTGGTAAAAAGTGCAAATGCCAAAACATATAATTAGAAGCAGACTGTTCAGTGACATTGTTCTTATAAACTGATAGAGAAAAAATATACAATTTTGACGGAGAAAAGATGTAAGATGAAAAACTATGAATACTGTGTAATTTGTTCTCTATGTTACCTGACCAAGGCCTAGTAATGCAGTTTTTTTATGTCAAAAAATGGGGAAACGGTAAAGAGTTAGGGCCGTTCTTAGGAAGAAAGTAAGTAGGCGACTACATTCGGCATCCCTCAAAATAGATATATAGGAGATTTCATCAAAAATAAGAATTTATCAACCACTTCAGAGAAGTTTATTTGTGCGACCCTTTTAATCTGAAAACACAACAAACTTTTGTATTTAAAACGAGTTTTTTTTTTTCACGGGGTCTTAAAGGATATAAAATTAAGAAAATCCTGTAAAAAGCTTCCTATGCCATTCAATCACGCCTTACTAAAACTATTTTCATATGTCACAGTATTTAGCAACTATTTTTTTCAACTTTTGAGATGATGTTGACATATATAGTTCGCCATAATAGTTATTTTTTGATGAGATTTTGTAGGTAACAATTTTGAAAAATAGAGAATACAGTGGCGTATTTACTTTCCTCTGTAACCGACCCTAAACGTTTTTTTTTAAATATTTTTTGTCATATGAAAATAGTTTTAGTAGACCGTGACCGAATGGCATAGGTAACAAATTTAACAGGATCTATAGACTTCTTCATTAATTTTTGAGATCTGGTCAAAAAATTGCGGGATAAATACCCAAGTTACAATGGTGTTTCCATGTTAGAAAGGCCACACAAAGAAGCTTATTTGAAATTGTTATAATTGTTCCTTTCTAACGAAATTTGGTATATGTCTATCTTGAGGAATGTCGATTGCAGTGACGTATTTACTTTCTTCCTATATACGGCCCTAACATTTTTTTACATTTTTTGACATTGAAAAACTGTATTAGGAGGCCTTGGTCAGATCACATAGAGAACAATTTTCTAAGCATTTATGGAGTTTTTCATTTCATATTTTTTTGATCTTTTGTTCATCAAAATCGAATTATAAATACAAAAGTTACAGGTTTGATTCCACCTTAACTAGGTTACACTATATATATATATATATATATATATATATATATATATATATATATATATATATATATATATATATATATATATATATATATATATATATATATATATATATATATATATATATATATATATATATATATCGCCCTTGGAAGAAATTTTTGCAAAACTCAAAAGTCGAGATCTCTCCATTTGAGATTTTTTCTACAAGTTGCCTAAAGTTCCCTAAAATAATACTACAAAAATTAAAAAATTGTCCACAGAATAGCACGTCTTGTTCAGGAGAATTGTTTTCCCTCTCTTCGTAAAAGTTGGTAAAGTGTCTACATTTCGTACATCTTCTGGCAATAAATTAAATGACTTGCAGCCATTGTATAACATTGACTTTTGGTACAGAGCTGTCTAATGTTTGTCAGTTTGCATATGATTTTTAGCTATAGTGGTATAACCACAGCCAATTGCGTTTGCTACACACGCAATGCAATATAATACACATTTGGACTTGTATTGAAAAACATAAACTAGCACCTCCAGGATGTAGATGCTGGAAGCTGTGAGGATGCCTTGTGCCTTAAGGGTATTTTTGCAAATGCGTCCATGTGGGATATTGCAATATAAGTATAAATATTTGTGCTGTGTAACATGTAGTTCAGACACAAGTCGATTTTAGTTATACAGTAAGGTGGTGGATGGGTTGGGATCTCACCTAGGTCTGATTAAATTGGTGATGTGCAAATCCCTTATCTTAAATAAGATCATTGGGTAAGTAACTATAAGACGGCTAGTTTCTAATACTGATATTTATGTATTTCGTCAAAGAACTGTCTGCTGAGTTGGGAACATATGATTTTAGCATATATTTTCTGTTCTTGCCTGCCGATTGAGTTTTTTTTTCCATCCGAAATATATACGAAGTTAACATATATGTCTTTCTAGAATTACTAAAAAGTGTAGAAAAAATGTAGAAAACAATCAATATGTTGGATTAGGTTATACAGTCACTGGGACATAAGAGTCCCTTTCCTGCGATCTTAGATTTCTTGTGGCTTACCCCACATTGTGCAAATTTTACCCACCAAATCCGGCGTCTTACAAAAGTCGATAATTTTTGAGGGCGAAAGTTAGTCCAGATCTTCTGGTGCAAAATGAGTCTTGCCAAAAAGTATGTGTTTAGTTCTGTCAAGACGGGAGCAGAGCACGTGCTCTGCAGTTTTTTCAGTCGTCATACAGAGGCGACACTCGGTGTATTGCCCACTTTACAAGTGATGACGTAGGCGAGAGTGACCTGTGTATAGGCTGACTAGAATTTTTATCTGTAGCGTATTCAGCTTTCAGTTTTTAACCCCTGTTTCTGTTATGTCATTTATTAAGGCCCTGACATGGCTATTCTTGCTATATGTTTCCATCGTAGAAGTGTAATTTTTTAAATTCTTTTTTGTCGTCTCTTTGTTTTCGAAAATCTACTCATATGGTCATGGTTTTTTTTTTCATCAGCTTTTCGATATCGACCTGCAGTTTCTTAGTTGCATCAATAGTCATTGTTTTGTGTAGCGTATTCAGTTCTCAATTTCCAGCCCTTGTTTTTGTTATCCCCGTTATATAGGCCATAGAGTAGGCTATTCATGTTATATTTTTACCTTGTGAAGGTGTACATTTTGGTTTGAATTCTTTGTTTTCTCGTTTTTTTGACCTAAAGAATTTACGCATACCGTCAGGGATTTTTTTTTCATCAACTTCATGAATTCCTCGATATCCACCTCCACTTTCTTGTTTATATCAAGAGTCATGATGTTGAGCAATTATAAAATAAGCAGTAATGAAGATGTCATTTTGCAACATTCGTCGATTTACGCGACTGCCGCCAAGGAGCAGGTTTATGTCACTATCCTAAAAATGTTTCTGAAACGCTTCCGTTTTGTAAGAAGTGTATGGATCTTTAACGTCTTCAACGTTGTATGTTACACAGGACCTACCACTTTACATCTCATCCAAAAGGGCAGGAATGCAGAGATTTACATCTCTTAAACACAATGCCTTAAACTCGGTTGATCTTAATTTTACAGTATGTACTGAAAGACTGAAAATAATCTCCTACAGGTACTCAAACCGTTGAACTTTGGTTTGAGTGATACACGTTATTTTCACTAAACCATCGAGGCTGCGTCAGTAATGTTTACAAAATACAAACCTGATAGAATAATACACTATACACAAGCCGTCATAGTTTCATGGTATCATGGTGCTGTAATAAGACATAACTAGGCAAAATAAAAAGCTCACCTCTGTTGAGCCAAATAAATATAGTATTATATGCAATTAAATATTAAATTGAACCAGTCATTAATACTTTAAGGGGAGTTTCTATCAAATGTCGCCTTTTGGCAAAAATGTAATCATCTAAAATTAATATTTATAAGCAAGCTATTTAATCTAGCAAGGTCACCTTCACTTAAAGAAAAAAAATTAAAGGCCGAGTGCAGTAAGTATAATTATGGCAGCATTACTTAATACGTTTTTTTGAATTAAATTTTTAATTCATTTGAATATTAAATAATATGTGCTGACGGATCACATTATGTTAGTGATTCCAAAATATTCATTATTTATTACGCAGCATTTACAATTTTTAAAATCATTAACATTTTATTCATACACTACTTACATCATATACCACCACACCCAGGCAGGCATCCATTTGGGCACTCATTATCACTCTTCTTTTTTTATTTACGTGTTTTTGTAAAAAAAAATCACAAACAGGTTGGTACAGTAAATTTATTATTGTTATCTTAATTCTTTGGATACATGCAAGAATTCAATATGAACACCTATTTTTACATTTTGGCACATAAAATTTCACCTTTTTAAATTATCGCACCCTTGTATATAAGCGACTGTCTTTATGAATCCTTTAGGCTAACTTTTCATTACCATTTGATTCATTGCATCTAACCTAGCTTACGGCGTAAATTGATTAAAACAAAAGCAAATTACTTTTCAGCCATGATTCATGGGTAACTTGTGACACATCATTCTACAACCAAAGTGTTGACAGTATTGACGCTGATTATCCAGTGGAACCTGATTATTACAGCAGCAATCAGATGGTTAGGAAACCCAAAGGTAAATATATGAGTCTTAGGTTGAGAATAGCATAATTATTAAGACAATATTTATTCTTTTTAATTTTCTTGTAATACTAGGAAAAGAATAACTGCCACATGACCGCTATTGTAATATAAGGAGACAACTTTAGTTTTATTGTTATTGCATGCCTGTGCATAAGATGTTTGTTATTGGTAAAAAAAAAGGTGCATACGAATAGTTAATATTATTAGTTTTATATGTGTATTTATAGTCCAGTCAATGAATGTATAGAGTGCATGGAACGTGCGAGAATTTCTGATTTCAGGACTTTGTTAAGAATAGTTAGGAGGTAAACATACTAAAGGTCCCCGCCCCTGGGAGGTGAGGTATAGGCGGGAAGGGGGTGTTCCAATTTCTGGTGCATTTTTATTTTAAAAAATTACATTTTTTTTTCAAATGAGTGTGAACTAGGACCCCTTAAACCCATATCGGTGGTCACTTTTAATTTTGATGCATATATATATATATATATATATATATATATATATATATATATATATATATATATATATATATATATATATATATATCTTTTGGAGTATTGCACTACACTGTAATCACTTTTAAATATACGCTTTATTTGTTTGCTGTACGTTTGTGATTTCTTATTGGTTTGCGCGGACTGCAGTTTCGAACCGTCCCGGTTCATCATCAGCACGCAACTGACTGTTATCGCTTCTGTGTGCTCTACGTCTGAGATTGTACGAGGTGCATGCGCGCTGAGCTTCTATTGGTCGGTTTCCTGTTCTCTAATTGGTTGTGCCTTCGGACTGTGTCGTGTCTATCGGTCTCCTGTCTTGATTTGTTCTGGCATTAATTGTTTCTTATTGTTTCTTTGTTGAATGTAGTATTGTTCCTAGATTTCCATTTTTTTTTGTGGTCTTTAACATGTCTTATTTGTTGTAATTGGGTGATGTCTGGTTTTTGGTGTTTTGTGTTGTGAATGTGTGTAGCTACGTTTGATTTGTAGCTAGGTATGTGGATTTTATCTAATGCTGTTATATGTTCCTTGAATCTTGTTTCTATTTTTTTTTTGTCATTCCTATATATTTTTTATTGCATGCGTTACATTCTATTTGATATATTCCGTTTAATTCATGTGGGTTGTGTTCTTGTTTTTTATTTATTTTGTTTATTATTTTGTTATTGGTTTTGAAGCTCATTTTTAAGTCATACTGTTTGAGTGTTTGTGTGGTGGTTATAAGTGAATGTTGTGTATTTTGTGTTTGGTTCTGGTGTTTTGTTTTCGGTTTTGTTGATTTGTTTGTTTTTGGTTTGTTTTACCTGCTTTTCTATTGTTTTCTTGTTGTATCCATTTCTTTCTGCTATTTGTATTATGATGTTGTACTCCTTTTCTCGTTTGTCGTTATGGAATGGTACATTTAGCATTCTGTTTATTAAGTATCTGTATGCGGCCATTTTGTGTGTGTTGTGTGTGTGGGTGTAGTGAGTGTTTAGGTATAGTGATGTCTGTTTGTGTGGATTTGCTGTATATTTTATATTCACTAACCAGAAAAGAAAACCAGATTGAATACAAAATATACAGAAAACCCACACAAACAGACATCACTATACCACAAGAACACAACCCACATGAATTAAACGGAATATATCAAATAGAATGTAACACATGCAATAAAAAATATATAGGAATGACAAAAAAAATAGAAACAAGATTCAAGGAACATAAAACAGCATTAGATAAAATCCACATACAAATCAAACGTAGCTACACACATTCACAACACAAAACACCAAAAACCAGACCGCACCCAATTACAACAAATAAGACATGTTAAAGACCACAAAAAAATGTAAATCTAGGAACAATACTACATTCAACAAAGAAACAATAAGAAACAATTAATGCCAGAACAAATCCAAGTACAAACATTTAAACAAAACTTAATAAAGGCCATACAAATAGACAAATTATCAAACCACAGCGATCAAGACAGGAGACCGATACACACGACACAGTCCGAAGGCACGACCAATCAGAGAACAGGAAACCGACCAATAGAAGCTCACGGCACATGCGCCACGTAAAATCTCAGACGTAGACCACAGAGGAGCGATAACAGTCAGTAGCGTGCTGATGATGAACCGGGACGGTTCGAAACTGCAGTCCGCGCAAACCAATAAGAAATCACAAACGTACAGCAAACAAATAAAGTATATATATATATATATATATATATATATATATATATATATATATATATATATATATATATATATATATATATATATTTGTGTGTGTGTGTGTATCCAACCGATAACTTAAAAATAATTAATTGATTTCGATAAAACTCGGCAAATGCCATGCTTTTATTGATGGCTTGGATGAGTTCGTTTTACAAGAACATTGGACAAGGTTTTCCAGAAAAATGTTGGGTTTTCTTTCGAAAAAATAATTTTTCTCCTAAAATTACAAAGATATATAAATGAAATTTGGTGAATATTTTGTCTTACTAAGCAACAAAATACAACTTTCTAGGTTTATATAAAATTGAGTTATTTAAAAGTGAAATATTTAATGAAAATTCACTACCATAACGGACTTGCTGTGTCCCGAACATTTTGGTTTTTTGCTTATATCTTGGAGACCGTGCATTGTAGAAAAATGGTTTTCAAATAAAAATGAAAGCTTATTAAATTTTCTACACAACTGCTCCGAAGCATAATTGTCGAATTCGCAACGGGTTTAGAAATATACGTTATTAAAGATCGATACATTTTTTAACCTTACTCTTTTTCAAGCATTCGCTTCTAGTGGCTGCCACGAAAAATGTCACCAGCGAAGTTGTAGAGCCTTATATTTCCCTCAATTCGATATGCACTTTTGCCACTCTATCTTTAACCAATCAAAAGTTATAGAACTTCTAACATGGAACGAGGACGTGCTGAAAGTCAGCACTATACACAGTGTTAAAGCAATATGATAAGGACGTTGGTTTAACTACCTTTGAATTTGTTGTTGATGAGGGATTGCTAGTCCGCAAAGTTGTTTGGCAAAAAAGGAGAACTGTATTAACCATTTGTAAGGATTAGGTTCGTTAAATTTCTGAGGACCCGTTATCATGGGAGAGGTGGTACAGTGGTTTTCTATGGGTAGACTGGGTAGAGCACAAAAGCAGCTGAACACAGTCGACGATATCGACTCAGGAGATGTCATCAATATTAGTTTTGAAAATGAAAGTAAAGTCATACAAGAGGATTTCCTTTCCAACTTGCACCATAAGAGTCAGCTGATAAACCTGCTGACGATTCAGCTACAAAAAAAAAATGAGATAAATACTCTCCAAGCTTCAGGTGATGCTGATGTTGATATTGTGAAGCAACAAACAGCAAAACTCCTCCGTTGCTATTATTGGAGAGGAGACTTGGCTGTTCTTGTGGTAGCTCAAACTCCAGCTGATAGCGACGTTCTGGTGTAGGAAAGATCAATAAAATATATTGCTCGCAGCAGCTGCAACAGGAGTTGAAAATGAAGGACAATGCCCCTTTTCTTACACTTACATGCCCTCCCAGGCTGTGACACAACATCTGCAGCGTATTGCAAGAGCAAAGTAATGCAGCTGAGGGGTTTTGCAGTGGTTCCTCTTCCCCTAACTCCATTGAGACAGCGCCCCAGTCACAGAAAAATCCTTCAACAAGTTCCTCTGCAAAACATTCATCAAAGCATTTGCAAAAATGAAGATTGATCTCTCAACTCTCTCTCCAACTGAAGAAGCTGTTAAGCAGTATACATTTTTGACGTACCGTCAAGTAAAATTGTGGTTAGGGATGGAACTTAATTTGTGACAATTTTTATAATAAGCGATTGTGGAAGGCCCTGAAAATATTTGACAAAAAGAGTGAGATAAAAATTATTATTTTGAAAATTATCGATTTTTAATAACGGATATCTCGAAAACCACTGAGAATTCGAAAATTGTTTAAAGGGGATTGTATGGAGAATTTCATAAGCTTTGATATTTATTTGGAAAATACTTTCAGCAGTGTACCGTTTCCGAGATATAAACAAAAAAATAAAAAATGGGACGATTCCGCGCCCCTTCCGCCTTCACCTCACCACCAAGGTGTGGGGATTTTAATATGTATACATTTCAACCATTTCTATCAAAATTCTCGCATATTCCATGCACTCTACCCCTATTTTGAGCACTCATCGAGTGGACTATTAATCACATATGAAGAGGTGTGATGTTTAAGGGAAGTTCCACAGCGGGTGATTGTGTAGTTTCCAGTGCAACCGTTATCATTAGATACGGTTGTTACTGTAGCTGAGCTAGTTTGTCTCCCGAGATACCAGAAAATACCACATACTACCATAATATAGCTTCATATGTTATCACAGGTCTGATAACTACTATAGAAAGCCAATACACTTGCTGTAAGTTTGTTCTCTAGTTGTTCCTACATATCTTTCGACATACTCACTGTGGACTACTGTTTCCAATCGTATGTTCCAAAGCGTCTTATCTGGGGTAACCCACACAGATCTGTCGCTTGTTACACAAATGGCATTGTCTTGTCCATGAGAGGAGTTTAACGTTCTTCTTCTCTGACGAATACGACAATAGTGGTTTTGTAAGGATTCACAGAAATCTGCACGCTCTTGCACCAGTCATTCACTAGGTCTAGTGTTTCTTAAAGAGTCTTTGAAAATTCATCTTAGGTGTTTCTCTTGCCAATATAGTAGGGTATTCTAGACCTCAACCTCCGACAGCTGGAGCATCGCCAGCAAATCCTCCACGAAGATAAACTGAAGCAGGGGCGATAATACCTCTGCTTGCAGCCACAGCTTCCCCACTCTATAGCTTCCTGTAGCGAGTGTGACGGCCCTGTTGTATAGCATGCTTCTAATCTAGAGACGTATCGTAGATCCAACTCCTTTGGCCACAGTTTCTTTATATAAAGAGTTCGCCAGCAAACTATTGAATACTCCTTTTATGTTGGGAAATGCAACCGCCGCTACCTTCCTGTTATCTAGGTAGCGGAGGATGTTCTCGACAAGGTTGTGGAGTGCCAGCCAGCAGATTTTCCATTTTGGAAGGCATATTGGTGGATATTAAGTGGATTTCTGTTTGCTTTAACTGATGTATTTGTCCAGTATTTTCTATAATTCTTTAGAAAGTCATGAAGTAAAGCTGGAAAATGTCAGCTAGAGACACATTACTCGTCGAATCCATTTTAAATCTCATAAAATGCAAATCATCTTCTCCTTTCTACTTGTCATCGACCACATTACGCATATATTCCTTCCTTTCCTGCCCATGCCCACACAATGACACAATTCGTCTTCCACTCGCAACTGACAACCCTGTGCTATGTATTTAATGTGTCTTGATCGCCTTCACCAGAATCTTCGTCCGTTTCTCGTAAATTGTTTTCAAGTGAAGACACAGCAATATCATCTGGTGATCTGGTATTCAATTGAATTAATTTGAAATTGAATTGAATTGAAATTTATACTATAGCTTCAAAAAATGTAAACATTTTTCTTGAGAATTTGGTGAATACGTTAATTTTGAAACAAGTAGACATACATTTATGAGTTTAGGATCGATTAATACTAAATATATGTTGCAAGAAACTGTTGAATTTTGCATTGGTTAAAAAAAATGTTTTTTAAGTCATGTCTTAAGTTTTGAAAATAATATTCACTTTCAGTTTGCGCCGATTTTTAAATAATTATATATATATATATATATATATATATATATATATATATATATATATATATATATATATATATATATATATATATATATATATATATATATATATAATTGGTTTTTGGTTATTCTGCGGACTCTCGCGGTCAGGTTTCTGGGAAAAAGTATGCCTAAGTATATTTAGAACCAACCTTGTTTGCATAACCCGCAATAAAATTGTGTTCTCCGACCCCGGACTCGTAGAGAATAGGGGTACTAGAAGGGGAACACAATTATTAGAAAATGTTAGTGCAAATTGTAAAAAGAAGCAGTTTATAGATGCTTAAAGAAAGGAGCAAATTCCCACCAACCGGAAAAAAATTCTACGAAAGCTGACCCTGAGATAATCTGCAATCTTGTGTGTCTAGTAAAGTTGCTGCGAAAGTCAAATATATGACATATCTTGTACTTCAAGAATTAATAATATATATATTGATTCTTCTATTAATAAATTCGATAAATACAATAAATATACTTAAAATCTTTATTACATTTTTAAAAGCTTTAACAATACTTCAGTTTACTTTTATTTGGATGGTGCTTTATTTGCTTTGGAAGCTTCACTTTTCTTCTGCTTCTGCCTCATAATATCTGCGTCGTGCTCCTTTTTCTTTGTGACTGGAATTTCTGCCTGCTTGGTAGTCTTGGTTTGCTTTTGCTTCTTTAAATTTTTTTCTCTCGCTATTTCTCTTTGATTTCCACGGGCCATTGCTTTAGTTGCTAGCACTTTTTACGGATCTTATTTTCAAATTAATGATTGACGTTTCTGTCACAATTTCATTTTGAATTTGAAATCTGTCAGTGACAACTGTTTTATTTAACTAGCGAGTTACGAGATCCACAATCTAACTCAATTATATATAATTTTTCACTTCGATGAACTTATATTGCCGATATCGATTCGCTAGCCCTTGTTCTAGCTGTAACATATCGACTTGCCAAATACTATTTTATTTTTCAACTGGTTTTATGGAGATAATGTAAATTAGACAATCTTAATTGATTTCGATCTCTTAAAGTCGAACATTCGGTATTATTTAAAATGCATAGCTTCAAAGGCGAAACTTTTTGATCTTAGCTTTGAAATACTTTGAGAATCTAATCTGTTACACTGGGGAGAACCGTACCTAGAATAAAAGTTGACAAAACTTTGTTGACAACTCCTTTTTTTATTAAGGAATAACATGAACGCAAGTTACAATATAATTGCAGCCATTTTTATTAAACTAATTATGCTAGTTAAGTCTTCGGTTATTGGGAAACTTTTGGTTGATTCCCTAGGCATATGATCTCTTTGAGTTGGATTTTCGCTTTTGTGGCAAAATGTGCATAACTCGTGGTAGCTTGTAGCTACTTCTACTGAGTACAATGCATATGCAAATGCTGGCGGAGTTCGCTTCTCTAAGTTAGAGTTTCTAAACAAGTTTCCTTTTAAAGTTTCACTAAATCAAATTCCAGCTCTTTTAAGTAAGCTATTCTGTCGGTGACAATTTTTTTATCCGACGAAATTGAACCACATAAAAACACGAACAAATTGTATCCCACAATATTCAGCAAATTATAAAAAAGACACTGTAACCAACGACGTCGTTTTTTACCAATCGAATAAGTTTTACATGTCAACTCATCCCTTATTAGAATTATAAAGCTGTATCATTTCTGGTAGTTTGGTACTATTTGGCTCATCAGCTTTTTCATACATCGTCGATATCATTATAACATTTTTCCCTTGTTTTGGATGAAGAGTATTTTTCTAGCTGTTGTGTCAGTTGCGCTTACGCAAACCAGTTGTCCACTGTTGAAAAAAGTATTTAGGTAAGGTGGTAAGTTGATCGCAAAAATACGGAGCGACAGGAATTTCAGTTGGCGGGTAGTTTTTGTCTATATAAACTTTTGCGTCCACTACAAAAGCCGTTTAAGCACCACGGTACATCACAATCTTTTACCCATATTTAGCAGGTTTCGTGAGAATATACATTCTAAAGAGACAGCGGCATTGAAATATAACCAATTGTTTTACATATAAGTATTTCGTATTGTTTATGGATCTTTCAAAGACACTGCGAAATGCTACAAATCTGTCGGTCTCGCCTCCTTGAGCTCTGGTGTCTTTGTCGTCAAAACGGAGGCAGTTTATTAAAAATCCAAATTTGCCTTTATCAAAAAGTTATTTGGTAAATACTACATTCATTTTCATGACCTCGGGATAATAAAATATACGAAAGAGAGCCTAATTTTCACAATATTATTGTCACTGTTATAGGTAGGTCTATAAGCTATTAATTTATCTTTCGCATCACTATTGTCAATTTTTTAGACATAACTCAGCCGTTGCATTTTTAGGTACTTGTTGTGTGTATTCTGTGCTTTGAGATCCAGATTTTCTCTGCAGAAACATTACTGTTAGCATCAAACTCATTGTTTTATTTGCCTTGTTTTATTTTTATTTTCAGGCAAACTAAAAGCTTTATTCCTTTTTGGTGGCCATAAACTGCTCCTTTCAGGCGTAAAATTTAAACCCTTTTTACACCTTATATTATTGGGAACATTTAGGAGCTTAAACCTATCTTGGCCAAGAGACTGCAGCTGTGACAACGATATATCTTCTTCAGAATAATATATATGGTATTTGACCCTAAGAGCGAACCGGAGTGGCATAAATTATGAGATCTTTTTTGATTAAAGTCAATAAGACATCCCGAAAATAAACCATAATACTAAGTTTCTTTTGTAATCTATTAGTTGAATTATCTGAGAAAACAAATAAATTACCACACTGTATTTTACTCATTATGCAAGAATTTAACTAAAATATTTTGACAGTTCTGCCACTTACAGTTAAATCGGCAGTTAACCATTTGTGAAATTTTAAATAGAATATCCAATTTTTGTCAGTTTATCATGTAACGTATCATACTCCTAAAATTTACAGTTTGTCAGATATCCATGATTAGATAAAAAACATGATGGATGCAGACCTCTTAAACAATTAAGTCTCCAAATAAACTATTTGAGATATTTATTATTTGATGTTTCGACCAGTGGCCGATCTTGGACTTTTTCGAGGTAAAGCAAAAACTTAAACTTGCCGCCCTCGCCCATCCATATTCTCCTTTAAGTTTCTCTAGCAAGTTCCATTTTTTTTTAATAAACGTGACCATATTTAAGTAGGATATGGTTTGAGATAAAACGAAAAAACCAGTCTGCACTAAAAAATTATTTATTTGTATTTTTTTTTATTCAAAGGAAAGATACATACGAAGACAACAGCTAATACTAAATACTACGAAAAGTAGAAGTTTACTCTGCAGCCTTCGTCCTGCAAATAGGTTTATGACGTCGTCATAATTAATTGCTGTTTGATTTTCGAATGCCAGAATCACGAAACCCGATAAACGTTCCTGACTCAACAACTATCGGAGATAGTTTTTAATAAGTTTAGGTTTGCTAAAACTTTGCTCACAGCTTGCGGATATGGGCGGAAGCGTAAAGTAAATACGTAGCGCATATAAATATCGCAAAAGGCATCCTTCAAATCATGAATGTAGATCTGTTGCAAGAGATAGAAATCTCTAGCTTTATTTATCTTTCCGAATAAAAGCGAAGCCCGTCCTTTAAAAACGGCGAGTTCCTGACAGAACTCAAAGGTGTTTAAGTCACGCTGATATTTTCGTACTAGCTTTGCTCCATTCTTTTGCAGTTTTTCAGTCGACATTCAATATTTCATTACCATTGGGAAAGGCAAAATTTAAATCTATTGTGGTAGCGCTGTCAATCTTCCTTTTAATATCTGATATGATTCGATCAAATACATTCACTATTGCTAAAAAAATAACTAAATATTTTTTGCACCTCGGAATTCGTTTATTTGTCAGAAGAGTATCAAATCCATTTATTTTGGCTCCTCTTTAAGCCTCTTCTATCTCACATTTCATAGAACTTTTTCTATTTTTTGCAGAGTTTTGGGAAGATTGTCCGTAAATGCGACGAACACACGAGAAATGTATTCTCTATTTGAATTTCAATATTTACTTGATTGATTTCTCGAAGAATTTTGGCCCAAATTGTCAAATTGATAATAAACTCAAAATTTCTTACAGAATGTAGTAGGTGACATGCTTCCCACTTTGATTCCATATTAAAAGTAATTTCTTTTAAGGCTTTTAAAACCTCCGGTAAATTATTTAGAAGCCACATGTTTTTCCGACCATGTCGTCTGGATGCCCCCTTTTAATTTAGTTTTTGTACGTTTCTTGATGATATCCGATCAAGTAGCAAATCCCTCAAACAACAAAATATTTTCTAGGCAGAATTCACATCGATAAGATTCAACAATTGAGCCAAACAAGGCACGAACTCGACCAGCTCATTTATTTCTATAATCTTGGCTTGGACTCCTTTATAAGTAGCGGCCATATTGGGTTCGTTTTGGTAAGATTGACCTCGATATTGTCCAAAATCCAAACCATCAATTGTGAATTTTTTCAAAATATATCCTCGTGCTTTTCCATAAATGTTTACAAAGTCATGAAAACTTTCTTTTATATCATACATATCACCACATTTTTTACGCATCGAATCACCTGACTCATTTGTTCTGTAAGCCATACATCTGGAGTGCAGTCGAACATTATTGTCTAATATTTATCTTCTTTGATATCGTCTAAAATGCTTCTTTAAACTGTTTTTGCCATTATGTCAGTAATCTCATTATGTATTATATTTGATAGATATGATACCTGTTCCTGTTTAAGTGCTATAATTGACACTTTAGTGTTGAATTATGTTTAGCGAGCAGAGAAGTTTAGTTTAAAGTATTTTCTTGACTAGGTCGACGACAATGTGTGGTCGAGCCGCTTGGGGTTTCATCAGACCAACGATAAGAAGAAAAGTTTGTTGAAAGATATAACACAGCGTCCTTGACTACGTGCAGGATCTTTCTCCATTTTTATTTCTGAGAGGAAATTAAGCGCTCAATGTGGTAATCGATGCATTAGCACGATCTTATGAGTTTTATTCTAACTTTTCAATTAACCATGCACACTCTGTACATTTGCGTTGCTTAGTGCTCAGTTGATCTTTCTCAAGCTTTTTTTCGTTAATGAATCATGAGTACACAATGCCGATGTAGCGGCAGCAGCAGGGACACGTTTGTGATAAATCTTGTAAAGTATACAAAAAATTTATTTTTTGGTCTTTGAATATAAAAGCGTTTTTTAACGTTTTTATTATTTTCCAATGCCATATACCATGAAGAAGATATCAAATGGCTGTCAACGCGTTCAGTGGACCCAATTCTATGTTTTGAAGAATATTTATCTTGGTCGTGCAAATTTTTTTTTAAATTTCAACAACACACCGCGAGGGCTTACAACATAAATACTATCGTACAGTGGGTGTCGACAAGGAGGAAAGAGGAAACTTGTTAATTCTGGACTTGAAGGTTTGGAGGTCCGGAGGAGAAGGAGAAACATGTGCGGGCAAGGAATTCCATAACTTAGAAGTCCTCGAGACAAAACAGCGGGCATAACAAGATGTTCTATGTCTGGTGACCTGGACAGTAAAATGGTGCATTCGCTCTGTTCCTCCGGTAGATCTGTTGGGGGCACCAGTGGAGTAACTATGGAAGAAAGCTCCTCTGAGCAATACCCGTGCAGATATCTATAAAAGAGAGAAAGGTCACCAACGGCACGTCGGTGGGCAAGTAATGGCAGCCTTTGGGTGAGCGTAGGGTCAGCGATGAGACGTATAGCTCTCTTCGGATTGGAGTCCAGGATAGCGAGTGTAGAAGCGGCAGCGGCAGCGGAGCAGTATTCGATGTGTTCCCTTATTTATGAAGTATATAAGGTATAGGGATTAGCTGGTGAAAAGTATTTGCGAGCCCGGAAGAGGAAACCTAATTTCTTAGCAGCCGCTTATGCAATTGATGTGACATGTTGGTGCCAATTAAGATTTCGATCCACAGAAATGCCAACAAGTGAAAAGGACTCATTACTTTGAACGCTCCATGAGTCTGCGATCCTCATCTAATTGGGCTAAAGAGACAGGCTTAGAATATTGTATATTTCAGTGGAGGGTGCTATCGTCCGCATAACTCTGAACTGGGTTGGATGTCCTAGAGAGGAGGTCTTTGATGTGGAGAAGAAACAAAGCAGGGGCTAAAACTGACCTTGAGGAACTCCTGCATTAATTGGATACAGTTTAGAGGAATGGCGAGCCACGACAACAGAAATGCTCCGGTTGGAGAGGAAATTTGCTCTCCAAGAACAGAGTTTTGGTGGTAGGCCATGGGCCGGAAGTTTATTAAGCACCGCTGCGTGCCAGACCTGGTCGAATGCTTTGGATATGTCTAGAGCGACAACCTGGGATTCACCGTGTAGTTCCATAGACTTGTTTCAAGAATGGGTGGCAAAGGAAAGGAGGTCGGCAGTTGATCTGCGCTGACGGAATCCATACTGCCTGTCGTGGATTAGACTGTGTTTTTCAAGAAATTTTAGTAATTCGGTGTTTACATAGTTTTCCATCAGTTTAGAGACGACTGAAAGGACATAAATAGACCTGTAGTTGCTAGGAAGCGCTTTGAATATTTTCTTGTGGACGGGTTGTACTCAAGCAGTTTTCCAGTTACTAGGGAATATGCCTCTATTGTAAGATGTCTGAAACAGACGAGTCAGGACAGGAGCAAGCACTGCAAGAAATATTAATATTCTCTAGAATCTCAACACGATCCCAAGTTGAGGCAGAGTCTGCAGGTTCACGTGTTTGGTAAACTTATTTTTTTATCTTAGCACCAACTTGTTTTCCCTGTTTGGTTCTGTCTTTGACTTCTTTTTTCTATCCCGCTCCTGAGAGTTTTTTCTTTTTTTGGTGTGCTCATAAATTCTTTTTCTCAAAAATGAAATACATATGAGACCTTTTAATGACATTAATTATAAACTGACGTATTACTTGCATATACTGACAGCAAGCTAGCAAGCAAGTGAAAATAAAACAGTAAAATGTCAGCACCACTCACATAGACACATCATGGGTCCACATGCTACAACCAAACGTTTTAATTTTTTTTACTAATCAGGTCGTACAAAACGGAGTCCTATTGTATACTGTGTGATTTCGTGACCGCTGGTATATTGATTGGTGAAAACAAAACATTTGCTAGAAACCACACCGATGACGGACGGAAATTCCAAATATAGCGCCATCCTTTGAGCACGCACACTGACGTTAGTTTCACCTAGCACGGTACGTGCAGCGTCTAGGCTTCTCTCTCACATAGCCAGGAATGTTCTATGTTCATTCATTCGGAATTCACGCGTGGCTTAAGAGGTGTTTGTAGTATATTCCATAATATGTTTTTGTTTCTTGGAGCCTCTGTTCCTTCAATTTCCAGTTTGACACTGATGATCGATCTTTTGATGAACTATGTCGGTGTGCAAAACTTTAATTTGCCGCGTACTGAGGTTGCAGCACCGGCTTGACCCTCCCTAGTTCTGGGCCTAATTGCAGCCGCAAAACCCTAAATCAGAAAATATAATACCCAATTTTTTTAAATGGAAGTCTCAACCTTTTTACTTATTTATTGCTCGACAAAAACAGAGCAAGTTTGTGCTTTATTCACTACACCAAAATGTATATAAATTTGTTCGTGTTAATAATATCAGAACAAAATACTGACGGAGTGGCCAAGGTAGCTATGTGTATAAGAATTTAAGCCGAGATTTGCAAATCTGATTAAGATTAGTGCTTTAAAAACACAGAAAGGCCTCTTATCTAGAATAAGCAACCTACGTGGCTTGAAAATTTAGATGTCGGAAAACATACTGCCTAAACAATTTACCTACTTTACACTGGGTACCACAGTTACAGTCGCTTTTTGCTAGCATCTGCATGTTTCAAATTTTGCACGGTTTAAATCAGAGAAGTTGGAGTTTTTGTTTCGGGTATAAAGTTCATTTGTACCTCAGCTTGTTACACTGTAAAAGGCGCCGAAACGACTGTAGCTAAACACTGTTGCTATGTTTGCTGTGATGCCCTAAATGCTACTATCTTTCTTTTCAATTCTCTTTATAAACTAGCTGTTCTTCTTATAGAACATTTATGTTTTGCGGTAAAACTCACATTTCTTGATTAGGTGTATAAGGAAAGATGTAAATTTCTGCATCTTATATTAATAGAACCTTGGTGGATCAGGGGTAAGAACGTGTGCCCCTGAGCCGAAGCGTACTGGGTTCTATCCCAGAGTTCTCCTTCCACTTTTTCAGTACAAACTGTAACATTAACATCAACCGAGGTTCTGGCATTGTATTTGAGCTAGTTAAATGGCTGCACGTTCCGCCCTTAGGAGGGGGCGTAAAGCCGTCGGTCCCGTGTCCATGCGATGTTGAGCACGTTAAATATCCCTACCTTCCTTACAGAAAGGCTGGGGTTCGGCAAAATTTCCAGGATAGTGAGGTGAAACTGCTCCCTGGCGTCGGTGATTGGCCATAGTCGCGGAAATAGGCCGACGTTAAAAAAACAAAACACACACACACACACATCTTCTATTAATAATATCATCGCCATTGCTCCTAAGAAATGGCTTTGTTGGTTCCTCCACCCACGACCTTTCATCAAAGCAACTTGTTTTATACAAAAACTATTCGATTTTTATGATAAATTACCCACTTTTCAAATAGCTCCTACGAATTCTTATTTTTCCTAGCTGAGCTAAGCTAGGGAAGTCATATTGCTACTGAGAGGTCAATAAACGCAAACTCTGTGGTACGGTGATCAAGCCAATAATATGTATATATATTTAAGACACCTAGGGTTGAGTCCTCATATAATATTTTATACCAATAGTAAATAAGATTAGACATGGATGATTCATTCCAAAATAATTTATATTCAAAAACCGAATTAGACAAGTTTGAGGTAGACCATTTTTTGATTGAGTTTAACTATTCGAAGCATAGCCTTTCTTTTGGTTGCCTTTTTTGGTTGCTTGTAATTTTTAAGCCGAAAGTATTAACGCAACCAAAACATAATTATTTGGGTTTTTAAAGTTGCTTTTGAATATGTAAGATATAACAATAATACACTTTGTTCTAAATTTCAGCATCTCGGAGACCAAGTCTAGAAAGGCAGACAACACTGTATGATGATTCATCTTACTATGGAGATACCAGTTATTATTCCAGCACAGATGTAACCCAAGTCAACTACGTCACAACTGGGTACACAATTTTTATTTCTAGCCATTATTATTATTTCACACCTAATAGGAAAAATAAGGAAACTGTTTTATTTTCTGAGGTTCTTTTTTTTAACAAGTTTATGACACGGCTGCGGTATGTGTCTCATCATGCTTCCTTTTTAAAGTTTACAATGAATTCATCCTGTTTAGGTTTGACTAAGTCTGCTAGTATGTTTTTATTTGTAACTGCATATCCACGTCCAATTTTAACAGGTGCGACCATACATGCTAAATAAACATAAATTAAAATTAAGTTGTACGTGAAAATAACGTTAAGCCGCATCTTGATACAATGGGATACATACTTAAGCCGTCTTTTTTGTTTAAAATAATGTATCTGAATTTCACGCGAATTTTTGTTCCTTTATAAATGGTTTTTTCTAAATAAATTATTACATGTTGGTTGAGTCTATACGTTCTCAGTTCAGACAGCATAAGACAAAGCGATCATACGGAGAGTTGTCAATCGGCTGCCATTTCACATTGAAATAAAATAAACTAAATAGTAAAATTTGTATTGAATAATCTTCGTAGAGCGTTAACATCGAGTTGATGGATTGCTGTCTGCAAATATGTGGCCGTTATAAAGATCTTACCACATTGGATGGGTCACATCTACACCGTATAGAAATAGAAATAACAACTACCAAAATATTTTATTGCGACAATCAAAGTATGACCGCTTTGGATTATATTTTTTTTGATGTCCCTCAACGCAAAAAGCAAGAGGTAATTTACGTTTAGAAATTTGTAATTATAGAACAAGAACCAAAGTTCTATTTAGTTACACCAGATATTTTCAATCAACAAAAACATTAATTATTTCTCTGTGTCATTTTAAAGAGACAATACTAGAGTTCATTGTTTGTTGTTGTCCGTACTTGGTGAAACCTTTTTGTACTAAATACAGATAGAGGCTTCTCCTTTGGTTTTACAAGTGAAGCCAGGGAAGTATCTACATATATATTTAACATCAAAGTTTCAAAAATGTAATAGTTTTTTGCATTGTATAAAGCAATTATTATTGTTTTTTAATTAGTTTATAGGAAATATATTATATAGTAATAGTGTAACTCCGAATTGTAAATATTAGTTTTTAATCAGTTTTACTAAACTTACCTAGTGTCCCCTAAAAGGCCTACAGACGCACATTTGTCCTTGTGTGTTCTTGGTGCTTGATCTAAAAAAAACATAAATTTAGAAACAAATGATAAAATGAAAAAGGAGAAAAAGTAGAATTAGTATAAATTTAAATATTGTAATAATTTTTATAACACATTATGTAACGCTAGATGCATTCTCACCACTATTAGAACCGTATACCGGTTTCGCTCCAATTAGAGCTCGTCAGTAGGGCATACTAATTGCAATGAAAATACACCTATAAAATACTACAGCTACGGTAGCCAGCCTTCTAATACTAAGTGAGATATAAAACACGAAGCACGTGTCGCCACCTCGTTGCGGAACCAAGTAGTATGTTGTCACGACAGCTCCAAATAACACAAAGTGTTAAAAAATAGAGACTGTGTACAACGAACTAACAATTTAGTACATTGTCAGCCCTGGCCATTTCTACCCTAATATAGGGACAAAGTATGTAAGGCTAGATGCATTCTCACCACAATTAGAACCGTAGACCGGTTTCGCTCTAATTAGAGCTCGTCAGTACGGCATACTAGTTGCAGCGAAAATACACTTATAAAGTAATACGGCTATGGTAACCAGTCTTCCAACACTATGCGAGATGTAAGACAAAAAGCACGTGCATACATAACACATTATCGCTTTCATTAGTTGTGAACACAAAAAAGATGTGTTTATGTAAGTATATATATATATATATATATATATATATATATATATATATATATATATATATATATATATATATATATATATATATATATATATATATATATATATATATATATATATATGTATATGTATATATATATATATATATATATATATATATATATATATATATATATATATATATATATATAATCTCATTTCAGGGCATCCGACTTTTTTAGGGCAGATAAAGCATTTACGAAAGTTCTTGGTTATATCATGCTTTATATATTTCGTGTCAAACATGACAATCTATTCTTCTACCGTTAACTGAACTCAAGTTAAACTCAAGGAGCATCATAAGAAATCACACCAATTGGTTTGCTTTGTGACCAGGCCTGGGGAGATTGCACATAAGACCTTCATATACACGCATGAAGAGCAGCCTCCAATCAGCGTACCTGCATAGTCATTTTGTTAAAAACATCGTTGGGTTATTCTGAAAAGATGGATGTCATTGTAAGAGCCCGCGTGCTTAACCTCGCATTGAATTTTCTTTGACGCGAATGACAGTTGACATTTGTTGTTGTTGACAACCATAAGGCAAAATAGAGTAACAACCAACTGTTGGGCACAAAAACAGAATACACGGAATTTCAGAGAATAAGAAATAATATTCCATTGACTCAGTTAGGACCAGTGATATATCTAAAAATTTGTCAGGCTTTGAGGATGGAGTATTTTTTTTGGCAGATTGTTTGTTATATCCGCCCACACTGCCATTGGACAGCTGCATTTAAAAATGGGACAAGAACGTCACTTCATCTTGATATAGTAACTTTATGTCGTGAGGAGATTATTGGCATGTATTATCTTCACATGATGGGAATTCAGGAAGGTTGAGCCAGAACAGCATGAACAGCCCAAAGAAGAGGTTGGGAACGCTTGTGGCAATCTTTCTGTTATATCCACCCAATTGCCATTGAGCAGATGCGTTACAAATAACATAAGAGTGTCACTTCATCTCGTCAGAGCACCTGGATGGACTGAAAGGTTTTGTGATTTTAAATCAGCTTGATCAGATCCGGTCAGAGAGAGAGCATAATGACCTTTTGGTGAGCACTGGTTGAAGTAGTGAAAATAGACAATCAGGTTTTCCAACCAACCACCTGCCAATGGAAGGATGCACACACGAGAGACAGAACGTTAACCTTATGTTATACTATATAACATCCCGGTGTAGGGAGCACAGGAGTGGGTTTAGATGATCAAGTAATAAAATGATAAACAAATCTGTAAAAACAAAATAAAATGGGGATAGTTAGAAGTGTAAGTTAATGGAAAAAGGTTTAATTTAAAATACGTTAGGCTTAATTTTATAATGACCATGTATCACTGGTATCAACACAGAGGTATTTCAAAAGAAAAATAATTAATGCAAAATTTCTGTGGCTAATGGAATTAAATTCCGAAGCTGGCTTGCTGAACTGAACTGATCTAAATTTTTGATTCGTTATTAAATTACTTATTTATGTTTTTATTCACTTTTGTTGCGTTTTTGAGGTATCCTTAGTTAATGGCCACATATTACTCATGTATCTGTGTGTGTGTAAATTTACAAGTGTAACTTTAATGTATTAAATTTTAACAATAACAGTAATGATGAATATATTAATATTATTGGATGTGGTTCCGCTGAAAAGCTGGATTGGTAGACAATGTATGATTGAGTGGCCGACTAGGTCACCAGATATCTACTTAGGCTTCTTTATGGGTTCATTTGAATAAGCACGTTTACGCAACGAATACGCGGTCTAGAAAACCTTCAGGAAAGAATTCGAACTACAATAGGCTCAATCAGTCTTGGCACTATTTAAAACATACACATGGAGTTTCTAAATAGACTTAGTTATGGTCACATAGGTATATATATATATATATATATATATATATATATATATATATATATATATATATATATATATATATATATATATATATATACTCAGTATTGTATAGGATAGAAGAGGGTAGTATATACTATTTTTACGATAAGAATAAAATGACGTCATTGTTAGTAATTAAATTAAACACATATCTTAATTCTCAAAGCAGACTCATATATCACATTACAGCTGAAATTAAAATTTTACTTAGGTAACTTGGCACCCAAACAAATTGGTGTGCCGACGTTTGATCCGAACTGATAGTTGTCATTTGTGATCTAAGTATCACTCGTAAAACATTTAAAACAGTTCTTTTTAGCACTAATATATAGATTCCATTAACGTCATTTGTTGCATACATTGTTACAATTCATAGGCCCTGCCAAGAGTCGTGCCCAAGAAAATATAGCATCACTAATAACCTATTTAGAGTGCGAACGTAACAAGGAGAGCCCTTTATACGTCCGACTAGTCTATTCTACCTTAGCAGCATTAATTTATCAGCAATGTTATCATAGGTTTTCAGATATTACTTATTTGGCGTTTCAATTGTATGCCAAAACTGTAGTAAGTAAGTAACTGTTGTAAGATAGTTAATTACAAATACTTTAATTATTTGCGGACAGTTGCACCTACGTTAAAATTATTTAGGTTTTACAACAGTTAACAATAGCGCAGGTCAGAGTAACAAACGTATAATACCTCCAAGTACCTCAAGAAAACCGCAAAGAACCAAAGAGCTTGCAGATATCGATGATTGTCATCAAACTGCCATTCGAAATGTTATTTATGGAAGGAATAAATTAAAATGCATACCGTTCTGTTCTCCTACTTACATTTCAATAATTCGGATACTAAAATATTTAAAAATATATACCTATACATTTTAGTTTCTAGTTAATAAGCGAATAAAAATCCAGAAAATGGCACCTTTGTAAGGTGTATCCAAATAAACCTTAATAAAAAAACTCGAAATCACCTACGAGCGTGCTTAGAAGATGGTTTGTTAGACAAAACCCAAACGTAGGGCTACAAGAGCCCTGGATCTATAGAGGACAAATTAAAGGCCTCAATATAAAATCGTTTAGGCTAATTTTCTGCAACAAACATGACAGACCAGCAAGAGCAGCTTTACTGCTTAATAGTAAGATACAGGTTACTCCCATTTCAGAGTTCCTTACTAAGTGCTTGGCAGCTGTACTGGTAGAATTGCCGACAGATGATTGAAAAAGGCGTATTTTAATAGCTCCAGCCTGTCTCCCAGGAGATGGTGAAAGTCAGCCACCTACAGAGAAAGTTCAACGCTTTCTCTCATGGAAATAAATAGGCATTTTATGATTACATGTGACGACAATGCTCACCACCACGTAGAATAAGGGAGTAAATACATTAATAGGAGAGGTGACCATTTGACTACTTGTTTGCCAACAACATAGACATGTCAACACAGGTAATAAGCCAACCTTTATGAACGCTATCAGAAAAAAGGTTTGCTGACCCGTTTATAATACACACAATAACCACCTATATTGTATTGGATGCTCCCTTGATGTCCTACCATCAAACCATAAGGTTCGGCATAGAGGAAATAGTTCAATAACTCTTTTGAGAGCCACAACGGCAATCTAAACTTGCTGTAAACTCGTAAGAAAGACATGGGGGCTGAATACCAAGATAGTATATTGAATACACCAAATTGTGGTTAAACCCATGGTAACATATTCCTCTATGGTATGGTCACCAAAAAAGGAACAAGTCTCAACACAAAACAAATCGCCAAAATTGCAGTCTTTGAATAATGGGAGCTATTGCATCATGTCCTACAGCAGCAATAGAGGCAATGATGAATCTTACCCGTCTGCAGATATGTGTGAAGAGGAAACCAGCACTAGGTGCCACAATACATTTTCCAGCAGACAAATTTCAACCAGGTGACTTGGTTGGCCACTTCAACATCCTGCAACTTATTTCCTTGGAGTCACTCACCAAATCAACAGATCAAATTTCAGCAAAACGGGACTTCATCGTTCCAATGGACGTGGTCATAGTGACTGCCAAGCATCGGACAGAGAGAGTGGAAGGCTGACAAACAACTCATCCGTGTGATATACATAACGGTCTAAACAAATAAAGGGAGCAAGACTGGGAATAGGCGGATTTAACTTCAGACTCTCTAAGTGTCGAGGAAAAACTTCTACCATCTTGTAAGCAGAAATGCTTGATATAAATTTCTGTGTACATGAGTGCATACTACGAGTACTTAGAAATAGAGATCAACATATTCTCAGACAACCAGGCAGCTGGTTAGAAACAACAAAGTAACTTTTTTGCAGGTACCCTGGCACCCAGGTACCCTGGCGACAAGGCATTTAAGTAAATCAAGAAGCAGATAGCCTTGCAAAACGGGCATAAACAACACCATTCAATGCTCTTGAGCCATATTATGGATTAACAAAAAGCCATGTGAAAACCTTATCTGGCTATTTGTGGAAGGAACCAAATGCTGTATTTCTGAAGAAAAAGGTCAGGCTTAAGGCAGGAAAAACTGTTTATTACCATATCAACAGCGAAGTCTAAACTATTTCTTAAATTGAACAGGAACGATTTGAGAATAATTATAGTATTTTTTACAGGACAGTGACCATTAACGTATCAATAACGATGTAGATGTTATTCCTATTTTAGAGTTTATCAATCAAAACTTGGCAGCTGCACTGGTAGAAACAACATAGTGATTTTGATATGGCTACCAAGACCTTAAGGCACCGAAGGAAACGATAAAACAGATAGCATTGCAAGAAGGCCAGCCATAACACCATGCTTTTATCCAAAGCTCTATTGTGGACTAACAAGAAGCCACGTAACAAACGAACTGGATGCTTGGAAGATGAACCAAATACTGTGAAACTGGAGGAAAACACCAGGCTTAAGGCAGTCAAAATGGTTCATCACTATATCAACACAGAAGTCTGAACTGTTTTAGGATTGAACTGGAACCTCTTGGGAATAATCACAGGACTTTTCACAGGACACTCTCCAGTAAGATATCACCTTATGAAGATGGGCAAGGCAGACAATGAAAATCTCTGGACGCAGCAAGTGCGTTATAGTAGCGAATTTTCTTTAAAATATTTTTAATAGCAAATGTCTGTCTTTGATAAAAGCAGGCATCAAACTTGTTTGCCTATATAGTAGAAACAATGTACCATATTTCATCGAAATAAATTTATTGTTTGAAAATATATAAACATTTTTCAAAAGTCTAGATGCAGCAAATGTGTTATGGAAGTGAATTTCCATAAACATGTTTTTAATAGCAATTGTGAGCAGGCATTAATCTGATTAATGTATGTAGTAGAAACAATGCACTATATTTTATCAAAATTACTTATGGTTTGAAAATATTCAAAAATTTTCCGAAAATAAACTTAAATGTTTTCTGACCAACAAAGCTTACGTTAATAGCAAATTGAGTTATTGAAATTTAAAGGATTTAATAAAAATTCGGTAAATTTGCAGATTAGCTCCCGAACGCTTTTCAAGAAATTGTTTTCAGAACCATTACTAGGACCCCACCTGGATGCACAAACCACAAGAAAAATTTCTTGTTCACACCCCCCAAGGAAGTTACGGGACTGGGAGCGAATAGGGGTGCTGTGTGGGGTAGGCAGGGTTTAAGGGGGATATGACTTCAAGATATGAAAAATACAGCTTTCAAGCCCGCTTTATTCGAATTTTCTGCTCATATTTCCTTTTTACTACCTACCCCGCCCAGCACCCGTACTCACTCCTGATCCCGTAACTTCCTTGGGGGGTGTGAACAAGAAATTTTTCTTTGGGTTTGTGGATCCAGGGGGGCCCTAGGCAGGTTTCTGAAAGCAGTTTTTTGAAAAGCGTTCGGGAGCTAAACTGCAAATTTACCGAAAATTCGCTACCAAAACGCACTTACTGCGTCTAGATCTTTTTCTTACAAACGCATCATATTTTGATAAAAAATGCAAAAATGCATTAACGGATTTTCCTACGAAAATTAGCTAAAAAAATTATAGACCGTTAAACCATAAACTTCACTAAACCTAGAAATAAATATCCAAGAAAGCATCAACAATATATATATATATATATATATATATATATATATATATATATATATATATATATATATATATATATATATATATATATATATATATATATAAACACAGATCTCCTCATTTGCGAATTAAAAAAAAATTCGCTAAAAAAAGAAAATACTGTACTGAAGCTGCAGAAACAACGGAACACTTACTATGCGACTGCATGGCCTAGTTCGGCAAAAGGCTTAAATACCTTGGAGGGATGACCTTAACACCCCAGGTAAAATCACCCCCAAAAGGATAGTAGACTACATAAAAAGTCTAAACTTTCTGAGCAACTATCAGGATAAAGAGTCATGGGCAAAAGACCCATTGGGGTCGCCGCACTTAAAGGGCAAAGGCGATACGACTCATTAAACAATGAAACAATATCTAACATGTTCCAGTTTCATTCTTCCTTAACCTAATTTTATGACCGAAAAATTTCAACATAACTGTCTAATTAAGGAAAATGTTTTTCTCTGAAATATGTACAAAAGTTCCACAATTTGATATATTTATTATAAAATTTACACCTGAAAAGGATATATTTTGAGATATATTTAATTATACACCTTATAGTTAACAAATTATAAAACTCTGGACGCAGCAAGTGTGTTATGGTAGTGAATTTTTATTAAATGCTTCAAATTTGAATAACTCAGTTTTCTATAAACTTAGAAAGTTTAGTTTTGGTATGTAATAAGGCTTTTCCTAGGGAAAGATATCCGCCTAATTTCATTAATATAACTTTGTAATTTTTGGAGAAAAAAAATTTTTTGAAAGAAAATTTAAAATTTGAATAACTCAATTTTCTATAAACTTCTATAAACATTGAAATCAGTTATATATATATATATATATATATATATATATATATATATATATATATATATATATATATATATATATATATATATATATATATATATATATATATATATATATATATATATATATAAACATATAAAAATTGAAACTGACCTCGGATATGGGTTATAGGGGTCCTAGCGCTCATTTGAAAAAATGTTTGCAAAGTCTCACCATCGATACCTCTCTATTAGTGAATTTTTTTAAATAAAAATTCACCAATAATATATTCTGCTATTACCACAAATAAATACATTTCTAAACTTGAGACAAATTGCTTGTGCATGGATAATGTTTGGAAGTCAGATAAGTACAAATTGAATAAACTGATCTATTAAAAAGGTTTGCTCTCAAAACAAAAGGCACATTCGAAATAATTTGACAATTTTGCAACGTTGCACTGCTCTCAATGCTGTCATTTCACTCTTATCGTATTTTTTTTAGTGTAGTGTAGTAAAGTATAGCATAGTACATTATAATACATTAAGTATGTTTAGCAAAAAAAGTAGTTGTAGAGGCAAGAATTTACTTGTGTGTAATATAAAAAAATCTGGACGCAGCAAGTGGGTTATGGAAGTGAATTTTCATAAAAATATTTTTAATAACAAATATATCTCTCTAATGCAAGCAGAAATCAATCTGGTTACCGGTATAACCTATATAGTAGAAAGAGTAATATAACCTATATAGTAGAAAGAGTTTACCATATTTCATCAAATTTAATTGTTGTTTGAAAATGTACAAAAATGTTCGAAAATAAACTTAAAATGTTGGTTTCCTAGCCAACAAACCTTAGGTTATTATCAAATTGGGTTATTGATATTTAAAAGGTTTAATGAAAATTCGCTACCCAAACGCACTGCGTCTCAATTTTTTCTTACAAAGATGCATCATATTTCGATAAAAATGCAAAAATGCAATAATATAAGGGTGTTCAAAAAAAAAACAATTGTGGGGATCACCAACGACTTATGGACCACTCTGTGATGGTCAAAATATTTTTATAAGATGCAGCTTAAGACACCCTGTATTTACGTATACATTTTTTTCTCGTATCTTGTATAATAACAATTATATTGAGCTTTATCGTAGAAATCCATCACCCTGTATATATGTAAACAGATAAAAACTGAAAGTAATCCCGGATATGGATTCTAGCGGGCCTATTTCGCGCTCATTTGAAGAAATCTTTTTAAAATTCAAAAGTCGCGAGATAACAAGTATCATAATGCACACCATCACTTCTCACGAATGTCCGTTACATCTAACACGGACAACATATCAGATTACAGCGTAGTCAACATGCAGATAAGCACGTTCCTTGCATAAGTGCAATCCGACTATTCAGCAGGAACCGTGAAATCAGCAGAGTAGCACGTTGCATTCCTTGAATAGAGCCATGGGAACAGCAACCGTCGTCACCTTCCCAGGCCTAGTTTTAGTATAAATAAGATGTAATATAAATTAATTCATTCATTCTATTATAAGTTTCATAGCTGTTACTATGTTAGTTTAAGTTGTCAAATAAATATTTTTTAAAAAGTAAAGTGATGTGCAACAGTTGTTAATTGGCGCAGTCGGTAGGATACAGCTGAGAAGTCAAGAGAATATTGGTTTCTGGTGTATCAACACTTAGCAGAAGAACCACGGATGTTCGTGCTCATTCTGATCTTTTTGTAAGTTGCTCATCCTTTACATTCTCCTTTATATATATATATATATATATATATATATATATATATATATATATATATATATATATATATATATATATATATATATATATATATATATATATATATATATATATATATATATATATATATATATTGTATGTCTGACATAGAAGAGTTAATTGAACAATTTGAAACTTCATTTGTGTTAGAACAGTCTAGTCCACAAACTAACATTAATAACAACAATAACCTAAACTCTAATATTAGTAGAATCAGAGGAAATTATATTCGTCCAAGTAATTTAAATCTAAATATGGCAAATTTTAGCGATTTTTATTTACGTGTGATTCCCGAGTTCGATGGTGAACCCGCACACGTTAGCGGTTTTCTTAAAGCATGTGACATGATTATGAATCAGTTTTACACAATAGATGATCCTACTTTATATTTAAACCATTTTCTGCTTAATTTTATTCAGTCAAAGTTAGTTGGGCAAGCTAGATTAATAATTAGTACCAAGGTTATTAATACATGGCCTGAATTAAGAACCGTAATTGTACAGAATTTTACTGACCAGCGTGATGAAACCAGCTTTTTAAGTGAACTCATAACATATAAACAAAAGCATAATGAAGACGCTCTTACTTTTAGTAACCGGTGTAGGCAGATCGAACAGCTTTTAATTTCAAATTTAACGTGTAATGAAGCGAATGATCAAATAAGGGCTCTAAAAGCTATTATTTATTCACAGCAGACACTTAAAGCATTTTTAGGTGGTTTACGCAATCCCTTAGGCATGGTGGTTCGATCCAGGTCACCCGAATCAATCGAAGCCGCCCTTAAATTTATTATCGAAGAAGAAAACTACGATTATCGTGATAAAATGTTTCAAAAACAAACCAATCAAATACCTAAACCCAATTCACAAAACAACTATAAACCACAAACATTTAGGCCGCCCATTCCACCAACCAATACCACACAATTTCAAAGGCCATTCCAATCAAATAGCAATTCAAACAACCCCTTGACTTCTAGATATGTTCCGCCCCCGTTCCCTTATCAATCTAATATTCCGAGAACGCCACACCCTAGATTTCAACAACAAAATTTTCAAAATAGGAATAATTCCGAAAGAACAGATACCGCTAGCGGTCTGACAAGAAACACACGACAGAGTACGTTTCAAAATAGACGGTTCCCAGAACCAATGGACACTTCCAGCGGACTGACTAGGAATACAAGACCATTCTTAAACCAACCACGAAACACATTCCCATTTCAGGGAACCAAACCGGGCGTAATAGTGGAAGAACTCTTTAATCATGACGCTGAACCAAATCATTTAGAAAATGAACAGCCTCTGTTCGAAAATCATGAACATGAAAATTACGAATACGAACACTACGAACATGAAAATTTTCAGGAAACGGGCCTCACAAACAAAAGCACATAATAGAATTGTATAACTTAAACTTGTGCCAGCTTCCGTATATAAAGTTACCAGAATTAGATGGCTTAATTCTGATTGATTTCGGCAGTAGTACAAGTATTTTAAACCCAGACATAGCTAAATTACAATATTCAGATAATATATACAAAAAACCTTTCGAAATAAGAACCGCACACGGAAACTCAACCCATAAGTATAGAGCAAATATTTTATTGAAGTCACTTGCAGATGAACCTCAAGAATTTTGCTTATTTGATTTTAATAAAAAATACGTAGGTTTAATAGGTGCAGATTTTTTAATTAGGAACAAAGCTAAGATAGATTTTAATAATAAAAAGTTATACCTCAGTAATAAAATTATGGATATATTCTTCCCTTATGAATATACATTGGAGCCTTATACTGAAACAAAAATTATTGTACCTGTCGACAAGCCCCAAGGAATCGGACTTATAGACGAGGTATCTGTAAACAACGCTACAATTTCAGATTGCCTAGTACAGTTCTCAGAAGGACAGGCTTTTGTAAATATAAGAAACCTTAGTAATAATTTAGTTAACGTTAGATTTAACAAGCCACTGAATGTAAAAGAAGTAAATAATTACGAGTCTGATAGCAACCAAGGTTTTAATCATTATAATAATCACGATAACGACTGGGTGTCTCAGTTGAGGACATCACACCTCAATACTGAAGAACGAGAAGAGCTCACCCGATTATGTCAAAAGTACTCTGACATATTCGCGAAGGAAAACGAGGCGCTAACATCAACACATCTTGTTAAACACCGAATTCGTACAAAAGATGACATTCCAGTTTATTCCAAATTATACAGATACCCTGCAGTACACAAGAAAGAAGTAGAAAAGCAGGTAGATAAAATGTTAAGCCAAAACATTATTAGGCATAGTCATTCACCTTGGTGTTCTCCTATCTGGGTGGTGCCAAAAAAGGAAGATGCCAGTGAAAAGAAAAAGTGGCGAATCGTCGTTGACTATAGGAAACTCAATGAGAAGACTATCCCGGATAGATACCCAATACCAAAGATCGAGGAAATATTAGATAAGATTGGCAGAGCTCAGTATTTCTCCACTATAGATCTAATTTCTGGCTTTCATCAGATCGAAATTCACCCGGATGACATAGAGAAAACTGCCTTCTCCACTGACTCTGGACATTACGAGTATTTGCGCATGCCATTTGGCTTAAATAACGCTCCGGCGACCTTTCAAAGACTAATGAACAATGTCCTTTATGGCCTTATAGGTAAAATCTGTCTAGTCTATATGGATGATGTAATTATATTCTCCACCTCTCTTCAAGAACACTTGGAGAAACTATCACAAGTATTTGACAGGTTCAGAAGATGTCAGTTGAAAATTCAACTCGACAAGAGCGAGTTTCTGAGAAAGGAAGCTGAATTCCTGGGCCACGTAGTGACCCCAGAAGGTATCAAGCCAAATCCTCGAAAACTCGAAGCCATCAAAAAATACCCAATACCAAAAACAACTAAAGAGATAAAGGCATTTTTGGGACTAATTGGATACTACAGAAAGTTCGTTAAAGACTTCGCAAAAGTAACCAAACCGCTTACAAAATGTCTGAAAAAGGGCGCTACAATTAATCCTAATAACGATGAATACAAAGAATCCTTTGAAATGTGCAAACAACTTCTAATGAATAGTCCGATACTTCAACCTCCCGATTTTTCAAAGCCTTTTATACTCACTACTGATGCTTCGAATGTTGCACTAGGTGCCATCTTGAGTCAAGGGCCACCAAAAAGGGACCGACCCATTGCATACGCTAGTAGGACCCTTAACGAAACAGTGTCGATACAGCACGATTGAGAAAGAGTTGCTAGCCATTGTATGGGCAGTAAACTACTTTAGGCCTTATATATATGGAACGAAATTTACCATTGCAACCGATCATAAACCTTTAAAATGGCTTTTTTCTCTCAAAGAGCCGAATTCAAAATTAGTTAGGTGGCGATTGAAATTGGAGGAATATGAATACGATATCGAATATAAGAAGGGTGTAAATAATAATGCGGACGCTTTATCTCGAATTGAAATTCACCCATTGGAAACTGATAATCAGTCGATTGCAAACAACGTAGATGAAAACGAGTGGTCTCATCGAGAGGAAACAAATAATGAAAATATCGACGAAGACGACAACGAAACTCACGACGACAACACTATAAATTCCAATCACGACTCATATTCAGCACCGGGCATTCCTATATTAGAGGAAGAAATTATTAATAATAAAACTAATCAAATTTTCTTTCAAAATAGCCTAGAGCCTGAAATCTCTTCCTTGCGCAAGGGCAGAAGAAATATGATATACGCAAAATTAAACCTAGAAGACCCAGAACAAATAACTGAATTTATTAAGCAATACTGCCTCCCACAACGCAAATATTACTGTCTTTTTTGTCAGAGAAAGAGATTACGAGACGGTCAGTTCAGCTATTAATCAAAAATTCAATAATGAACAATCGCCATTATTCTTAAGGTGTGATAAAGTTTTAGATGAAATTCGTAATGAAGACGAACTCGTAAAAATTATAAAACAATATCATGAAGGAACCACGAATCACAGAGGTACGGATGAAATTTATTTAGAAATAAAACATAAATACTATTACCCAAACCTGAAAGCAAAAATTGACGAATTCACACAAAACTGCGAACTTTGTAAAACCGCAAAATACAGTCGACATCCTATCAAAATAGCTTTAGAACATACCCCATCACCATCACGCCCTTTAGAACTAATTCACGTTGATACTTTTCAAATAGAATCTGCCCAATTTTTAACCATTGTAGATCCGTTTAGCAAATTTGGACAAGCATATCCTATAAAAAGCAAGAATGCAATTGAAATATCCAAGACATTAATAACGTTCTTTTCTCAATACAGCAACCCCAGGTTGGTAATTACAGACGCTGGGACTGAATTTACGAACGAAACTGTAAAAGAACTACTTAAATCATACCAAATACAGCTACATACAACCACACCACATAACCCCAACTCGAACGGTCCTGTGGAAAGATTTCACAGCACCCTAATCGAACACTACAGACTTTTTAAAATCAAGTTTCCTCAATTAAAGCCTAACGATATTATTCCATACTGCATTCTAGCATATAATTCCACAATTCACTCTCAAACGCTCAAACCCCCATTCGGATTGATTTTTGGATTTATTCCGGAAGTTTTTAATTACGATACGGAAGTAATTGTGACTCAAGACTTTAATGAAAGACACAAAAATTTTATGGATATTGTCTATCAAGTAGTTAGAGACAGAATCGAAATTTCCAAAGAAAGGATGCTCAACAGAAACAATAAAAATGTAAATCAACCTTTCAAAGACGGCGATGTAGTATATAAAAAGATAAGCCCGGGGTTTCACAAGAAACATCAAAACCCATTTACTGGCCCATATTCTATAATATCCTTACTAGACCATAACAGAGCATTGATACTCAACCACAAAACCGATGAACAAAGTATAACGCACTTACGAAACCTTCGACTTTCAGGTGGCCAGGCGGAGCCCAGCCGCAACTAGAAGAATTACGTAACAACCCTGGGTTCCTGCCCAGAAAACTTGGGACAGCACTTTCACAAAATGACAAGTGGACTTTAATACATATACATGACATGAAACCAGTATACGACGAATACAACAAACTCAAAGAACACTACGATATCATTACTAAATCTCTAAATGAGGAATTTAGAAAAGAATACCATAATTATCTTATAACCATCAACTACACGATACGTAACACCGATCAAACATTTGCTAGAATCTTTCCACAAACAGACAGACACAAAAGAGGCCTAATTAACGGATTAGGATCCGCTTTTAAATTTGTCACCGGCAATCTAGACGCGGAGGATGGAGAAAGAATTAATAAAGCGCTGGACGTGTTAGCAAACGATCAGAACGAAATGCATGACTTAATGAGAGAACAAACCTCACTCACGATCGACGCCATAAACGAATTTAACAACACATTAACATCACTGGTTCATAATCAAAATCAAATAGCAGATAAAATCAATAAACTTCAGTATGCGACAAGAATGTTAATCGCTGATCAGTTGTCGGCTTACAATCGCTCTCAACTTCTGGAATTATTTACTCAGATAGGAATATTAATTAGCAATATAGAATCAATAATACTAACAACAGAAAATGCAATAACTTTTGCTAAATTAGACACGTATCACACATCTATACTAAACCCTAAATTTATAAAAAGAGAACTGGAAACAATAGTTAAATATATAATATCCTCTGATTCAAGATTGATCACTCAGAACGATATAATTCTTTACGAAAAATGTTTCAAAATTAAATGCGTTCAGAACGATTACAAAATTATTTTCCAAATTGAGATTCCATTAATAGAAAAGTCAGACTATACTTTCTACCAAATGTATTCCGTACCTGTACCAAACCAACAAAATTCCTACTCAATGATTATCCCACATTCAAAGTACCTTCTCCTCAACGAGCTGCTATATGCATTCAGAAATCAACCATGCCAAGAGCTACAGAATCAACTTTACTTCTGCGAAGACGATATGAAGACCAGCGTAGACGACAATAGTCCATGTGAAGTCCGACTCATCACTCTACGAAAACCAATCGAAAGCTGTGTTCAAGAACCAGTCAAAATTGCGAAAACATCTGTTGCAAGATATGGAAATTCACAGTACATAGTAATCACACCAGACGATGCCAAAGTCAATCTAAAATGTCCGGACCGTGAAGAAAATAAGATACTTAAAGGAACTTATATAGTCACCCTCAAAAGCAAATGTCTACTTATGGTAAATGGACGGATATACAAACCAGGTCCAGGACCCACAGAAACACAACACACATTCGATATGCCAGTTCCAGAGCTACCCCAAACAGCACATACAATTCAGGTCGAACTTCCAAACCTGAAACTAGAGAACGTACCGCTTCATGATCTGGAAACCATCAAGGCACAACTTCAAGCTGAAAAGCAGAAGATTCCAACCGCCATCCATTTCCCGATGTATCATACGAGCGTCTGGACCATTATCATTTACGTCGGCGTGGCATTCATCGCCATCGTCTTGATAATCAAGTGCCTCAGGAGTCGTCTTTCAAGAAAACACGAAGAACAGAAGCCCACAGACATCCCCTTGCGAATCATCGGACCACAAGGCTCCGTCTCCTAATAGGGGGAGGAGATAACAAGTATCATAATGCACACCATCACTTCTCACGAATGTCCGTTACATCTAACACGGACAACATATCAGATTACAGCGTAGTCAACATGCAGATAAGCACGTTCCTTGCATAAGTGCAATCCGACTATTCAGCAGGAACCGTGGAATCAGCAGAGTAGCACGTTGCATTCCTTGAATAGAGCCATGGGAACAGCAACCGTCGTCACCTTCCCAGGCCTAGTTTTAGTATAAATAAGATGTAATATAAATTAATTCATTCATTCTATTATAAGTTTCATAGCTGTTACTATGTTAGTTTAAGTTGTCAAATAAATATTTTTTAAAAAGTAAAGTGATGTGCAACAGTTGTTAATTCGCGTTCTCCTGAGTAACGAGTTTTTTCTACGAACATTAGGTAAAAATTATAGACCGTTAAACCATAAACTTTACCAAACATACACCCAAAGCATCAATTTAACTAAACCTACAGCCAAAGCATCAGAGAAAGGGTCTATTTGAAATCAATTTTCTGTAAACATTTTAGTAAAATGAAGGACAGTGACCGTTGAATCTGAAACTTAAGGGTTTACACAACACTTTTCTTACGACAGTTTCTTTACATAATGAGCATTTGTTTCAGATTGCTTGTCTAAATATTGCGAATTTTGACGTTTCAAATCGCGACTTTGCGAGGAAAACTCCATTTTTTTACTGCCCATAACTTTTTTATCTTTAAACTTACAGAGTTAAAATTTGGTGCATGGTTCGCCCTTTATAATTTGGTTGCTCTTACTTCCTTATTTTCGGAGATATATTTTTTTAGAAAGCAAACAAAAAAAATCCGAGAAAACCTGGGCCTATTTTCCTGGCTAACGAACTTATCCAGGCCACTTGCAAAAGGAAGGTGCTGACCAAACTTGATCAAAATCGGCGTAATATGTATGTATATAAAAATTGAAATTTACCCCGGATATGTGTTCTGGGGAGGCTAATTAGAGCTCACTTGAAGAGATTTTTTCAAAATCCAAAAGTCGGGATCTCCTTATTTTTCAATTTTTTTAAAGATAATTCACTAAAAGACTAACTACAAATTTTTATTGAAATTTTATTCTCTTGAAAATATTAGCATATATGTCAGATTGTTATAGTTTATTATGATTGTGAGTTATTCACTTAATACTGACTGCTCTATTTGCGGCTTTTTTGTACCGTCCATTGACTAGTTCTAGACCTTATTACATCGTTCCATATCTGTCATTTCTAGTTCATTTGCTAAATATAATTGTAGGGTATTCGCTGTTACCAACACATTTTACAAAATACCTGTGACCATAGACGTAATAGGGTTCATAAACATTACTTTTATAGAAGCGGATATGACAATATTATAGCTTCATTTTTCAGAAATGGTTTAACAAAATATAGATATAGGTTGGTGCGAAGGTAATGGTACACAGAGCAGCATTAGATTCTCAACATCAAAACATTACGATTGCGCCAAGATTACCCCAGTACAGAGATTAAAATTCAGAGATACATGGGCAGTTTCACAAAGCTCGGTTAAAGATTTAACGTGAGGTTGACTACTCACCGCTTCAAAATATTTGCGTGCCATGACAACAAACCCAAATGATAGTCTGTGATTGGTCTTCTGAAGCAACGATTAACTATAACAATCCGTTAAATATTTTATCGAGCTTGTTGAAATTGTGCAACAGTTTAGTTTTTTCCTGATCTCTAGAAGAGAATTTGACATGTTGTCTTAAAAATTGTCACGATATGTTTTCCATGGAGATAAAAAATGGTGCTGAAAATTGAGTCATAACTTCCACATAGCTGTGATAATCGATTCTCCTAATAAAGACATTCTTATGAAATGAATTTAGTGTCCACGATTTGACCACAAAGAAAATATTCGTATTTCTTTACCTATAAACTTCTGAAAAGTTACATTACCGGAGTTTTAACGAAAAAATGTCAGTTTTCACCAAATTCATTCCCAATCCCCTGAAACAATCTTACGCAAAAACAATTTAAAGCGTTCCTTTGTCGAGTGCTAACTGAATACCATATTTTAAGATATCTCAATTCGTTCAAAAGTTATCGCGCCTACTAACAAACACACGTACAGGCCGACAGACCGACATACAAAAAATGTTCGTTCCAGAATCAGGTTTTCTATGTTTTGACACTTTTTACGCTGTTTTTGCAAAAAAAGTTGAAATCTTTGTCACCGATATTCCACACTCACACATTCAACCCCTAATTTAATTTAAGCACAGAATATCAGATGTTTCATGAAATTAAAAGTTCCCTAATAAAAAAAAACCTAAAAGGTTGTATTATTCGAGTTTTAATGAAGGACAATTTTCACCCAATCGTCCCTCATTTATCCGCTACCCCCTGAAGTGATCTTACCCAAAAACAATTGGAAGCGTTCCTTTGTCGAGTGCTCACTGGGTACCAAATTTGAAGACGATATCTCAATTCGTCCTAAAATTATCGTGGCTACAAACACACAGAGATACAGACCGACAACCAAACAAAATGTTCGTTTCCAAATAATGTTTTTTATTTATTTTGAGACTTTTTACGACGTTTAAGTAAAAAAAAAGAAATTTTGGTCACTGAAGCCATACTTCCACACGTATTGGCGATGTGGATGTAATAATACAATTTCAATTAAGCTTTAGCGGATAGAAGGCGCTACATGCGGAAGCATCCAGGTTTTAAAGATACCGATACTATTTTGTTTGCGATACGAGGAAGCTATTGATGAGAAAAGAGTATTTTCTTGTGTTTGTGACAAAGAAGGTATAACCGCGCCGTTATTCTTGGCGGGTGTTTATGGTGTCATTGAATACAACTGATTTAAATCAACCCAGAGAAAAAGCCTAGTGTGTTAAAATCCAAGCTAAAAGCTGGCCAAGTTATTGGGCTACCACGGCCTACCCATTTCTGGGGAGGCCTTTCATTTGTGTAATTTCGCACTTGAACAAAGAAGTGTGACGGTACAGTGTCTCGCACAAAAAATATCCCGTATTGCATTTAAGACTAAATCTTTAATAAGATTACTCAGCCCACTTTTGGAAAAATTAAGGTAAGAATTTTTATTCAGGCTTTATGGTAACGTATATTATGGACTAGAGATATGAACTCCGATACCAAGTGTAACATGAATTTAGAATGCATGTGGTTAATGATGTTCTATTGCTACACGAGTATTTTTATTTTCACATATATATTTATTTCTAGGGTCAAATACACCCCAACGAAACGAAAAAACGTAGAACTGTAACATTATTTGTAAATAGTATTTCATTCACACAACATACATCTGCAGTCCGTATCTGAAGTATTGGCAAGATTGTAGCCTAGCTGGCAATAAAGTCTGTACAGCTATGACATGATATGGATAACTTATTCTTCTTGAACTAATTTCTGGATCCTCTGCTACACCAACTAAAGTCGCTTCTTATTGTACGGGTGTGCTATTTTTTCGGCGGCCTAAAATATCTATCCTAACGATTTCTTTAATAGGTGGCTGTATAAAAGCAAACCATATCTCGCAATTCTTCATTAGAAAAGCTATTATTTCGCAGTATACTTTAGGTAATGCTGTATAAAAGCTTTTCCAACTAACAACCAATAAGACTAAAAAATGAACTTAGCAAGAAGATAATGATTAATTTGTTTATGAGAGGCGCCTATTATGCGGTAAATAAAATATGCTTTGAAAACTATTTTAAAGAGTGTGTGCCAGCTAATTCTAAAACCCCAGATTTAGAAAACGACTGATTTATTATGATGCATACGACTGACATCTGCGGTGATTTTAACGCTATAGCTCTCTTATTAGCTTTTCAAGAAGGGTATACAGAATAGTGTTCTTTTTTGTGTTTGTAGGGCAGTAGAGCAAAAAACATGCATTTCTCGAGGAAAGTATGGCCTTTAGGAGAATCTTTTGTTCCCGTGAATATTAAAAACGAGCCCCTTGTAAATCCAAAAAAAAGTTTTTCTGCCTCCCTTGCACATTAATCTTGTGTTCATGGAATAGAAAGCTATCCGGGAGGGCGTGCTATAGAGGTGAACCTATATTTTAATATTATTTACATTTATAGGTAAAAACATTAATATGAAAATTCGCTACCATAAATTAGAGTGAATTTTTATGTAGTTAAGTAGGTCACATAGATATAGTAATCGTGACATTGAAATCATGACTTTACATGTTTATGTAAACATTACAAAAGTGTGTTGCTTGCAGATTGCAATACCATATGAC
The DNA here is from genome assembly GCA_964006375.1 of Tillus elongatus. Lineage (NCBI taxonomy): Eukaryota > Metazoa > Arthropoda > Insecta > Coleoptera > Cleridae > Tillus > Tillus elongatus. Next base: position 185,507,786 of record OZ023262.1, on the reverse strand, counting down.
CTAATTTACTGTATTGAGAAATGCTGACTATTTATGTTTACGAAGTAGTAAGTCTATATAGAGAGGTGTTTTGTAAATATTGGTTGAGATCGGTTTTAAATTCATTATTAAACTTTTAACGTTAAGATATTTTTTAGATATTTTTAGAATGGTTTGATAGTTGTTAAGAGAAGTTTTATTATTCTTTTATTATTAAATTATATCGTTACCATGTCTGTTATATCCAATTTATAAAAGTTATCCCCAATTATCTTCCGCTCCTTAAACAGCTTGGTTTAACGAAAAAGTTTGGAAAAAGCTTAAGTTGTTTTAAAAAGTTTTCTCAAAGTTGTCAGGAGCGATGCTTAAAGAAGGTATATTTGTAGGTCCACAAATCAAAATCAGTAATAACCTGTTTGAGCAGTACCTATCAGATGCCAAAACTTAAGCTTGGGGATCTTTTAAGAATGTAGTTGCTGCATTGTTAGGGAATAACAAACGCGTTAACTATAGGGAAATTGTTGGTGAATTGATAACAAATTACCATAAAATCGGAGCTAATAAGTCACTAAAGATATGCCTTTTACATTTCCATCCCCGAACGAATGTGAAAATGTACAAAAGGAAAAATATGATCTCAAAGTTTTAGTGAATTTTCTTAGAAAAAATTCACTAATGAGGAGATCTCGACTTTTACATTTTGAAAAAATTTCTTCAAATCAGCGCGATCTAGGACCCCTAGAACCCATATCCGGGGTCAGTTTCAGTTTATATATATATATATATATATATATATATATATATATATATATATATATATATATATATATATATATATATATATATATATATATATATATATATATATATATATATATATATGTGTGTGTGTGTGTGTGTGTGTGTGTGTGTGTGTGTGTGTGTGTGTGTGTGTATCACATCGATAATTCAAAAAATCATGGACCGATTTTGATAAAATTTGGCATGTGCCTTCCTTTTATAAGTGGCTTATATAAGTTTGTTAGCCAGGATAATCGGACCAGGTTTTCCAGGAAAATTTTGGGTTTTCTTTCGAAAAAAATTTGTATCTCAAAAAATAGGAAAGCTATGGTAACCAAATTTGGTACGTAAGTTTGCAACATTAAAAGAAAACTATATACTAAATATATGTTAAAAGAAAAAAAAGTTATAAAAAAATATTTCGTGCCAGATCATTTCTATGAAAATTCACTATCATAACGCACTTGCTGCGTCCAGACTTTTTTTAGTTCTTAGTTTGTTTGCTTTTGTTGTATCATATATATATATATATATATATATATATATATATATATATATATATATATATATATATATATATATATATATATATATATATATATATATAATGAATATTGGATAAATATAGATGTATTTCAGTTATTTGTATCTACAAATATAGACGTGATCGGCAAATTTTAATGATATTTTTGAATTTAGCCCTCATAAGTTTAGAACAGAAAACCAGCCTTATTTGGTGAGCATAACGCTTGCAAACTAGTGTAATTATTTAGTATAACGTTACGTTTTACTGATTATAACAAAATTGGGTTTTGTTTTTACAACATTTTCTTATGTTGATTCAAGTTTAAAGAAATATGTGTTTATGTCCAGGTACTTGTGTATTGTTATTTATCTGTTTAGTGCCTAGAACAACATTTGTGTTTGGGACACTAATTAATTTAAAAAACCACCTAAGCTGTGAGGTTTGATCTTAATAAAAGCATTTAACTGCAGCAGTTATATATAAGTTTCTTATACTAATTTCGTACAACTAATTTAAAAATGGGTCCTATATTAATAGCAATAGTAATATTTATTGAGAGATAGATTATACGTTGTAACATATATTATATTTTTACTATTGTGTAACTTTTGTTTTTATAATACTATAAATATATATACAACTTTAGCTTATTTTATAACTGCATGATATTAACATAATTAGCAATTAAGTTAATTTTGTGTCTCCGGGCAAGTCTTTAGTTGTATAACTAATTTAAAAAATGTTATAACGTAAGATGTAAGATGTATAATTTTAAATCAATTTGTAAAAAAAAATATATTTTTTTGATTCTACATAAACTATGTGAAGCTGAACTCAAAGTTTTATATCTCAAATTTTACCAATTGAACTGTTTTTTATACCAAATGCAGATGTAGAGACTTTTTTTTGGCTTCACAAGTGTTTGTTTTCTTTTCTATAACCGGTGTCACTGCTTGACAGTCATCAGACAGGAGAAAATTAATTTATGTATCCGTGCGCCTGACCACTATAAATAACAACACGTTGGTATGTTATCGTGTTTTTTTCAAAAATTTGTTTGGAAGAAAACAGATATGTCTAATAAAAATGACAGAGGATCTCCTTTTAGTGCATTTTTTTATTTCTACAAATTAGCGGGAAGTAGGCTTCCTAAAACAGATATCCGTGGTCAGTTTAACTTTTTATATGTTTATATGTATATATATATATATATATATATATATATATATATATATATATATATATATATATATATATATATATTGTATTAGGGTAGAGTGAAACATGGGCAAATTTTTTTTTTAGAAATTGGTGAACCCTATATCGGGAAAAGTGGCACACTGTACTGCATATTTACCTTGCAAAAGCTGAAGTTTCTAGGACAATAATTTCCGGTGCCCCTAGACACTCAAAGTCTCAGATATTAACGTAATATCATAAATTTCTAAACTTGCAGCTCTTCACTTGTTTTTCGGTAGGACAACCCAGAGCTCACGACTAGTAGGTGGCTGAAAGTCGAGCTCCACTCGCCCACCCACTTCCTCAAGGTAGAAATTCATAGGTCGGCCTTGAAATAATCGCTCTTACTCTCAAATTTAGGTAATATTTGACGCCCATAAATACGATTTCTCATAAAACCATCCCTTGCATCAAAACCACAAACTGCTAACGACGCTTCCGTTACAAATTCTAGGCAACATTCGACAGCTTGGGTGTGACATGGTAGTTTAAAAATATCGATTTCCTCGGGGATTTCAGGAATCATTTCCCTCAGATCTTCTGTAGAAAATTTTCGTGTAAATGGAGGCTCTGTTACAGTTACTGCTTGCCAATGTATTAGTTCAGTGTAATCTGTAGCTTCGAAATTAATATTAGGTACTTTAAATGTTCTTACATTAGATTGAGGGTGGTTTTTTCTATATTTTAAAATACGTCGCAAGCCTAGTTCCCTAATGTGCAAACGTTCGTCTTTAAGCATACATAAAAGGATGTTTTCTGGGTATGCGAAATAGCCGTTGACCTGAATAATTTTTTCAACGATCTGCCTTAAATGTGGGGGTAGGTATCGAGGTCTCTGAATTAAATTAAATAAATGAAGCGCACCGTACTTTATATCTGTTTTAGCTTAAAAGGAAACCAGATTGTTACATACACTTTTACTATATAGGTTGTTAAAATATTCAGTTTTTCAGATGGATTTATAGATTCAATGTATAAACGCAGAATCCTGTTGGCAGTTGTCAGCCATCTTGAATGTGCCAACTTTTAAGGTTGCTTCTGAGCTAAACCTTCTGAAATATTGCAACACTTATCTCTAAAAGATATTTCTGGTCAGTGCTTAAAATGTTCGGATCTACTACGTTCATCTTTTTAAATGAAACAATTGGTAGTTCTTCGCAAGATTGCAACTGCTTGCCAATTACTCCAATATATCCAGTTGGCCCAGTTGTTTCTCTATCCAAGTGTTTAATTAGGTGGAGTAGTGATAATTCATTACCGTGCAGCAGTCAAATTATCCACTGTAAGGATTTTCCAGTTTCTCCTTCTAGATTACGAATAATGCCGTTGTGAATTCCCGTATTGACAGCTGTTCCATCACATTATATTGCGACTAAGTCAGGAAAGTCCATTTGCTTTTGGAGAAATTGAAGCATATTTGTTGTAATGTTTTTAGCTGTACCTGAGGAAACTTCAAAATGGCCAAAATATTTTGTATCTGGTTCTGAAATGAGTACAATGTGCTCTTCGACAATTGTTTTTCGATGGAAAGTGTCTCCTTCTTTTGTTTGAACTAGAGTCTTATCCTTCCGGCCGTCGAAATATATACAAAAGGGGTTATTATCAACATTGTGTTGTTCCTTTATTGTTTTTCGTGTTGGTTTACGTTTACGTCTAATTTTGCTTCGATCGATTATTTGACTTTTTTCTTCTTTTGAAATTAGTCCAACATCTTTTAGCACGGTTATTATCGCAGCTGACCTGTCTAAAACCCCCGTACGATCACAGGCTTGGGCTAAGCTCGGTAGAGTTAATGTCGTCTGCAAAGTGCCTGGAATTGCCTGGCAGGGTCTGACATTATCAACTTCATTAACAAAATCTGGACCATCTTTGGTTTTATTTACATCGTCTAGGTGGTGATCTTCTTCATCTTCAGGTATTAAAAATCTATTTGGTCCAGAAATCCCAGTTTCTGTTATGATAATACCAGGCTTCGTTACTGTTTCGGTTCGTTTTATTTCTAGAGAACGTTAATTTTTTGTTGTTGTAATAACTTCAACCGAACCAATAGCCATTTTTCTGCCGGTTGTTTGATCTGTTAAAAACTCTCTTTCCCTGAGGGGTACTTTTATTTTGCACTTGCATAAAAAAAATCAACATATTTACAAGTTAAAATGTCAAAAAGCCTACCTTCTGTAGTTTGTTTAAACTCTACTATTTTGGTTAAGAGCACTTCACTTGACTTTATAAGTTTTTTATCTTTCGGACTCTCATGATAACTTCTGATTAAATGTATGATTTGCTGATCCAAAATGATTGGTATGGAGGATTTCGCCCATATTACTTTAATTAATAGATAGAGATTTTATTGTAGTCTCTAACACCAATTTACAATCATTAGGCAACAAAATTGACAGCTACATTCAATTTTGAATGTACATGATATTGATGTCTCCTGCGTGACGAAACACTGGGTATCTGAGGAAGTTCTCAAATGTATAAACTTGGGTCGACATTGTGTTGCAGATGCGTTCTGCAGGTATAAAGGTAGATATGGTGGGGTTGGTATAATTCTAAGGGATGGTATCGCTTATCAAGCGAATGATTTGATAAAGGGTATGTCTGTGGAGAATCATGTGGAAATGGCTGCTATCAGATGAACAAAAGTAAAGTTGAATATATTGGCTGTGTATAGACCTCCATCTGGTAGTTTTGATATATTTATAGAGTGGTTGAATAAAAGTCTTAAATTAATAACAGACGACTCCTTATGCAAGACTTGTATAGTGGGTGATTTTAACATTGATTTGTTGAAAGAGAGCAAAGAAAAACAAATGATGCTAAATACTGTGGAAAGTTTTGGTTTGGCGCCTGCTTTCAGGCAGCCCAGTCGAATCACAGATAATTCTATGTCCTGTATAGATAACATTTTCCTTAACATTGATGAGGCTTGTTACAGTGGAAAAACCCTAAACGTATGTCTATCAGACCAATGTCCTCAAATAGTGACCCTTTTTAATTATAGACCTATAACCGAAGTAAAGTATATTGACAAATTTGTGGTAAATAAAACAAATATTGCGGGGTTTAAACGTGAACTGTCAAAAATTGAGTGGGCAAGCCTGCTGGAGGAAAATGCAGAAAAATCCTTTGACAATATACATGACACAATTGAGCAGTTCAAGCTTTCCTTTCCGAAGAAAAAAGTACCACTTGGCGACAAGAAAACTTTAGTTACATCCCCAGAATTAGAAAAAGTCAAGATGCTGGTGGATTCAGCTCAAATAATTCATAGGGTAATTAGAACTGAAAACTCAAGACAATTCTTAGCCACACTTAAGAAGCAAATGATAGAAACATACACACGTGAAGTTAAAAGAAGGAATAATGAATATATTGATGCCGCAGACAATAAAGTTAAAGCTGTATGGACGATCATCAACAAAGAGAGAGGCAAACGACGTTGTTCAAACTTGGAAACTGCTCTTAATGCGAATCAACTTAATAATCATTTTACAAGTGTCGGTATAAATGTGTCTAGTAGCCTTGATCACTCAGTAAAGGATGCTATGGGTATGCTGCATAACAAAAAGGATAGAAATCTGCACACCATGTTTTTGTACCCAACAACCAATGAAGAACTGACCAACATTGTGAATTTTTTTTTAAATAAGCCCTCATCTGATATATATGGAATGACAGTTCCATTGTTAAAGTAAGTATTCCCTATCATAGTTAGCTGTTTGTGTGAGGTGCTTAACCAGTGTATGATCCAAGGCAACTTTCCTAAAAAGTTAAAGCTGAGAAAAGTGATTGCAATGCATAAAGGTGGCAGTTTGGATGATTGTGAGAACTACCGGCCTATCTCGCTACTTCCGATTATATCAAAGATATTTGAAGAGCTCCTTAAGAGAAGGTTGCTGGCATTCATTGAAAGATACAAGATATTAGATCCGCGCCAGCATGGGTTTAGACCCAAACGTTCAACAGCCTTGAAATCGTAGCTTGTGATCTAAGTAAGGCTTTTGATACAGTTTCAAAGTGTATTTTGTTGGGGAAGCTGGAACATTATGGTGTCAGAGGTACAGCCCTCTCTCTATTTGGGTCTTACCTGGAGGATCGAAGGCAGGTTGTGTATTGGGATAAACAGCTATCCGATGAGATGGCAGTAGATTGTGGTGTTCCGTAGGGTTCCATTTTGGGCCCCCTACTCTTTATCATCTATATGAATGAGCTGCCGGCCAACATTGCATCGGATGCAATCGGTCTTTATGCCGATGATACCAGCTTTGTTAACAAAGCAACAGCAATGATTGATTTGGGTCTCCGTACTAGGACTTGCCTTGACCAAGCAGATGAGTGGTTTAGAATAAACTCTCTAAAACTGAACTTAAATAAGACGCAACGACTGGTGCTGGGTGCGGGACACAGCGGCGGAGCGAGGCTAAAGCTTCTTGGTGTAATTCTGGAGGATGGCCTTGCCTGGTCTGCTCATGTCTCGTCCCTGCTTGGAAGGTTGTCTACGGCTATTTTTACAATGCGGCAAATGAAAGCTGTGGTGAGCCGGGAGGCCTGCAAGATGGCATATTTTTCCAACTTTCACTCTGTCGCTGGTTATGGTGTGCTTTTGTGGGGGTGCAGTCCAGGCTTGCAGCAAGTACTCCTGAAACAGAAAGAAGCCCTGCCTGTCTTGTGCGACGTGTCTTGGAAGACTAGCTGCCGTGGGTTGTTCGAGCGCGAGCGTATACTTACCGTAGTATCGGTATTTATTTTTGCCTGTTTAAAATATGTGCATCAAAACAAAGACTTATTTCTGGCCAATGAACAATTACATACCCATGATACCAGAAAGAAGGCTAACTTTAGCATACCATATCATAGACTGGCTAGAACGCAATTGGGTGCAAATTATCTGGGTTTGAAGCTATATAACAAACTGCCAAGTGATTTGAAGGAAATGCCCAAATCACGATTTGCCAGAGAGGTTAAGAGACTCCTGCTGCGGACGACACTGTATTCAGTGGATGAGTATTTTGAGACTGGTTGGTGAGAGATATCAAAACAGCTCCTTAGGGACTTCAAGTGTATTTTGTGTTGTTTAGTTGCCTGTATATTTGTACATAGATTGATTTCTTTGTTATTTGTTCCTATTGTTTATGTGGTGTTCTTTACAACTATTGTATTTTAAATATTTGACCATCTGTGTTTATGTGTATACATATTATTTACTTGACACGCCATGTAATCTCTTGATGGCAAATAAATAAATATTATTATTAAAATAATTTCAGCAAGTAAAATTGTTGATATATATATATATATATATATATATATATATATATATATATATATATATATATATATATATATATATATATATATATATATATATGTCAATGTAGACTCTGCTTTATTTTGCGAAGCATCCAATAAGGACTGCCGTATAAATAAATACTTTTTCATAACGTCCGAGTATGTCGGTAGCGCATTGTTTTTAAATTTGGACGGAGCTCCAAACACAGGACACTTAACGTCTTTCCTCGTTTTTTGGCATGTTATTACCACTTCCACAACGTAAAAAAATATTTTTTTTTGATATCGTCAAATATGGTTCTAAACAACTGATAGTAATCAAACTAAGAGAACACACACGTACAAGCTAAAACCTGTCGTAGAACTGACCAAATGATGCCTAGACGAGCCTTTCATGAGTGCGCCCGAGAGCGCCGACTTTAAAGTGGTGGGGGCACCGGTAAACAACAAGCGATTGCCTTCAAATTTTAGTTACTACGCCACTTTTCCGCATACAGGAGTTTAAAATTTTAAAAGTTGATATTTTCGCTCCACCCTTATATATATATATATATATATATATATATATATATATATATATATATATATATATATATATATATATATATATATATATATATATATATATATATATAACACTGATAACTTAAAAAATAATAGACCGATTTTAATAAAATTTAGTGTGTACCTTTCTTTTGCAAGTGGCTTGGATCTCTGGCCAGGAAATTCCAACCAGTTTTTTCCGGTGAATTTTGTGTTTATTTTTCGGAAAAGTTTTATATCTCCAGAAGTAACAGAGCTATGCTAAGCAAATTTGGTACACGGGTTTAGATCATAAAAAGTTAGCTATGCACCAAAATATATATTTCTGGGTTAAAAGGAAATAAAAGTTGTAGGCATTTAATGCAAAAAATGTTGGTTGATCTGGAGGCCAAAGAGGAGATAAGACGAAAAATGGTTGCATGAAAAACACAATTGATGCAATTTTGTAGAAAAAAAATTTCTGGTTAAGGGATCTAAAAATATTAAAACAGTAAAGTTAGCTTTCATACTCCAAAAAAAATCCAAAATTCTAATAAGGCGAAATATAATCATGATATAATCCCTTACGAGAGATATGATATTGTGCATATGCCCCGCCCCTTCCTATGACGTCACGTGGTGAGTAACGTTATGGAAGTCCAACTACACATTTAAAACATTCGCAATCAAAAAATTTCTATACGTCAGTTTAATGGGGTAGAAGTTACATTCCACTTCGTCGCTATATTGTCTTTTTTAGATAATATAGAACACAGCACTAAATTTATTATTTTTCATTTTCATATTACACACACACACACATATATATATATATATATATATATATATATATATATATATATATATATATATATATATATATATATATATATATTTATACATATATACATATATATATATATATATATATATATATATATATATATATATATATATATATATATATATATATATTACCCACAAGACAAGTATCATAATTAAGGGGAGCCCTGAACTAACATTGGTGATACACAAGGAGATACACAAACTTAAAAAGCCTAGACGCAGCAAGTGCGTTATGGTAGTGAATTTTCATAGAAATGATCTGGCACAAAATATTTTATTATAACTTTTTTTTCTTATAACATAGATATCTAAATTTTGGTGTATAGTTTACTTTTTATATCGTAAACCTACCTACCAAATTTGGTTATCATAGATTTTTTATTTTTTAAGATAAAAATTTTTTTCAAATGAAAACTCAAAATTTTTCCAGAAAACCTCGTCCAATTTTTCTGACTAACGAACTTACTAAAGCCATTTACAAAAGGAAGGTACGTGCCAAATTATATCAAAATCTGCCTATTATTCTTTGAGATAAAAATTTTTTTTGAATGAAAACTCAAAATTTTCCCAGAAAACCTCGTCCGATTTTCCTTACTAACAAACTTGTCAAAGCCATTTACAAAAGGAAGGTACATGCCAAATTTTATTAAAATCGGCTTATTACTTTTTGAGATAGGAATTTTTTTCGAATGAAAACTCAAAATTTTCCCGGAAAACCTCATCCAATTTTCCTGAATAACGAACTTGTCAAAGTTATTTACAAAAGGAAGGTACATGCCAAATTATATCAAAATCTGCCCATTATTCTTTGAGACAAAAAAATTTTTCGAATGAAAACTCAAAATTTTCCCGGAAAACCTCGTCCGATTTTTCTGACTAACATACTTGTCAGAGCCATTTACAAAAGGAAGGTACATGCCAAAGTTTATTAAAATCGGTTTATTACTTTTTGAGATAAGAATTTTTTTCGAATGAAAACTCAAAATTTTTCCGGAAAACCTCATCCTATTTTCCTGACTAACGAACTTATCCAATCCATTCACAAAAGAAAGGTACATGCCAAATTTTATTAAAATCGGCTTATTACTTTTTGAGATAAGAATTTTTTTCGAATGAAAACTCAAAATTTTCCCGGAAAACCTCATCCGATTTTCCTGACTAACGAACTTATCCAAGCCATTTACAAAAGAAAGGTACATGCCAAATTTTATCAAAATCAGCCTATTATTTTGTGAGTTATCGGTGTGATACATATATATATATATATATATATATATATATATATATATATATATATATATATATATATATATATATATATATATATATATATATATATATATATATATATATATATATAACATATAAAAATTGAAACTGACCCCGGATATGGGTTCTAGGGGTCCTAGATCGCGCTCATTTGCAAAAATTTTTTCAAAATTCAAAAGTCGGGATCTCCCCATTAGTGAATTTTTTCTACGAAAATTCACTAAAAGTCGCATAATCACAGTAGAGTATTCTGATCTTAAAAATTACTTCCAACCGTATGCACTTAAATATTAGTAAAAAAGTTCGGGACGCAGCAAGTGCGTTATGGTAGTGAATTTTTATTAAATGCTTCAAACTTGAATAACTCAATTTTATATAAACTTAGAAAGTTTAACTTTGGTATGTTTAAAGATCTTTCCTATCCACCAAATTTCATTAAAATAGCCTTGTAATATTCGGAGAAAATATTTTTTTTTCGAAAAAAAAAAATTTAAAATTTGTATAACTCAATTTTTTTATACACTTAGAAAGTTGAATTTTGGTACGTAGTAAGGTCTCTCCCAAGGCAACATACATAGTAAATTTAATTAAAACAGCTTTATAATTTTTGCAGAAAAAATTTTTTTTTGAAAGAAAACTCAATTTTTTTCTGGAAAACCCTGTCCCATTATCCTGGCTAACGAACTCGTCCAAGCCATTTATAAAAGAAAGGCACTTGCCGAGTTTCATCGAAATCGGTTAACTACTTTTTGAGTTATCGGATGGATACATTGATATATGAACTGATTAAATTGAAACTGACCCCGGATATGGGTTCTAGGGGTCCTAGTTCGCGCTCGTTTAAAAAAAAATCTCACCATTGATACCTCTCTATTAGTAATTTTTTTTTAAATAAAAATTCACTAATAGGTAGCCTATTATCATATCACTTGTTATTTGTATCATGGAATATAATAGTGCATAATAGTCCATGGCAACAATAATACATCATATTCAACTGACAAATTATTTGAACAAATATCAGATCTACTTCAAAGCGACGTAAGTGAATATTTTATTTCCTGACATGTGTAATACAAATATAGGCATGCTTTTTTTCTTATATTTATGTTTATTTTTGGCCATCACAATTTTTCTCATTGAGTTAGACATAATTTGACATTTTTTGTTTAACTAATGTGGTGTAGTTATCTTTTCCCCCAGTTTCGTTAATTGGGCAAAGTGGAAGCTTTTCAGGAAAAGACGGTGTGGTGGGGTGGTGGCCAGGAACGGTTGGTAGAGGGTTTCCCATTTTACACTTGCCATTTTTAGCTCCCTTGCAGCTTGTTTACCCTGTCCAACACCTCAAATTTGCTTTAGATCTCTTGATTGTATTGTGGAGTTCAGAGCACAGCACTTGTCTGGTGGTTACTGCACAGAGGGTTTCCTTTAAGCATGTTTCTATTTTTTTTTTTCTCACAAACGGAACATTGTTTGATCTGAAAATTTACCAATAAAAATGATTGATATTAAAAATGTAAACAACGCCTCAACTACAGTTCTCTTCGTCATTTTAACTTTCAATGATATTTCCCTCTTCAGTTTCGTATGTGTTGGCTTATATTAAACACGGTGGGCAGAGAAAATATGAGTACGGGTATAGTTTTTATTCTTAAAACGTCGAAGTCGCGATTTGAAACGTCAAACTCGTGATTTTAAACGTCAACTTTTAGGGCAAGAACCTGAAACGAAAATGCGGGTTGTATGTAGAGAAAATGTTGCAGGAAGCCTATTTTACAAAGCCTTAAGTTTCAGCTTCAACCGTCATTGTTCTTCATTTTACTAAAATATTTGAAGAAAACTCATTTAAAATGGACCCTTTGCTGATGTTTTGGCAGCGGTTCTAGTCATAGAGTTTATGGTTTCATATTCTATAATTCTTAGCGAGTTTTCATAGAAAAAAATAGCTAATGGGGCGACTATTGGGTTACGAAAAGTTTTCTTGAAACGAGCACGAACTAGGCCCACTATAACCCACAGCTGGGGTGAGTTTCTGTTTTTATCTGTTTACATATAAACATGGTCGCGCATTTCTACGGCAAAGCACAATATATTTGTTATTATATAAAATACGAAAAAAATTGTATACTTTAATTATAGGGTGTCTTGCGCTCCATCTCATAAAACTATATTGACAATCATAGGTCGCTGCTGACACACATTTTCTTTTTTCAATCGAACACCCCTTATATTACATTTTTGGATTTTCTATAAAATTATAAATGTTTGCAAGAACCAAAATGGCCAACATTCATCGGTTTCGAGTTAGTTCAATTGTTTTGCAACTTCTCGCATTATTGGTACACAGCAAAAATTGTGATACTGCGTTTTACCAATACATAGTAGAGTCAATTTAAAAAAGCATTCAGAGAGGTTTTCGTTTTTATTATTCGTCAAAAAGAAGTGCCGTATACAGGCCGCTCTCAAATGGTGACTGAACTTGAAAAAAATCATTCCACCGTATACCAATGTTTTCAAATGGAATAGCCTGTATTTTGCGTTTCAAAAGTGAAGGGCATGCACTCCGCTTCAAGTTTTGTATAACACTCCCTATACCAACAGGCCTGGTTTTGGAAATATTTACTTTTATATTCGCATACCATGAGTCATGTTTTACATTTTTGTCTAGTTTTTTAGTCAATGCTAATAACCGATCAGATTATGTGATCATTCTGCGAAGAAAAATACTAAAATATATAAATCAACTTTGGTACAAAAAAAACTCGGGACGCAGCAAGTGCGTTATGGTAGTGAATTTTTATTAAATGCTTCAAATTTAAATAACTCAATTTTCTATAAACTTAGAGAGTTTAATTTCAATACCTAGTAAGGACTTTCCTAAGGCAAGATATCCACAACATTTCATTAAAATAACTTTGTAATTTTCGGAGAAAAAAATTTTTTTCGAAAGAAAATTTAAATTTTGAATAACTCAATTTTCTGTAAACTCAGAAAGTTGAATTTTGGTACGTGCTAATATCTCTCATGAGGCAACATATATAGTAAATCTCATTAAAACAGCTTTGTTACTTTCGGAGAAAAAATTTTTTTCGAAGAAAACTCAAAATTTTTTTGGGAAACCCCGTCCGATTTTTCTGAATAACGAACTCATCCAAGCCATTAATAAAATAAAGGCACTTGCCAAGTTTCATCGAAATCGGTTAATTATTTTTTGAATTATGAGACGGATACATACATACATACATATATATATATATATATATATATATATATATATATATATATATATATATATATATATATATATATATATATATATATATATATATATAAATTAAACCTATTTACAAATGAACTTTAATAAGATATTATGCTGTGACAATACCTCTCTCAAGCAGTGGCGATTTCTCCTAGTGAGCTAGGTGTGCCCTAAAATATAATCAAAATGTGCACAGTTATATATGTTTTATTTCTTTTTCCCTTAGTCTTAATACACTACATATTTTATGACAATCGATTTAATTTACTTATTTGATTTCATAAATAGTCGGTTAATAGTGACTTGGAATGATGTAGATACCACGTTTCTAACATATTCAACGAATATGAGTAGATCAAAGCAACTGGGAATGAATTCGGTCACTCCCCGACACACGTGTTTATACAATAGTGAGGAAAATACTTGATTTTAACACTGCAGTGAGCTATAAAAATTTGATTATCTCAGTTTTCCATAATCTTAGAAAGTTTAATTTTGGTAGGTAGTAAGGTATTTCCTAGGACAAGATATCCACCGAATTTCATTAAAATAACTTTGTAATTTTTGGGGAAAAAAAATTGTTTCAAAAGAAAATTTAAAATTTGAATAACTCAATTTTTTATACACTGAGAAAGTTGAATTTTGGTACTTAGTAAGTCCTCTCCCAAGGCAATATATATAGTAAATTTAATTAAAGCAGCTTTGTTATTTTCGGAGAAAAAAATTTTGTTTGAAAGAAAACTCAATTTTACCGGAAAAACCCGTCCGATTTTCCTGCCTAACGAACTCATCCAAGCCATTAATAAAATAAAGGCACTTGCCGAGTTTCATTGAAATCGGTTAATTATTTTTTGAGTTATCAGACGGATACACACACATATATATATATATATATATATATATATATATATATATATATATATATATATATATATATATATATATATATATATATATATATATACATATATATATATATATAAACATATAAAAATTGAAACTGACCCCGGATATGGGTTCTAGGGGTCTAAATCGCGCTCATTTAAAAAAAAATTTGCAAAGTCTCACCATCGATACCTCTCTATTAGTGAATTTTTTTAAATAAAAATTCACTAAAAGGTAAGAAATAATAAACCGGATAGGATTATCTATCTTTACATTTTCGTAATATTGAACTAGTCGACTAATTGGTTTTACAAATGTAATAAACTTTTTCGGATTTCCGTGAAAAAAATTGTTCGAAACTTTTAATGCAAAACATTTTGGTGGGTCTTTCGTCCAAGAGCTCTTTATAAATAATTATATCTTGGCAGGGGGTTATGAAAAGCTTGAAGAGGTTGGTTGGCCAGGATAATCACACAAGTTTTTTTAGGGAATATTTTATGTTTATTTTCGGAAAATTCTTGTAGTTTTTCAAACAATAAAGTTATTTTAATAAAATATGGTACATTGTTTCTATTATACATGTTATAATGGTAACCAAATTTGATGCGTGCTTTCAATTAAAAAAGACATATTTTTATTAAAAACATTTTAATAAAAATTCACTACCATAATGCACTTGCTGCGTCCAGACTTTTTTTATTATGTTTCTTTTCTTCCAAAGATCATGTTTACTAAAACACCATAAAATAGAAACGAGTTGTAAAATATAGATTTCAGGAAGACGTATAAATAAATTAAATTTCCTCCTATCTGACGATGCTGTCAAGCAGCGAAAGCGTTTATAGAGAAGAAAACCAACACTTGTAATCCCAGTGGTGTTTACATCTGAATTTAGTATGGAACGGTTTCACCAAGTGAGGGCATAAACAACTAATGTTTTTTCTATCGCTTATTATAGTTCCGAGATCTAAACACATACATATATTACCAAGATAAGTAAGACCTACTGATTGATCTTGAACTACATTTAGTCGATTTGTTTTAGATGTGTTTTGGTGATGATCGGTGTGGCACACAGATGAGCACCAGTAAGAAAATTCTTTGCTGGCTACTTAAGTGCCTACTATTATTATTTTTTGTATCAAGTATAAGTAAAGTTACTGATGAACATGTTTACTTGCAGGTCACAGCAATTCAACAAAAGCTATGATGAATATTTTGATTCACTCTCATACCCCTGTCAAGAGGAAAGGTATGGTCAAGATGAAGAAGATCGACAATGGGATTCTGGGGGGATACACAACACTCTCCCGAACAGAACAATTTCGAAAAAGTTACCAGCAATTCCATCTACACAAAACTTTCTTAGTAAAAGACGTTCTTCCATAAGTGCATTTGATGAAAGTTTTCCTAACAGTCTAGAGGAGCCATATAGGGCCACACATACACCCACGACACGTAGACGTATGCCTCAAATTCCGACTAAAAGAAGCTGTAGTCGTCAAAGTTATGCCAACGACTCTTATGATGGACTCCGTACACCTGATAATAATTCCCACAGAGGGGCAAGCCTTCCACCCACACCTACTAAAGCACCCAAGATCTTACCAACACCCAGAAACAACCCTTCCAAACCGTTCAATAGCTTACCGACGACACCTGGACGTAAGTTACCCCAACCTCGGAATCACCGCAGTGCCAGCGCGAAACGAAACAATCTTATAAAGAGAACAAACTCTGCCGAATACGCGGACAATTCAGTGGACGGTTATGATAACTATTACATGCGACAAGGTGCAATAAGTGCGCAAATGTATAACGAAGATTACAACTATGCATATCAAAGTATTGACAATTTACCTTCGCAGGGGGAAGAAACGTTACCGGTGTCGATGTTAAGTGATAACAGGACTAGTGTAAATGCTAACATTGTTAATAGGAAAAACGGATCATTGCAATATCAGTCGCAATCGATAGATGATTATTACTATAATGCTCAAGAAGACCAGAATTACTTAGATCAGGATTACTGCATGGACATAAATAGAAAAGCTTTCTTAGGAAAACGGGACACCAGTCCTTTACTGCAACAAAATACGGATAGCTTAGAATCAAGAGACGATGAACTGAAAGACTCCTTTGAGACGGCGGTTTCGTCTATTAACAGTTCATTAAATCAGCTGAAAAACGCCGCTCACTCTGAATACTCCACAGCAGGAGATCTTACCATTAACGCTAACACAACCTCCTGTGTAAGTCAAATTTTAGACATAACGCTGCAACCGACTATAGTAACTTCGCAATATCACGGGGACCAAATACAATCGCCACCAAAAGCAATAGTAACCAGTATTGAATTACCAATTACAATTACACAACCTAGTGTCACAGTTGCACAAGTACACAACCAAGTTTCTCTAAGGAATACTTTGCAAAACAGGGGGTACCTTAAACAACAGGAATCTGTTGATACTTACTACACAAGAGCCCAGATGAATGATAATTCCTACATTCCGGAAGAAGAGGAACTTGGTTATCAAGAACCGTATCTCGGAGCACAAGAATCCGTAGAAAGTTACATAGAAGAGGAGGAAGAGGGTGTTCAGGGGATTTCCACTGACTATAACGGCAGAGCAATAAACGGAGATTCGCCTGCGTCTGTGATACATGTTGACAGTTACGAGTCAAATCTTCGCAGGGGTTCTTCACAAATTACAGTCGTTGATCCGTATCACCCTGCTCTGCAAAAGCCGGCAGATCCATATGCATCATTAGCTTCCAGACGAGCCTCTGCAGTTGAATTTATGCAACAACAGCAGAACGCTCTACGTACTTCTTTAGACAATTATCAAACGACTGGTACCGAAGATGCTTATATCCCGCCGTCGCGCAAAGCATCTATAAACGATCCGTATGCCGCGCCTCGTCGCGCATCTTTAAGACAATCACCGACACCTCCAGAACAGTTAGAAGAAACAGAGGTGGCTGAAGAACAACCAGGAGAACAGCATGAGGAGGCTACAGAAAAGAAGAATGTGTCATTTGAAGAGGAGGAAGGTAAACAGCAAAGGCCACAAGTGACAGCTCAGCAGAGATGGCTGTGGGCATACAATAAGATCATCATGCAACTAAACGTGAGTTTTATTATTATTATTCATAAGATTATAATTATAATTAAGCTTTTAAAAATCAATAATAACGTTTATCCTAAAAAATAAGCATGCCAAATCACTTAATTAGGACAGGGGAAAATATTTTAGTCTGCAAATGAATGACTTTGTTTGCAAAATACTATTTTGTTGCTGTTTAAAATATTATAAAGCTTTTAGTTAATAATACTAACCATAATACCCCCCCCCCCTGTATTTATAGGTCATAACTTACAGCACCTAGCCAATATTATAACATATTTTACCGCATTTTAAATTATTTTGGTACAAGCAATCTATTTTGAACACAGAAAATGTCAATCAGATTACCATTGACTCTTGTAACGAGATGGTAACGAGATGTATTTTCTACAATTTAAGATTTTGTAGTAAATTAGGTTATATGTTTAATAAAACAACTTTACTTAAAACATGTGTAAACCTAAAATTACTCTATGAATGCTAAAATTGACGGTGATAATTAAAAACAACAATTTGATTTTTCTGCGTAACCACCATGGTGGAGGGAAAGGATGGTGTGGCCCAAGATCTATAAAACTTATAGGTTACCTCCTAATTACAATCCCAAATCGCTAAATTTATACTTCAAGGCACGTTGTAGTAAATAGTTTAGGTACACAAAAATACAAATTATTATTTATTTACATACTTTATTAGACAAATATGTTGTTTATGAAATATATTAAGGTCATTGTTTTAAATAAACTGTTGTAGCCCATAATCATAAAAACTTTATTTTCAAAGGGAGGATATAATTTGCTAACCAAATTGAATGTGCTGACTGACGCTTTACTCTTTAAGGATTTCTTTGATATTTTACATTTTGCATCCTAATGATAATATCTTCTTGCTGCCAAAGTTTCAAAGAGAAATTTTTCTATTTAAGAGTAGTTTATAGTACAATCACAATACAATCACAACTATGAATAATAAACTCGCTAACAGAAATTGACTCCCATTTAGGGATATTTTATTCTTGCCATATTTCAGTGTATCATTGCTACTGGGAGAACTACGAAACCAATTAAGGGTAAACTACAACTAGTACTTTTAACGATAAACTCGCCGCCAGTAGTGAACAGAAAAACACGCTCATTTAGCGGCAGTTTACTCTTGATATATTTCAGTTTATTGCTACTACCGCCAAAACTATTAAACACACTGAACTCAAAATACATAATTACCATTTATAAGAACAATAAGGCCCCTACCAGAAACTGATTTAAAAATATACCCCCCTTTAGGGACAGTTTACCTAATAATATCATTTGATGATCAAATTGAATCTTGCTGACCGACGCTTTAATGTTTAAGGATTGGTTTGATATGTTATATTTTGCATCCTAACGATAGGACATTTCTGCTACCAGAGCTTCAAAGAAAAACACTTATTTAAGAGTAGTTTACTCCTGGCGCTTTTTAATTTTTTTAGTGGTACCAGAAAAACTATGAATCTGAGAAAGCTATTCATATAGATTTGCATATCATCATTACTAATAACTGCTAACTTGCTACCAGAAGTTGACACAGAAACACCTCCATTTAAGGGTAGTTTACTTTTCGATATATTTCAGTTCATTGTAACTACAGCCGAAACTATTTATTAGTTATACATAAATAACTTCCGCCAACATAGGCCGAAAACATTTTCGAGTGAACAATTACAGGATGCTTGTGGTTTTCACTCTTGTGAGCACCGAGTGAAAGAATACTAGAAACAACCAGACGAAAAAAATCTGGTTAATCATTTCATTGTATCGTATTAGACTAGAAGCATGCAGTATAGTAGTGAGTTGTGGTATGGAGCTAGGAGCAGAATATCCAACGAAGCGAGTGAGGTTGACCAAAAACAGTTGATGTTGGAAATACATGAGAGCTCATATAGACGGCGTAGTTCACAAGGTGAAGATTATGAAAGCGTGCATATAGTTGAACTGTGTGACGTACACTTGGCTGGTTACTGCTCTACACAATTGTTTGCTGTAGCACTTGTTTGAGTGAGCGAAGAGAAAGAGCAGGAAAGGGGGCAACAAAACCTACTTAACAGCAAATTGTGCAAGCTCAGTTCAAGTCTAAACGTTAAAGATGCTCGGTGTAAACCTGAAAGTTAACTGTTATTGTACCAGCATGATGTGTGATGAAAGCGATGATTATGGATTCGCAGAACCAGAACATAAAAGAAAACATTATGATATGGATGAAAATGATGGTCCTGATATAACAGAACATCAACTTAAAATAATACGATTTAACGAATATCAAGATGATGAGAGGCTGATGGTGGAAACTCCATTCAACATCAAAGAATCCTTGAAATTAATTACCGGTATCATTTTATGATGTTTTACAACGCTTGTGAAATGTATCGATCCGTTGACGATGGGAGAAAACCAATACCTAGATCTAGAGAATTGGCAATATTATGATTTTATGGATAATATACGTATGTTGTCTTCAAAGTATTTTGGAAGCGGTGGTGACTATCAATCAAATCATTTTTTAGTTCATCCTCTAGGCTACTGTCGATTAACCTTCACACCTAATCATCAATCAAGTTGAAAAGGTTTTGTGTATCGATAGTGGTTTCAAAAGCATGCGTTTATATCTAAACGCAGAGGCTGTGGAAAAGGTGATAGCGCTGGAAATACTTGCTAAAAAAGAATAGAATATGTGGAATAGATGCAATTTGCATGGATCTATGATTGTTTGAATGTAAATACATTAATTTACATGCTATTTTACTCATATTTGCCTTTTTTGCATGGGTTCTTACGGAATATACAAACCAATTCGATAAAACAGGCAGCCTTTTTATATCATGTACATTGGGTTTGCTAGCAATTTCTATTACGAACACGCAGAGGCTTGCGTGAGGGAAGTATAACCGCAAACTTCCAGTACTTTTTTACTCCAAAAAATAGTACGTCGGCTGCTATATTTGAATTATATTCATCGAGACGAGGCTACACTAAACACAGTGCCTCTAAACCAATTATTAAAAAACTTACTTTGCGCATGAGTATATGTTATATTTATATTCTATTCATCGAGGCGAGTAACATGACACCAAACACCATACCTCTTAACCAATTAATAAAAAGTTAGCTTGCGCATGCGCTAGCCGCCATATATTCATACGTCATTACACGTGAAGTCGAAATGCCCTTAGTTAAATATGTCAGATCGAATCTCAGCTAAAATTTTACATTTTTTAAATTTCCGCGCCAACGCCCGCCATCTTGGACGTCATCTTGGATTAAGTCAGCTCAGATTAGACCACTAGTGACCCGTTATCCAACCACCATCTTTGTTTCGGCTCTGTGACGTCACGCGCATGCGTGTTGGCCTGTTGGTGGTGGTGGTGGTGTCTCCAGAACGAAGCATCTACACCTACTAGTGAAATATGTACATGTGCCAAAATTTAAAGAGAATTACGAATCTCTCGTAAAAGGGTGACAACTTGGAAATAGTTATAATGAAAGGTTACGTTAAAATATTTACAGGTATCTAAAATTGCAATAAAATCCAGTTGTTTTGGTTAGAACGACTTGATTGCGGTTTTGTCGGCTTCTTTAAAACATTTTGGTTTAAAAAATATTAAAATCGACTCGGTGAACTAAAGTTTTTAGAATAAAATTGTTGTTAGTGACCTTTCGTCGAAAAAGATTTGAAGTGCAAAGATTTCTAATAAAGGATTCACGTAAATCATCCTATAGATAAGATTAACTTTGCCTTTTAAACTTTACGAAAAAAAAAATATATTTACATAAATATCTAATATTTAACAGACTTTTGGCTACTGATAGCGCTTAAATTATTTTGCTTCACTATCCGTATTTCGGCAACCTAAAAGTGCAATCAAATTTCTTACGTACATCAATAAAAGTAAATAAAATATCCATTCGAAGGGTCGTTGATACAAACAATATCGACTAGGGAAACAACAGGAGGTTTGCACCCGCTGTTTTGTAAAAGCCATTGGCAAACCACCCGACGGTTTCAAGGCAAGCTTTTGTGCTTCTTCATAATATGAATTACACCACAAATACGAATATCGCAGTGTAATTGTTTTAGGAGAGAAATATAAAATTTATTAAAACGACTAACAGTCGTTGCATCGTTTATCTAGAGTAAATAGTGACAATAAAATAATTTATCGACGTTTCTAATGAACTGAAAACTTGCTCGAACTAAATAAAAGTTCAAAAGCAGCACAACCGTTATGGTAACATAGTATTTTTTGAAAAGTTATTTTGAAAATCTTTGTAGACAATATTTGTTATAGAAAATTTTTCTAGCGGCTTTTCGTAGATGTGTGTGTGTGTTTTTCTTTAACGTCGGTCTATTTCCGCGACTATGGCCAATCACCGACGCCAGGGAGCAGTTTCACCTCACGATCCTGGAAAGTTTGCCAAACCCCTGCCTTTCTGTAAGAAAGGTAGGGATTTTTAACGTGCCCAACATCGCATAAACACGGGCCGGCGGCTTTACGCCCCCTCCGATGGGTGGAACGTGCAGACAATCAACTTGCTCAAATACAACGCCACAACCTCGTTTGATGTTAATGTTACAGTATGTACTGAAAAGGTGAAAGGAGAACCCTTGGATCGAACACAGTACCCTTTGGTTCAGAAGCATACGTTCTTACCAATGAACCAACAAGACTCCCCGACTAAACAAATTTCTAAGGCAGAAGTAATGATATACGGCAGGGGCGTGCGGTGACATTTTAAATAAGGGAAGCAATTTTCAGAAACTTACCTATTTGTAGTGTAACTCAATTCTTCTGTCGTTTTTGGCAAATTCGTTAATAATGGCATAAAACTGTGGATTCTGGGACATTTCCTCGAAGAAGTTATTTTCAATTGACAAAATTGAAATTTGGGAACGTCTTCCCTGTCCTGTTGAATTCCTAAGAAAACTCTTGATACGTTTCAATGTAGAACAATTTCGTTCTACAGACGCACTAGTAGCAGGAATTGTTAATACTAATTCACATAATTTGAACGCTTCAGAATATGCATTTTCCAATTTTGATTCTTTTAACAAAGTTAAAGGTTGACTCGCGTTAGTTTTCGTGTCAATAACATCGGTTTCATAAATGACTGTAAGTTCTGATCGTAATAAGGCTTTGTCAAAATATTGTCCATAGTGGTGGAATAATGATTTAAATGAATCTTCTGGGAAAGGTATCCCTACAAATCCTCCAAAATTACAAAATTCAAGAAATTTCAGGTCACTGAGATGATCAAATCTGCAGTTAATTTGCTGCTGAATTTGATCTATGGTTTTGTAGAAAAGGCGGCGATAAGAAGTTTGAAGGTCTCCCACACTAAGTCACAAATAGACTACCAGGCCAACAAAACAGTTTATTCCTGTTACCCATTCATATTGTTTGTACGTTTTTTCTGCGTTGAAATGTCGAACACATGTTTTAATTCTTGTATTTAAGTTTTTTAGAGTAGGTTTCGGCCTACCTTTATTAATAATAGCAAGTTTTTCAGCAAACGATAAAGCTGAAAATCCCTTGGTTATCAAAAAAAAAACCCGATACAATCACAGTTATTATTACCACTTGTTCGTAAAGTTTGTAAATTCCCACCCCCACCGACGCCGCTGTTAAAAGCTGATGTAGTTGCAGCCATATTAATATCATAAAATGCCAATATATTTAACTTAGTCAACTGGTTATTTCTACGAAATAATCAGAGACATTCACGTTGTAGGTGCATCGGGTCTTCCAACACGTTCTACATGTTGAAATACACGTACATTGCGTCGAGCATCGAGCAAAGGTTTCTCATTATGTGGCCTGCTGGCTACGTGCATTTAACTGAAGTCATTGCATCCACTCTCGTAGTATCAGGTTCATGCTGTTGGTTGGCGGTCGAGTTACTGGGACGACGTTTTTGCCAAGAGCGCAGAGCGCACATACAAGTACAGTATGATGCATAATATATAATTATGTGTGAGCTTGCGAATTAAAAATTGTAAGAGATAAATTAGTTTTAGAATTTGAAATTTAATAATTAAAATACAAAATGGATTTTAAATAATGCGGTTTAATACAAATTATTTTTAAGTAGGTATGTGGTCGTTATTTTAAGGGAAGCAATGCGTCCCTTGCTTCCATGGACCGCACGCCACTAATATACGGATATTATTTAGATCAGTTATTAAATCTGGAACAAGTAAGGCTAGATGCATTCTCACCACAATTAGAACCGTAGACCGGTTTCACCCTCATTAGAGCTCGTCAGTAGGGCATACTATTTGCACCTATAAAGTAATACGGCTATGGTAGCCAGCCTTCCAGCACTAAGTGAGACAACATACTACTTGGTTCCGCAACGAGGTGGCGGCACGTGCTTCGTTTTTTTTTAAATCTCACTCAGTTCTGGAACAAGTAACTACGTTATGATGCAACAATTATCAAATTAGTAATTATAATATAATGTTAATATTGAATTAATTTTTGTCACGAATATTTAAAACTAGATGTTCATCAAGTATCGGCCACAGTAATGTCATTTTCTATAGATGTAAAATGGACTCGGTAACTTGCTTAATTAAGCAAATTCATCCACGTGTATTTAATCAGTTACAGCCTTAGTGTATCTTTTAGTGAATTTTAATTAAGAAAATTCACTAATAAAGAGGTATCGATGGTAAGACTTTCGCAAAATTTCCTCGAATAAGCGTGAATTAGGGCCCCGGGAACCTCGATCCAGGGTTAGTTATATAAATATATATATATATATATATATATATATATATATATATATATATATATATATATATATATATATATATATATTTATATATATATATATATATATATATATATATATATATATATATGTGTGTGTGTGTGTGTGTATGTATGTATGTATGTATGTATGTATGTATCCAACCGATAACTCAAAAAATTACTTCACTGATTTGGACCAAATTTGGCAATTACAATTACAATCATTTTGCTAATGGCTTATATGAGTTCGTTTATCAGATCTTCACGCCCAATTTTTCTTAACAAAAAAATTAAAAATAAACGCAATATGTTTCAAATTGTTTAAGTAATCGAATCGAAAATTCACAAGTTAAAGGAACGTAGATAGACGTGGTTGCGTAAAAATGTTCAAGTCTTTTGATCGAAGAACGATAGAGTTATTCGAAATTAATATTAAAATAATAATCGACATCATTCTGTAATTCAATATCTACAATGCTGTACAAAGAGAGATGACATTACCTGTACTGCTACAGTAATCCATAGCTGTATTTAATACCTGATAATTTCAAATTACCCATTTTTCATGATTTTTAACTTATCGCTCCAATCCTAATTTATTCTTTTCGACAATGTTCGTCCTCTTCTTATTTGTTTATGGCGTATGTTTCTACTAAACTAAATTTTCAATTTGAGATTGACAATTGACAAAGGACAGCTGAGCTCCAGCACAAACACGAAGGAAGTCTAACAATTTTTGTGCGTTCGTGCCGGAGGTCAGCTGTCATTAGTCAATTGGCAATCTCAAATTGGAAATTTACGTTAGTAGAAACGGACGCCATAAATAAAGAAGAAGAAGGAAATATTGAAAATTTAGCCTCAAATTAAGGATCTGCACATGTTACAATTACTAGAGAACTCTGATAATGCGGCTACCTATTTTTGGACTGTGACATGGGGTGACAACTATAGTGATATATTATTATAAATAAAAATATTATGTAAATATTAGCGAAAAAGGCTAAAAAAAACACTTAGCCGGAATTTGGAGCAACATTTCCTTTATACGTTGTCTACATATATATATATATATATATATATATATATATATATATATATATATATATATATATATATATATATATATATATATATATATATATATATATATATATATATATATATATATATATATAATATATATATATATATATATATATATATATATATATATATATATATATATATATATATATATATATATATATATATATATATATATATATATATATATATATATATATATATATATATATATATATATATATATATATATATATATATATATATATATATATATATATATATATATATATATATATATATATATATATATATATATATATATATACATAATATATATATATATATATATATGTATATATAATATATATATATATATATATATATATATATATATATATATATATATATATATATATATATATATATATATATATATATATATATATATATATATATATATATATATATATATATATATATATAATATATATATATATATATATATATTATATATATATATATATATATATAATATATATATATATATATATATATATATATATATATATATATATATATATATATATATATATATATATATATGTATGTAGGTATCTTTCTTTTATTAATCGCTTGGATTAGTTCGTTAGCCAGAAAAATCAGACAAGGTTTTCCGGAAAAATTTTCAGTTTTCTTTTCAAAAATTACGAAGCTATTTTGTTGAAATTTCGTGGATAGGTTGCCTTGGGAAAGACCTTAACGCGACTAAAATTGAACTTTCTACGTTTATAAAAAGTTAATTATTTAAATTGAAAGCATTTAATGAAAATTCGCTACCAGAACGCACTTTCTGCCTCCCGATGTTTTTCTTAAATGATAAGTATATATAGAAATTTTTTATAACTTTTAATATAAGTCTAAATCACTAATATATTATCAGGGCTCGGATTTATATGCAAGGTGTTGCTTGGTGGCTGACACGAACAGTCCATATCCATCGCCTGTAATTTTGGTATGCAAAAAGAATGGTAAACCTAGACTTGTTGTGGACTACAGACAGTTAAACAAACAGAGACTATCAAACATATGTCACATTTTGAGTAAGACCCTATGATGCCAAGTGAAAAACATTTAGCGAAGGACTATAAGTTGCGTCATAATGTACTTTATGAGACTGTGCAAGTCGATGACGTAACAAGGGGTTTGTTCATAGAACCAAATTCTATGAGAAAAATTGTGGTTGTGAATTATCATTATTTGTCATAAAACTCACCTTGATATGGTTCCTAGGGGTCGTTTGCGCGAGGGCGATTTATTCTACGAATATTTACTAAAAATGTAAAAAAGTTATTAGCCAAATTGCGATTTTCCGAAAAATCGTCTATAACATAAAAACTGTGTCATTTAGGTTTAAGGATGTAAACACAAACTTGCCCTTTTTTGTGGGGCAGTCCAACTAAATTAAAGAAGGCTTATTCTATTTAAAAAATAAATCGGGACCCAGCAAGTGCATTATAGTAGTGAATTTTCATAAGAATTGTACACTATTAGTAAAGTATATTATTAAAACTAATTCTTTAAATTTAAACCGGCCTGGGAGACCGCTTTTAGAGATCCCAGTTAGCGATTATTTGAGAAGTGTCTATTTTCTATAGAGCTAGAAATTTATAATTTCGTAGAGATATATGTAATTACTGCAAGTATCTTTAAAAAAATTTTAGTACAAATTTCCTTAGTCAAAAAGTTTTCTAGAAAAAAATTAACTATTTACAAAGGGAATGTACCTGCCAAATCATAAGTATGGCAGGTATTTTATCTTTTAATTGTTTGGATGGTTTTGTTTTAGTCAACCCAATCGAACTAGTTTTTGCAAACAATACAACAAGAAAGGTTTCTTAAAACCAACTTGTAGTTATCCGCGAAGCCCATTATGTTTTTTTTTAAATTTAGCACCCACGCTGCGTTTACATAGGTGTTACTATGGTTCACGAGTGAAGATTCTAACTTAACAGGGAATTGAGTTATCGGATTTCAAATAGTTTAACAAAAATTCTCTACCATGATATATTTGCTGCACCCAAACCTTTTTCAACAGTTATTTACCGTTGCTGTGTCCACATATTTTGAAAATTAAGGAATACTGTAGCTCTCTATGTAAGACTGGCAAACAAGATAACCTTAATTTCAGTTTTGGAATAATATTTTAAACAAATAAAATGGGGTAACAATTTAAACTTAAATTAAGAATCTTGGATCGCTGCTTTGTTGCACGGGTTCCCTTTCCCCTTTTGCATGCCTAAAATCACCCTTAATGCATAACCAAGAACACTGTAAACAAGAAAAGCTTCTTGGGAACAACCCGCAAGAAAGTTACGGGACCTGCGGTGAATATAGGAGTTCTGGGCGGGATAAACAGAACTTTAGGGAGGTATAGCTGCAAAATAGAGGCAGCTTACAGAAGTCTAAATAAGCTGGTTTTTGCATTTTCCGCTCACATTTCCTTTTTATCTTTTTCCCCGCCCAACACCCCTATTCACTCCTGGTCCCATAACTTACCTGGTGGCTGTTTGCAAGAAATATTTCTTGTGGTTTGTGCATCCACAAGAGAGCTAAGCCTATTTCTGTTTTTTTTTCTTTTAAAAAGCCCCGTCAAATTTACCGAAAATTACATTTTATTTATTAGTCGATTAGATGATTCGCTTTAGTCAACTCAATCGAACCAGTTTCTGCAAACGAAATAACAAAATTGGTTTTCTAAAACAAATTTATTGTTGTCTGTGAAGCTCATTGTGTTATTTTTTAAATCTAGTACTCACGCTGCTTTTATATAGATTTTAGTATGTATCGAAACAGAAAATTCTAGTTTAATGGGAAATTGAATTACCATTTGAAATATTTTACGAAAATTCGCTACCATAACGCACTTCCTGCAACTCTTTTCACCACTTATATACTCTGGCTCTATCCATAGTTTTTGAAAATGAAATAAATGTATATAAACAATACAAGATTTTTAAATTAAAATTTTAATAATTTACACTTAACATCTGTTTATAGGTATAATTTAAATTACTGCATGATATTATGTAGTTTCATTTACCTCAAATTTTCCATATCCGACACGAAGAGAAAATAAAAACCAAAAGTAAACAATAAGTACCTTATTCTAAGATTCTAAGGTATTAGCGGAGTCGATTTCAAGGTTAGCTTCCATTTTTTTGTTTATGACGTTTGTAAACAAAGAAGAACAAGAAGAAGAAACTTCGAATTCGACTCCCCCCTGCTGTCAATTGGCAAAATAACAAATGGCAAATAGCTAACTGGTGTTGTCGGATATAACTAGGAGAGGGAGATGGCTTTTAAATACCCTTAAGAATGGGAAGCTTAATATTAATACATAATAAAACGTAGTTCTGGATGGCATTTATACAAATTGAATCACTTTTAATAAAAAAATTCACTTATTACTATATGTTTTTTGGTATCTTCAGATTCAGATGAGTTTTGGAAAATAGCAACCCCGCTGATTGTTTATAGTGACATATTTTTCTAGCCTGCTAGTTTGAAGTTTGAATTGGAGCATTTGTTTACAATAGCAGTGTAACGCTTATATATTTCTAACATTATAGGCACCCATTCAGGGATAATTTCAGGTTATATCGTAAATTATTTGTTTCTATTTGGTTATAACTCAAAATTTGCTAAACCGATTAAGTTCAAATTTGTTGGAGAGGACCACTTATACGATATCTACCTGCGTGTAAAGTTTTCGTTTCATACTTCTAGTAATGTAAAAGATATTGCGTTTCCAAACAGTTTTTGGATTTTTTTTCTAAAAGTATTTTAGTGTCAAAAGTGCCTAAGAAACTCATCCAAGCTATTAAAAAATGAAGGGAATTGTCAAATTTGGTTTCGATTGGTGATGTATTTTTTGAGTTATCGTTTGGATATATATATATATATATATATATATATATATATATATATATATATATATATATATATATATATATATATATATATATATATATATAAACTTTTTAGCAGACCTTGAATTTTGGGTTCTAGGGGCCCTAGTTTGCGTTTATTTCAAGAAATTTTCCTACAATCTTACCTCTCTATTAGCGAATGTTCTTAAAGAAAATTCACTAAAATGAAGATATTCTATATTTTTGGATCAACTTTTGACGATTTTTTTCGTCAACCTGTTAAGTTTTGAAGAGTTTCTGAGTATCTGATAAATACCTGCGTCTTTGCTTATGTCCGCCCAAACAGTAAATAATGCATTTTCCTGATTGTTTATTTGGGGGGGCGTTTGTTTTAGGGGTTTGCAACTGTCATTTTTTCCATAAAATTATGAATATCGGAGGAAATCGTAATATTTACGTGTACGGTATGCTACATAAGGTCACATTCAAATTTCATAGGCTGTCGATTGAAGTTATAAAAAAGTGGATATTATATTTAAAATAACGAAGATTGTGTCAATGTCCGGTTTAACCGAAAGTGGCAGAACTGTCAAAATATTTTTCTTAAATAGACTGGATTCTGTTTGTTACATGTGAAGAGTTTCAGGACTAAAAAGTTAAGTGGTTTCTGAAATATGTATCGTCAAAGTTCCCGGCTGGAGACCCTGTGTAAATATGCACAATAATTGAGATACCTACCTACTAAATTATTCTATTTGTCTCTTCTACACTTATTTAAAAAAAATTCAGGACGCAGCAAGTGCGTTATAGTAGCGAATTTTCATAACAATTGTACACTATTGTTATACAGCATATTACCTAGTAAAGTTAATACTTTTAACCTACACAGACCTTGAAAATCGATTTTAGTGGTCCTAGTATGCGCACATTAAAAGAATTCTTTCGAAAGTGTTACCATCGATATATCTCTATTATCAAGAAAATGTTGCGTTCTAACTCCCTTTGAGAAAAATTCCCAAAACTCAATGTTCTATGAAGCTAAACAACTAAATTTTGCTATATATGTAGAGAGTGTAAGTCTCTTTAAAAGAAACTGGTTTTACAAATTTCATTAAAGTTATACAGAAGATTTCCAGCAGGAAACTTAATTCATATCTAAAAAAGTAGAGTATCTGCCAAATTATAAACATAGCAGTTATTTTCCTTATTAGTCGCTAGTATATCGTTTAAGTCAACATAATTAAATTGGTTTTCTCAATATCAACAATAACAAAATTATAATTTCAGACTCAAAGGTGACAAACTGATTTAGAGGTTTTAAACAAAAATGAGAAACGTATGAGATATGTTCAAAACGTAGGAAATATGTGCACTATTGTTTCTCCAAATGTCAAAATCAAACATAAAAAATAACATACATTCATCGGGCTAGGTTCGATCGCGTAACCTTCTGCTTAGGAGGCAAGCGCGAAGCCACCTGCACCATCTAGGCACACGTCAACTAACGTCTTATCTGCGTGATACTTAAGATCGGCTTCATGCCCGGGATATTATATTCAAAGGTTACGTAACAATTATTAATTACAGCATTAGTAGAATTACCACTGAAACACATCCCACGACTATTTCGGTCTTAAATGACGTCTTATGTTTAAGTTTAAAGATAAAGGAAACTATATATGAATCATTTTTATTGAGATTTGGCTTGACTTTGTTTAAATTTCTGCTATATTATGCAACAGCATAGTAGATCTATTCTGCGCTAAAACTGTGGGTCCGTTAATAAAGCTACAAATATAGTGTATTTTACTAATTGATTGAATCCCCCAGTTACATAACAATCACTTGGCAATTTTTTTTATTTCATGTCATCTCTCATTATCCATAATTGCGGCCGAGATTTCACGATTGTTGGTTCAGGTAGTATGTTTTCTGCTTGGTATATATTTAGTTACGTTACCGTTGATGTATCGTTTACACCTGTTGTATAAATTAATGTACGCGTGGCAGTTAACTTCTTTGTCTGTCAGGCATTGTACTATAACCACTAAGTCGTTTCAACCCACGTTTTTGGGATGTAACTTTTAATTTAGAAAAAACTCTAAATATCGTGTACCAAATTATTTAAAATTCACAACATAGGTTTATTTAGTCACATGTTAAAGTCTCATTCTAGTTACTCTGATACTTACACAAATATAGCGTTTGCTAAAAGTTTTCCCAGATTTTCCACCGGAAAAACTTGAGGATATAGGCTGATTAACGAACTCGACGTTGGTTTTCGCCTAAGCAAGATTTTTGCCAAGTTTGATTGAAATCAGTTTAGTATTTTTTGAGTTATCGCTCGGATACACACACACACACACACACACACATATATATATATATATATATATATATATATATATATATATATATATATATATATATATATATATATATATATATATATACAGCATGGTCAATTGAAAAGGAAACAGACCAATTCGCGTCCAGAGAAAATTTTTTTTTAAGAAACGCTAAAACAAGTCAATTTTAATATTGAAGGGGACATGTTTTGACATAAAACTCAACTTTGTCACATCAACCCCTTAAGGGTGGTGATAACAACCCTTATATTTTAAATAGGGAACATAGGTCGAGTGTTACATCATTTAAAAGCACTTTCTTTTCTGAATTCAGCACACTAATTTTTTTTGAAGTTTTCTTAACTCGTTTAAAAATTATTCACAGTTGGATTTGCATGAAATTATTTCATTCATTGTGATAATAAATGCACTAATTAGTCAATATATCGTTAAAAAAAACTAAAAAACAAAACCAAACGTTCAAAAATGTTTATTCAGTTAAGTAAGTGTTCAAATTGTTGACCACCAGGTTCCATACAAAAGTACAAATTTTGTTCAAAATGAGCTCTGTAATTCTGGAGCATTTGTGGAGTTATTAGACGGCTTCTTCAACAAAGAGTCGTCGTAATTCTTCCTGAGACTCCGGTTCTGTTGAGAAAATTCTAGTCTTTAAATTGCCCCATAAAAAAAGTCTAAAGGAGTTAAATCCGGTGATCTATGAGGCCACTCAATAACACCTCTACGTCCAATCCATTGCTCTGGAAACTCCCTGCTCAAAAACTCGATAACACGTTACAAAAAATGCGGAGGAGTTGTTGAAATACTAATTGATTTTCTTGATAGCGATCATCATTTTCAACAACGACAATTAGTAGAGGGTAAACGATATCTTCTAGTAACTCCAAATACGTTCCCACTCAAATTGCCATAAAAAAAAATTGGTCCTATTAAACGGTCTCCAAAAATGCCAGTCCAGACACTCAATTTCTGTGGAGTTTGAGTGTGGACTTCGTGAAAATTTCCTGGATTATTATCTGCCCAATAACAAGAATTATGACGATTGACTCTAGAGTTTAATAAAAACGTACACTCGTCTGAAAAACAGATATTAAACAAAATGTTCCCGTTATCGGCTATTGCTGCAGTCATAACTTCACAAAACTTCAGCCGCCGATCAAAATCATCTTCATTCAGTTGTTGTACAAGGTGAATTTTATACGGGTAAAATTTATGATGCTTCAATATTCGCTGAAGAGTTCTTGTTTTGATGTTTGAAACAGTAACCAATTTCTCAAAGTTGGGTCTGCAGCAATTTGTCCTAAAACTACAATCTCAGTAGTCTCATTTCTAACTGGAAATTCACGTTCAGGATCCCGTTTTTTGTTGTCTACTGAACCACTTTATCGAAACTTTGCAACTAACTCCAAAATGTATTTTCTGTTAACATATCTGTTCGGATATCGTTCATTAAACAAATTTGCGGTACGGTTGGCACAGTCATCGTTTTTGAAAAAAAAAGAGTAATTATTTCAATTCTTTCTTCTAGAGAATACACCATTGTAAAATTAATTTTCGGTAGTACTATCAAGTATCAAACCGACCGATAAACTGAAATAATAAACCGCATTTCTCTGATTCCGATAAGGAATATTCTAATAGTCAATTTTTTGTTTACAAACCAACAAAACATTGACTATCAGCACATTTCTTATCGGAATGAGTGAAATACGTTCTTGCAACTCCAACTGTGAATAATTTTTAAACGAGTTGATAAAACTTCCAAAAAAAATTAGTGTGCTGAATTCAGAAAAGAAAGAGCTTACAAATGATATATGACTTGACACATATTCCCTATTTAAAATATAAGGGTTGTTATCACCACCCTTAAGGGGTTGATTTGACAAAGTTGAGTTTTATTTTAAAACATGTCAACCTCAATATTAAAATTGACGTGTTTCAGCGTTTCTTAAAAAACAAATTTCTCTGGACACAAATCGGTTTGTTGCGTTTTCCATGCGCCACCCTATATATATATATATATATATATATATATATATATATATATATATATATATATATATATATATATATATATATATATATATATATATATATATATATATATATATATATATATATATATATATATATATATATATATATATATATATATATATATATATATATATATATAAACATAACATAAATTTTAACGGACCTTGGTTTTGGGTTCTAGAGACCTATTTTTTATTTTACTTGATGAAAATTCACTAAAATTGAATTGTAAATGCCGGATTATCTTTGTTTCGACACTAAAGTGTAATTGGGTTGTTATCTTCAATATTTCCTTACAGTTAATTACCCACAATCTCAAACTCCATCCTCCCTCCGTTCGCAATAAAGACAAAGTATACACTTTTGAAAGTTGATAATTACTTAAGATCGATGGCAGTAGATGCAGCTGAGAATAAGGCGACACTTGCGTCAATCTAGGCGTAATTACATTGCTCTGTATAGTATAGGAGTATAGGCCTACTACGGTGTTGATGAAAAGCACTGTATTCGCATCTATGACCAAGGCAATGTTAACAACATTAGACTCTAGCTGAGTGAGTAACCGATAAAGAAGAGTGGGGCTGCCGATCCTGCCTCAATCCTGCCTCGATATCCTGCACAAACATTGACACGATCGGTCTTTATTTTTACAGTGTGCAGTGAGACACGCGTCTGATTATATTAGCAAGATTATAGCCACATTGGTGTGATATCACCTATGTGTTTTGCGACATTAATCAGTGTGCCCGCCAATCGAAATGTTAGTGTACTTTTATTATTACTTGGTGTCGTAGTGTGCGGTAGACGGTTGGATATCTTTCTGTTTTGTGATTCGAATATAAGTTCCTTAAGTGTTATCGAGGTATATTTTTGTTTATTTGTAATCTGGAAGATCACATTTCTCAGTCGAGTCGTCGGACAATAATTATTTAGTGGATTAAAATTGAGATAAAAATTTTAAACTGGTTTGGTTTATGTCTAGTTCTTTCAACACTACTAAACGTACTTAGATTATTATCCTAAAATTGTTACATCTCTATCAGAGGCTAACGACTCGCAAGTTGAGCTGATATTAATCAATTATTAATGAAAATAAGTCTGGACGCAGCAAGTGCGTTATGAAAGTGAATTTTCATAAAAATATTTTTAATATCAAATATGTCTCTTCAATGCAAGCAGGCATCAATTTGGTTACCGATATAACCTATATAGTAGGAACAATATACCATATTTTTTTAAATGACTTATTGTTTGAAAATGCAGACAAGTTTTCGGAAAATAAACTGTAAATGTTTCCGAGAAAACTGGTTTCTTAGACAACGCACCTAGCGTTAAGCACAAATGGAGTTACTGAAATTTAAAGCATTTAATGAAAATTCGCTACCAAAATGCACTTACTGCGTCTCGATTTTTTTCTTACATACATGCATTATATTTCGATGAAAAATGCAAAAATACAATAATATAAGGGATGTTCGAAAAAAAATTGTAGGTATCACCAACCACATATGGGCCACCTGTGATTGTCAAAGTAATTGTATAAAATGCAGCTGAAGATATATTATGTATACATTTTTTTCTCATATCTTGTATAATTACCATTATATTGAGCTTTAGCGTAGAACTGCGTCGCCCTGTATATATATATATATATATATATATATATATATATATATATATATATATATATATATATATATATATATATATATATATATCTTACATCTTGTTATGCCCGCTCTTTTGTCCCGAGGACTTCCAAGTTGTGGAATTCCTGGCCGGCGCAAGTTTTTCCTTCTCCTCCGAACCTCCAAATCTTCAAGTCCAGAATTAACAAGTTGCCTCTTTCCTCCTTGTCGACACCCACGGTACGATAGTATTTAGGCTGTAAGCCCTCGGGTGTGTTGTTGAAATAAAAAAAAAGTAAACAGGTATATGGATTCTAGGGGCCCAGTTTGCACTCAGTTGAAGAAATCTTTTTAAAATTCGGTCTCCTCATTAACGATTTTTTTCTACGAAAATTTGTTAAAAATTTTAGACCGTTTTACCATAAACTTAACTAAAACTACTGCCAAAAAATCAGGGAAAGTGTCTATTTGAAATTAATTTTTTTGGAAATATTTTAACAAAATGAAGGACAATAACGGTTGAAACTGAAACTTCAGGGCTTGTAGAACACTCTTCTTGCGACATTTCCTTACATAAACCGTATTTTTTTGGCTCTTTGTCTAAATGTTGCCAATTTTGACGGTTCAAATCGCAAGATTGACGTTTTGAGGAGAACCCCAAATTTTTTTTTCAAATGCCTATAACTTTTTTGTGATATGAATTACAGACCTAGGTTTTGGCACGTGGTTCACTTTTTATAATACAAACAAGTGTACCAAATTTCATTGCCAATACTTTGTTTTTTCCGTAGGTGTACAAATTTTCCGAAAGAAAATACAAAATTTTCCGGGAAAACCTTAGCCCATTTTGCTGGGTAACGAACTTATCCAAGCCACATGCAAAAGAAAGATACTTATTATATGTATCTCATCAATCACTAAAAAATAATGGGCTGATTTTGACCAAACTTCATGAGTACCTTTCTTTTGTAAATCCCTTATATAATTTTCGAAAAATTTTGATATCTTCGGAAATAACAGAGTTATGGCAACGCGGGTTTTTATCATAAAAATTAAGATATGTATAATTTAGATCTATAAGTTGGAAAACAAAAGGTTATAGGCATTTAAAGCACAAAATTTTGGGCGCCGTTGATGACAGAGAAACGCACAAAAATCAAATATTTTGTGTGGATAACAAAATCTGTTGTATTTTACAGACATATATTTAGTTTTTTTTGGCACAAAAAAGTCAAGAAATGCCAGAACAATTACTTTGAAAATTTTATAGTTTTTCCTTTTAAAACGTCAAAGTCGCAACTGAAACGTCAAATTTGGCAACATTTTGGCAAGGACCCTGAAACGAATACGTGTTATGCAGGGAAAATCTCGCAAGAAGTGTGTTTTACAAACCATTAGGTTTCAGCTTTAACCGCCATTGTCCTTCATTTTACTAAAATATTTCCAGAAAACTGATTTCAAATAGAACCCCTCTCCGATGCTGTGGCATTAGTTTTCGTTAGAGTTTATGGTTTAATACTCTACAGTGTGTCCCAAACTGGATGGGAATGTACTGCTATCTCCGTTATTACTAGAGATAGGCAGACAGTTAAATTGGCAATGTTTCGTAGAATTTCATGCTCGTTCCAAATATGACTTGTGTTTTGCCCTGCCTCTTTTCGTTTTCCAGTTATTTTGAAAAACCAAAATTTGTCGATTTTTTTTTTCAATATCTAAGTAGGCGTTGATCTGACATGTCTAAGACTTGCACATCATCAGGACACTTTTTACAAAGTAATCTTTTTGTGCTGTTCTCAACTTTGGATTGTCATCTGTTTTTGAGCTACATGTATCAACGTTTGTTTTTATTATGGCAGCCATATTGAATTTTTTACTCATGTGATAGCTTGTGAAAAGAGCTTTCCAATGATGTACAACATGCTTGAGAAATGTTGTAATTGCACTGACAATTTTGAGAAAAACCGTTTTGACACTAGTATAGGTTATATAATCCAATACCAGAAAACAAATGAAGAAAAAAGTGTCAAAAAGCAGTAGGCCATGGAGTCTAACAATAGACTTATACTTTTAACATAATTTTCCATAATGACTCACGATAAAAAATAGGCACTTTGAGCACACCAATGAATCGGCCCATTATTACAAATGATATTTTACATTACAATAGTAGCCTAAAAAATTGTTATAATTTAAATAAATAGGTAAACCTAGTAAATAACTAAATTTACTAACAACTCAATAAAAAGCAGGTTAATGATTAACGAAGACGCCTTTGAAAATTTTTTGATTGTTTAACGTAAGTCAACTGAAAAACAACAGAAAAAAAGGTTTCTATCGCGACAATTAAAAATGCTGCCATTTTTAATTATCTGAACAATTTGAGGTGCTTAAAATTTTGTACTAAATAGATGGTTTCCTATTTATTTTAAATATCATTCAACAATATGTTCAGTAATTAAGAATATTTTGACATGTTGGAATGTTATATTCGTTCCAACCGGAAAACTGAGGCAGATGCAAATTCATATCAAAACAACTACCCAGAAAAACGACAACCAAACACCAAAATATTTCGCAGGATAGTGACCAATCTATTGAACGACGGTATCTTCCACGCAAAGAAACTACCAATGCCTAGAAATGAAGAAAGAAAAAATGCCGTCTTACAGGCTTCAAACGAAAACCCTCCGCAATCTGTTCGGTTTTATGGTGAACAAACTGACATTCCAAAAAGTACGGTACACCGTGTATTCAAACGAAATCATTACCATCCTTACAAACCTACAATCGTACAAGGCTTAAATGTTGACGATTACCCTAAGCGACTTCAAATCTGCAGATGGTATCAAGGACAATGTCAGCAAGATAAAAATTTTCATTTGAAAATAATATGGACTGACCAATCCAGATTTACAAATTGTGGTGTGTATAGTCTCCATAATAGGCATTATTGGACGAATGAAAATCTCCATCTAAAGGAAGAAAGACGATTGCAAGACATATTTGGTATTAATGTTTGGTGCAGCTTATTAGGTAAAAAACTGTTACTTTACAACAAATTTAGGTAACTCCATTGTTAGTCCGTTCTTTTTTGAAAATAATTTAACTGGGGAAAGGTATTTTAATCTGTTGAGAAATGATATCTTACCGAAAATTGGAAGAGTTCATGATAATTTAGACGAGATTTGGTACCAACAAGACGGTTGTCCAGCTCACAATGCTAGGATCGTCAAAGAATTTTTGTACGAAAATTTTAATAATCGTGTCATTTAACAATGTGCTGGTCCATTAGTGTGCTAGAAGTCCTGATATGCCACCCATGAATCTTTATTTTTGGGGTACTCTGAAGGATGATGTGTATAAATTCGATCCACCATAAAATACCAATGAATTACGTTTAATTAGGTCGCGATTTAGTACGTCAAAATTTGCAATTTTCAGACAAATAATTTGAAACAAATAACGATTATGTAGACGATATGTCGTAAGAAGTGTGTTTTACAAAGCCTTAAGATTTAGCTTTAACCATCATTGCCCTTCAATTTACTAAAATGTTTTCAGAAAATACATTTCAAATAGACCCTCTTTCTGATGCTTCGGCAGTAGTTTCAGCTATAAAGTTTATGGTTTAATAGGCTATATTTTTGCAAATTTTCGTAGAAAAAATTCGTTATTGAGACGACCGCGACCTGAATTTTAAAAAGATTTCTTCAAACGAGCGCGAACTAGAAGTCCAAAAAAACCACATACGAGGTCAGTTTCAGTTTTTGTCTGTTTATACATATACAGAGTGACGCTTTTCTACGGCAAAGGTCAAGATATCCGTTATTATACAAGATATGACAAAAAAGTATATACGTTAATTATAGGGTATCTCGAGATACATCTTATAAACTCATATTGACGATCACAGGATGACCCATAAGTCGTTGGTGATACACACTTTCTTTTTTTAATAGAACACCCCCTTATTTTATTGCATTTTTGTGTTTTCCAGCGAATTATAAGGAATGTATGTAAGAAAAAAAATTAATATCATTCATCGTTTTTGAGTTATTTCAATTGTTTTAAAACTTTTCACGTTTTTCGCACATATTTCAAACACATATCACAAATTGTGAAATGGCGTTTTTATCAATAGATAGCGGAGTTCCATGAAAATGACGCTTTCAGAGAGCTTTTTGTTTGTGTTACTCGTGGAAAAAATCGAGGTGTCGTATACAGGCACGCTCAAATAGTGGCTGAATTTTAAGTTTTCGCAGAAATGTTTTTAGTGTTTCTGTGGAACTTATTATTGCAATATTTTTGTGATATACTGATAATTAATAATAAATGTTTAGTAAGTTATTGTAAAAAAAAAGTTGTCGAATTTTTGTGAAAAATATAATTTAGTGTAACATTACTGAAAGCAATTTCTGTAAAAAAAATGGTGATTTTCTGTAAAATAAATTTTTGAATAAAAATTTGAAAATTCATTGAACAGGGAAATTGGACCAGTTTTTTTTCTGGACTTTTAAAGTTTATTTTCGGAAAATATTTGTACTTTTTGAAACAGCAAAGCTATTTTAATGAAATGCGGTAGATTGTTACTAATATATAGGTTATACTGCCAACCAAATCTCCTCTTAAAAACAAGACATATTTGCCATTAAAAGCATTTTTACGAAAATTCGCTACCATACCGCACTTGCTGCGTCCGGCCTTTTTTTATTAATGAAATAAAATTCGTACTACATTTTACTAAAATCTGTACCATACAAATTTTATAAAAACTTAAACTCAAAAGGTGACTAAATGACCTGTGGCTTGTGACAAATTTCCAGTGTTTATTCAACTAGGTCTAAAAAATACAGTAATTAGATAAAGTGGTCTATAACTATATTGAGCTACTAAGAGAGAATAATTGGTATTATTTTATAACACACAATACAAACCATATATTAGTTATGCACTAAAGCTTGGTGCATTATGTCGTATGAGATTTCAGTATTTCTCCATTAGTAGCAAATCCCTACATCCATTAACAGAACGTAACACTATTTAATGATCCTTAATCCTCATTTGCTGACTTGTTATATTCCTCAAATGTCGTATGTTGTCCTGGATGTAGAGTGGAATTTGATGTTACATCTCCGTTACGATTAAGGTCCCTAACAAAAATTTTGCTTCGTTGAAAAATGTTATAGCACTTTTACGATGATTTACAAATTATTTCAGGAAAACAAATAATATAGTTGGAGTAGTTGTGTTCAAAATATTAAGAAAAAAAACTTATTGCAGCAAATGGGCTATGGTAGCGAATTTTCATAAAATTGATCTATATACTTGACTAAAAATTATATATATATATATATATATATATATATATATATATATATATATATATATATATATATATATATATATATATATATATATATATATATATATATATAGTGTGTCCCTTTTTAAATGGAAACACAGAATAACTTTGTATTAATTACTCGATTTTTATGATCAAAACATAAAAAGATATAAGATGAAAAATCCTACTAATGGTGTGAAAATTGTTCTATATGTCACCTGATCAAGGCCTACTAATGTAGTTTTTCTATTTCAAAAAATAAGAAAAGGTTTACGGCCATATTTTTGGAACAAATAAGTACGCCGCTGCATTCGGCATCGCTCAAAATAGATACATGCCAAATTTCATCAAAAAAGAAAAATTGTTAACCATTTCAGAGAGGTTTATTTGTGTGACCCTTCTCATATGGAAGCACCCCTGTAACTTGTATTTATAACGCGACTTTTTCAACAAGATCTCAAAATTTAATAACGAAACCCGGCAAACAAATAGAAACTTAAACTCCACAAAACAACACAATTAGAAACGGAACTCAACAAATAATAAAATAGAAACTTAGACATACACTAGAAAATGTGCGCGCGCGCGGGTGTGTGCGTGTGCGCGCGCGCGTGTGAGTGTGTTATATCCTGATGAGCTTGTAAATTAGATCCATTAGCATAGTGTAGTACTACTAGTTTATTTTTTACAAAAACAGGTTCGATTGGGTTGTCTGAAACAAAACCATCCAATCGATTAATAAGGGTAAATACCTACCACGTTTATAATTTACGAGTTACATTTCATTCGTTTTTTGCGTAAAAAACTTTTGCCCGACAAGCTTTGTAATTTCAGTGAAGTTTCTGCCATTTATTTCCTTTAAAAAGGCTGCATACCTACATATACCAATTTTTTATTTTCTTAACTTCACGGAAAACTAGTTTTAGGCATTATACTTTTTTTCTCAGACGGACGGCCCAAGATTTAAAAAAATGTATGTTGAAAACAAAAATTATATTTTGGTTTAAGTGATTGAATGATACCAAAAAAATTAGAACGAGAAACCAAGAGGTATTATAATGGATAATCCATGGTTACACTTTTGACAAATACCAGATCTGACATCATCAAATTGACAGATATACTACATAAGATTGATGTCAGAAAGTATGATGAAATTGATGCTATTCTTCAAATATTTTACTTTCTGAAGAAAAACCTTCTACTTTTTGAATGGCTATTTAATTTAGAACAATTTTAGAAACTCATTCTTTTGAAAATTAACTACCATAACTTATTTTATTTTACATTAACTTAGCTTACGCTTTATTTTTTCCAAACAGTTTATCTCAATATAACATTCTCTAATCTTAGAAAATTCTGGACGCGGCAAGTGCGTTACGGTAGTGAATTTTCATATAAATGATCTGGCACCAAATTTTTTTATAACTTTTTTCTTTTAACATAGAAATATAGATTTCAGCGTATAGTTTCCCTCTAATATCGTAAACTTAAGTACCAAATTTGGTTACCATAGCTTATATATTTTTTGAGATAATTTTTTTTCCAAAAGTAAACCAAAAAATTTTCCGGAAAATCTGGTTGGATTTTCCTGGTTAACAAACCTATCCAAGCCACTTGTAAAGGGAAGGTGCGTGAAAAGTTTTATTAAAA
Organism: Tillus elongatus; assembly: GCA_964006375.1. Taxonomy (NCBI): domain Eukaryota; kingdom Metazoa; phylum Arthropoda; class Insecta; order Coleoptera; family Cleridae; genus Tillus; species Tillus elongatus. The sequence goes on along the minus strand of OZ023262.1, from coordinate 185,465,246 downwards.
TCCGTTCATTATTTTTTAGTTATCGGTGTGATATATATGTATCACACCGATAACTCAAAATATAATGGACGGATTTTGATAAAACTTATACATATATATATATATATATATATATATATATATATATATATATATATATATATATATATATATATATATATATATATATATATATATATATATATATAAACATATAAAAATTTACACTGACCTGGAATATGGGTTCTAGGGGTCCTAGGTCACGCTAATTTGAAGAAATTTTTTCAAAATTCAAAAGTCGGGATCACCTCATCAGCTTAAAAAAAAATTCTCCACGGAAATCCGAAAACTTTTTTTTACAATGACATATTAAACCCTTATTATACATTACCAAAATAAAAAAAATACAAACAATAATTTCCACGCAAACAAAAAAATTGTATGCGGCACCTTGACTTTTCTCTGCTATATATTGGTAAAAACGCCATATCATAATTCTTGTAATGTGCCAAAAATGTGCAACGATTGAAAATACATGAAAACAATTAATCCTATGGGTTTTTTTAACAAACATGCATTATAATTCCATAGAAAATGCAAAAATGCAATATAAGAGCTATTCGATTTGTAGAACATTTGTAAGAGAAAAATTTTATCACCAACGACTGTAATTGTCGAAATAATTGTATAAAATGCAGCTCACTACACCCTATAATTAACGTATACAATTTTTACAGTATATTGTATAGTAACGGCAATATTGAGTTTTACCGTCATCCTGTAAACAGATAAAAACCTAAACTAATGCCACATATGGGTTCAGCGGTCCACTCAAGAAGGGATTTTTTCTACAAAAATTCGCCAATAAAGTATTAAACCACAAACTCTACAAATAAAACTGCTGCCAAATCTCCAGAGAAAGGTTCTATTTGAATATACTTTTCTGGAAAAAATTTAGAAAATGATAGACAAGGACGGTTGAAGCTGAGGCTCAAGGGTTTGTAAAATACACCTCCTGCGACATTTTCCCTACATGACCCGCATTCGTTTCAAATTCTTTGCCTGAAAATTGTCAATTTTAATGTTTCAAATCGCGACTTTGGCATTTTAAGAGGAAAAAGTATAAAAATTTTAAAGTAATTTTTCTGGAATTTCTTGACCTTTTTGTGCCAAAAAAAGCTAAATTTTTCTCTGTAACATACAATATATTTTGCTATCCACGCAACTCGTTATGTTTCTGTGTGTTTCTTTGGCCATCAGCAGCAACCAATGTTTTTTCTTTAAAAGCCTATAATTTTTTTATCTTCCCAAGATATAGATGTAAGCTTTAGTACATGGTTCACTTATTATAATGTTAACCCGCTTACCAAACTTGGTTGCCAACTTGGTTATTTCTGGTGATATAAATTTTTTTCGAAAGAAAACACAAAATTATTTGGGAAAACGCTTTTTTGACCAGCGAACATATCCAAGCAATTTTCAAAGGGAAAGTACATACCAAATTTGTTCGAAATCGGTACATACACACACACACATATATATATATATATATATATATATATATATATATATATATATATATATATATATATATATATATATATATATATATATATATATATACAGGGTCGCGCATTGAAAACGAAACGGACCTATTTGCGTCCAGAGATTTTTTTTAAGAAACGCTAAAACACGTCAATTTTAATATTGAGGGGGACATGTTTTGGCATAAAACTCAACTTTGTCACTTCAACCCCTTAAGGGTGGTGATAGCAACCCTTATATTTTAAATAGGGAACATTGGTCGAGTGTTTCATCATTAGAAAGCTCTTTCTTTTCTGAATTCAGCACACTAATTTTCTTGGACGCTTTATCAACTCGTTTAAAAATTATTCACAGTTGGAACTGCAAGAATGTATTTCATTCATTGTGATAAGAAATGCACTAATTAGTCAATTTTTCGTTAAAAAAAAACTAAAAAACAAAACAAAACGTTCAAAAATGTTTACTCAGTTAAGTAAGTGTTTAAATTGTTCTATACAAAAGTACAAATTTTGTTCAAAACGAGCTCTGACATTCTGGAGCATTTTCTTCAACAATGCGTCGTCGTAATTCTTCCAGAGACTCCGGTCTGTTGCGTAAATTCTACTCTTTAAATGGCCCCATGAAAAGAAGTCTAAAGGAGTTAAATCCGGTGATCTAGGGGGGCACTCAATAGCACCTCTACGCCCAATCCATTGTCCTGGAAACTCTCTGTTCAAAAACTACCTAACACGTTGTGAAAAATGCGGAGGAGCTCCATCTTGTCGAAACACTAATTGATTTTCTTGATAGCCAGCATCATTTTAACAATGTCAAATAGTAGAGGGTAAACGATATCTTCTAGTAACTTCAAATGCGTTTCGCCATTCAAATTGCCATCAAGAAAAATTTGTCAGATTAAACGGTCTCCAAAAATGCCAATCCAGACATTCAATTTCTGTGGAGTTTGAGTGTGGACTTCGTGAAAATTTCTTAGATTATTATCTGCCCAATAACGACAGTTTTGACGATTGACTGCAGAATTTAATAAAAACGTACACTCGTCTGAAAAACAGATATTGAACAGAAAGTTTTCGTTATCAGCTATTCGTGCAGTCACAACTTCACAAAACTCCAGCGGCCGATCAAAATCATCTTCATTCAGTTGTTGTACAAGATGAATTTTATACGGGTGAAATTTATGATGCTTCAATATTCGCGGAATAGTTTTTCTTTTGATGTTTGAAACAGTGGCCAATTTTTTCGTGCTCAAAGTTGGGTCTGCAGCAATTTGTCCTAAAACTTCAATCTCAGTAGTCTCTGTTCTAACCGGAAATTCAAGTTCAGGATCCCGTTTTTTGTTGGCTACTGAATCACTTTGTCGAAACTTTGCAACTAACTCCAAAATGTATTTTCTGTTAGCATGTCTGTTCGGATGTCGCTCATTAAAGAAATTTGCAGTACGGTTGGCACAGTCATCGTTTTTGAAAAAAAGAGTAATTATCTCAACTCTTTCTTCTACACAATACACCATTGTGAAACTAATTTTCAGTAGTACTATCAAGTATCAAATCGAACGATAAACTGAAATAATATACCGCATTTCTCTCATTCCGATAAGAAATGTTCTGGTAGCCAATTTTTTGTTTACAAACCAACAAATCATTGACTATGAGCACATTTCTTATCGGAATGAGTGAAATGCGTTTTTGCATCTTCAACTGTGAATAATTTTTAAACGAGTTGATAAAACTCCGAAAAATAAGTGTGCTGAATTCAGAAAAGAAAGAGCTTTCAAATGATGTAAGACTTGACCCATGTTCCCTATTTAAAATATAAGGGTTGTTATCACCACCATTAAGAGGTTGATGTGAAAAAGTTGAGTTTTACGTCAAAACATGTCCCCCTCAATATTAAAATTGATGTGTTTCAGCGTTTCTTAAAAAAAAATTCTCTGGTCGCAAATCGGTCTGTTTCGTTTTCAATGCGCTACCCTATATATATATATATATATATATATATATATATATATATATATATATATATATATATATATATATATATATATATAAATATAAATATATATATATATATATATATATATATATATATATATATATATATATATATATATATATATATGTAAACATAAAAATTGAAACTAACCCCGGATATGGGTCCTAGCAGTCCTAGTTTGCGGTCATTTGAAGACATTTTTTCAAAATTCAAAAGTCGCGATCTCCTCATTAGTGAATTGTTTTTAAGAAAATGCAAAGAAATACACTTGATCCCATCGGCTAAAGTTGCTAATATTTTCACAGAATTTATTGTCATATATAAACACATAATAATTTTTAGACTGGTTATAATCAATTTCGTTTCATTTTCAAACCAAACGAATTGTTTGTCCTTTTATGCGACATACTTATACTTAGATATACACTGAAATTATTTATTCAACAGGCTATTTACCACCAAAATATTCACAAACGCCATGGTTTATTATGCAGCATATTGTTATTTATCGTATCGTATGCCAAATAGTTATCAAAACAAACATTTCCATGTATATGTTTATTATAACCTAATGCAAATTAATGTAATTTCCATGTCGTTTAAATAAACACATTGATGATAGCGTATCTGAGCATTCAAGAATTCACAGGTGATGTTTGTAGTGTGACCCATATTTAGCGCCCCTATTTCCTTGCATTCGGTCTGCGTTTTCAATGGCAGTGCAACTTTGACCTTCTGTTAGTTTGCCATGACACAACTTCCTGCAGAGGTGATATACATATATAACTAAGTGCATTTAAAATGACAAATGTATAACTTTTCTTAAATGAAACACTTGTTTTGTGTTTGTTAAACGAAATAATATTCACATGGCAATCATAATTGATATTATGCTACTGTACAGAGTGGGTCAAGACACTTTTGATAGCAAATACCATTTTATAGGGGAGCTAGAAAAAACTAAACCTCACGTTACGAGCTCCATTTTCGTGTGAAAGCGAATGCCAAAAACCGCACATCGATATACTGAACTGTTTAGAAGTTATAGGGTGGTTTTCAATTTTGTGCATTTTTGACCCACCCCCGTAACTTAGACATATTTTTTGTTTCTGTGAAAACATTCTGAAGGCACTTTTTTGCACGTATCTAATGGCGTCCTAAGTTAATTTGTAAAAATAATGGTTTTGAAGCTGTGACTTAAAGTTTTCTTCTTTCTTATGGACCACCCTGCATACCCTTATTCTAAATAAAATTCTCTACATATATATATATATATATATATATATATATATATATAAAACTTGCTACATTTGTTTTTAAAAAATCATTTTATTGCTAATTTTAAAATACTATTTAGTACAGGCAATAGAGGAGCCCGTTACTCTTGTCTATAATGCACTAAACCACAGGAGTTGTTTTTTTTTTGATAGATAGGTTCAGAATGACGTACTGAATGTAAAAACTCAAAATTCTTACAAATTAGGAGGGCGGAAGTGCCGCCATTTTGAGAAAAACCGTTTCGGCCTATGTCTCCGTAACCGTGCAGTTCAGGCCAAAAATGTTAAGGATTTTTTTTGTAGATAATTGCATTTCTCATCTTTTTTGTTAAATATATATTTTTTTTGTATTACTCACCGTTTACAACTTATACGACTATTAGCATTCATTTATTGACTTTTTTACCTATATCTTGGTTAAGAATTGTTTAAGAAATAAAATGCTTATAACTTACCTTTTCAACTGAAAAATTTCCTGCAATTTTTACCAAAAACTTTTTTTTCTCAAATTAATATTAGTGAATTTTCTTTAAAAAAATTCACTAATGAGGAGACTCCGACAAACACTGATATATTTTTTAATTTCACACATGTACGGAGAAAGTCAAATTATATCATGCTCACAATAAAATTTGAACCAACGAATCTAGGCTCCAGAAGCACTAAAAAACCTTCTTCTTCTTCTTATTTGGCCCGTTTTAGTCCCCTCTTCGACATAAGCCCTCTCTATATTTTCCACAGCTGTATGCCCTGTGCACCCAACTTCCAGCTTCTCCTAGTTTGCCACAGAACGTCGTCTCTTTATCGTATATATAGGAAGCGTAGAAAAAATTCACTAATGAGAAGATCCTGATAGTTGAATTTTGAACAAACTTCTTTTTGTGAGCGCTGTCTAGGAACCCTAGAACACATATCCGGGGTTTTTTGACAAAAATCATTTTATTTCTCAATATAGTCTCCTTTGAGCTCTACACACTCCAGCCAATGTTTCTCCAATTTTTTTATCCCTTCCAAAAAATAAGCTTTGTCGAGTTTCTCAAAATAGGTATTTGTTTGTGAGATGATTTCATCATTGTGGTTAAATCTCTTTCCGCCGAGCCATTTTCTTAAGTTTGAAAACAAGAAATAGTCACTCGGGGCAAAATCCTAAGAATAGAACGGATGAGGGACCAATTCGTAGCCCAATTTATGCAACTTCGCCATGGAAACTACACATGTGTGCACCCTTGCATTGTCTTGGTGGAAGAGAACTTTTTTCTTGGCCAAATGCGGTCGCTTTTTTCCTTAAATCTCCATTGAATCAGTCCAATAAGTTGGTATGATATTCGCGATTGATTGTTCTTCCCTTTTGAAGATAAGCAATGTGGATTATACCGCATGCATCGCAAAAAACGACATGACTTTATTGGCTGAGAAACCCACCTTGGCCTTCTTTGGCGTCGATTTGCACGGAGAAACCCACTGTTTTGACTGCTGCTTGGTCTCTGGTGTGTTGTGGTCAATCCAGTCCATGGTTACGAAACGGCGCAAGAGCTCGTCCATATTGCGGTTGAAAAACGCCAAACACTCCTTCGAAGTTGTCACACGATTGCGTTTGTGGTCAATTGTGAGCAAACTCGGCACCCATCTTGGGGATAGCTTTCTCATACACAAGTGATCGTGCAAAATCGAAACCGCTAAGCCATGTCATATGCCTATGGCTTCCACAAACTCCTACATTTTCAATCTCCGATCGGCCAACAGCATATCGTAAATTTTTTCAATTTTTTCGGGTGTAGCGACCTGAACTGGGCGTCCATAACGTTCGGCGTCATTTGTGCTTGTACGGCCGCAACTAAATTGAGTGAACCACTTTTTTACAATGGAAATTGATGGTACAGAGTCGCCATGGTATTTATCAAGCTTAGCCTTGGTTTGAGTGATGGTTTTTTCCGCAAAAAATAATGTTTTATGAGTCACGAAATTCACTTTTTTCCATTTTCCTTATAACTTGAGAGCTTGTCTGCTGTCAATAGCTATCTAACACAAACTAAATGACGCAGCTTGTTCAAAATTTGGCAGTAGTTAACTGTCAGATGCTTGTTGACAGGAGCAGTGTTGCCCTTCCTGTGAAGAGGCATGAAATTCAAAAAGTCACGAACTTATTGACCCGCCCTCATATATATATATATATATATATATATATATATATATATATATATATATATATATATATATATATATATATATATATATATATATATATATATATATATATATATATATATATATGCGTGAGTCTGTGTGCGCGTGTGTGTGTATATGAGTCACACTGATAACTCAACAAATAATGTAACGATTTAGATAAAATTTTTGAAGATACTTTTGCGTTGTACGTGAATTCGATAAGTTCGTTAGCCAGAAAAATCAGCCCAGCTTTTCTGGGAAAGTTTTGTTTGAAAATTTTGTATCTCCGAAAATAAGAAAGATATGGCAACCAAAATTACTACGAGTGTTTAAACTATAAATAGTATACTACATACCAAAATTTAGGTCTCCAAGTTGAAATAAAAAAATGATAGGTATTGAAAGAAAAAAAAATTGAGTGCCACTGATGACGAGAGAAATGCACAAAACCAAAATAATTTCTTTGGGTAACAAGATCTATTGTATACTATAAAGAAATGTTAGTCTTTTTGGCCGATAAAGTTTAAAAAATACTAGAAAAATTACTTTGAAAATTGTATAGTTTTTTTAAGCGTCAAAGTCGCGATATGAAGTCTCAAAATTGGCAACTTTTAGGCAAAGAACGTCAAACGGATACGGGAGCTTCGACCGTCATTGTCCTTCATTTTACTAAAATATTTGGTCAAAATTTATTGCAAATAGACCCTTTTCCGATCCTTTTGCAGTAGTTCTAGTTATATAGTTTATGGCTTATTAGACTATTAATTTTAGCGAATTTTCGTTAAAAAAATTCACAGCCGAGGAGCCCGCGACTTTTGAATTTGAAAGAGATATCCTCAAAAGAGCGCGAACTAGGCTCCCTAGAAACCACATCCGGGATTATGTTTAGTTTTTTCATTGGTTACATATATTCAGGGTGCAAATTTGTAGGGTAAAGCCCAATATGTCCCTTTTTATACCAGACACGATTACGTTACGTTAATTATCGGGTATCTTGAGCTGCATATTATAAAAATATTTTGATAATCACAGGGTAGCTTGTAAGTCTTTGGTGAAATAGATTTTCTTTTTTTCCAAGAAATCTCCTTTATATTATCACATTTTTCATCTTCTATCGAATTATAATGCATCTTTGTAAAAAAAACTTGATGCTGTTCATCCATTTAAAGTTATTTTAATTGTTTTCAACTTGTCATATTTTTAGCACATATAAAAAACTATGATGCGGCGTTTTTACCAATAGATACCATAAAAATGAGGCAATCAGAGTTTTCGTTTATACTATTCGTCGAAAAAAATTGAGTGTCGTATACAGGCGCACTCAAATAGTGACTGAACTAAAAAAAAATCAATCTAACGTAACTCTTTTTTTTTTAAATAGAACAGCTTGTAATTTGCGTTTTAGAAGTGAAAAAGATGCCGTCTGCCTCAAGTTTCGTGTGGTACTTCCTATACCCACTAACTCTAGTTTTGGAAATATTTACAGTTACTATCGCATACCGTGACTCATGTAGGCATCAGTTTAAAATTTGTCCGTTTTTTATTCAATTCTAATAACCGATTAAATTATGTGATTACTTGGCGAATTTACGAAAAAAAAAATTAAAATATTTAAAATAACTTTGGTTAAAAAAAGTTAAGAAATAATTAATTTGACAGGATTATTTATGTTAGCATTTTGAATAACTTTTTTCACAAATGTCTAAAATAAATCTTCAAAGTGACATACTTTAGGGTAGAAATGGGCCAGGGCTGATAATTTACTAAATTGTTAGTTGGTTGTATACACTCTCTATTTTTTAACACTTTGTGTTATTTGGAGCTCGCGTGACAACATACTACTTGGTTCCGCAACGTGGCGGCACGTTGCTTCGTGTCTTACCACTAACTTAGTGTTGGAAGGTTGGCTACCATAACCGTATTACTTTATAAGTGTATTTTCGCTACATTAGTCCCTATATTGGGGTAGAAATGGGCAAGGGCTGACATGTTACTAAATTGTTAGTTAGTTGTATACAGTCTCTATTTTTTAACACTTTGTGTTATTTGGAGCTGGCGTGACAACATACTACTTGGTTCCGCAACTAGGTGGCGACACGTTACTTCGTGTCTTACCACTCACTTAGTGTTGGAATGTTGGCTACCATAGCCGTATTACTTTATAGGTTTATTTTCGCTACATTAGTATGCCGTACTGACGAGCTCTAATTAGAGCGAAACCGGTCTGCGGTTCTAACTGTCGTGAGAATGCATCTAGCCTTACGTACCTTGTCCCTATATTGGGGTAGAAATGGGCCAGGACTGACAATTTACTAAATTGTTAGTTGGTTGTATACAGTCTCTATTTTTTAACACTTTGTGTTATTTGGAGCTGGCGTGACAACATACTTCTTGGTTCCGCAACTAGGTGGCGGCACGTTGATTCGTGTCTTACCACTCGCTAAGTGACAGACTAAAGTAGTGTTTTGATTTCTGGTAGCTTGTGATATGAAAATATGAGTATTTTCCGTCTATATTTTTCTTCACCTCCACTGGTTTAAATTTTATTCAATAGTTAAAAAAAAAATTATATTTTCTTTTTTCAATTTGTATTACTGATTAGGTATATAATTTTAATATGGTGTATTCTTTTAACAAAATATTTATGCAGTTTTCGGAGAAGTTTGTTTTTGTTCCGAAAAAATCATTTTTTAAAGATTTGTGTGAAATTTTGGTAAATAATACAAAATGTTCAGTGACTTTTCGGGATTTTTCTGGAAAAAATTGTTTGAAATTTTTCATGCAAAGATTTGTTTACGAATTTTCGGCGAAAACCTTCTTGTAAATAATTATATCTTGGCTGGTGTGTAAATATCATGAAGGGATTCGTTGGTCAGGAATATCGAACCAGTGTTTTCGACAAAATTTTAAGTTTATTTTCGGAAACTTTTTGTACTTTTCAAAACAATAAAGTTATTTTGATGATATAAGGTATATTGTTTCTACTATATAGGTTATACTGGTAACCAAATGTAAAGACTCCTTTCATTAAAATGGACTTAGTTGCAATTAAAAATTAATTAATTAATTTTTATGAAAATTCTCCATCATAACGCTTTTGCCACGTCCAAACTTGTTACTTTTGTAACGAAAAATTTTCAGTACTATTTCTTTAAACTTTAGTTAACATTTTAACTGAAATTTTTCAATGGAAACCTATTTTTATGAAAATTCGCTGCTATAGCGCATTTACTGCGCCCGGACTTTTTCGAAAATAAGTTAATAAAACCATATTTTTAGCCGTATCCACATGAACTGTATTTATAATAAAAGTGTTTTTATAATGAAAGTCACGTAGCTTTTTATTTTGTTTAATTTTTATGGGTAAAGGCTTCTGCAGAAGATTATATGTATTATTTTCGGCTATACGTTTAAGCTGTATAATGTATGAAATTTTTATTATATTTTTAAAACATATAATGCTAAACTGAATATACATAAATATTAACGAGCTCACTTTCAACGAAAATTAATGCAACAATATTCATAAATTAAAAATAAATCGATCCTAAAATATCAAGTTAAATGAAATTCTGCTTCTAAAATTGCCGTTAGGATGAATATTATCATGATGAACGGAAGGAAGTTGATTTAACCTCATTTAGTGTTTTTATCAGGCAGCATCGACATTCTGGAAGTCGAGTTCCTTGCTTATCATTAGGCGCTACCTAACTTTATACAGTGATTTGTTACACCTTCAACATTTCTAAGTCGACTGAGTGATGTGAATGTTCCTAATTATGTCCGTCTCTTGATAGATATTTGTGTCACGTAGCTTGTAATAATGTATAAAAGCAATTAATTTTTTGTTGATTGAGTGTAGTGTTACCAACTCTTCTTAATGAATGTGAAAGGAGTTATACATAAGTATTTCCTGAGTTGTTACGCCTGTGTCGAATCTAAGATGGAAACGGATGAGACTCATACAACTGAGTGGGCTTTACTGTTTCCGTTAAAAGCTGGACTTTTCACAATGAAATCCTCTAATATGGCACGTTCTGTTGACCAAATCAAGAAAAAACCTTCCAGTAAGAAAATAGCTGAAAATAAGAGACTTCGAATGCGAAGGGGCTCGAGTATGTCAGAAATAGAAAAAGCATCATCAAGTGGGCTACCAGATTTAGTGAGGTCGACAACAGCTAATCAACATTTGTCAACAAGTCCCGCTTCTTTGCCTCACAGCCCTTACCTTTCGAGATCATACTTGAGTAGTAATACGACTATTAGTGTAAGAGGCAGCATCGGGGACTTGATGAATCAGAAAAAATACGGCAGCAGCCAATGGAGTGTTAGAAGTGAGACTTTAGTGGCTCGCACAGTCCCTTTGTCAACTGTCACCCCACGTCAATCTCCTCCGGCTCACTCGTCTGACGTATCAATCGAAGACACCCTTGAGGAGTTAGACACATGTGGACCCCTCACTGCTGCCCAGAGGACCCAAAGGCTGTCAAGACTCATTAAACAACAAAGGGCTGCTCTGCTTAGGAAAGCAATGGCGGTATGTAACATGCTTATTATATACTTTGAGTTATTTTTCAGATTGATAATGTTTTCTATATGTAATAGAGCCAGTAAATCTCAAAACCTATATGACAGTGTGATCTTGGAATTAGGCTACAAAATATATATACGTCGTTGCTTACTGTGTTGTGAAAGTTAAAAAAAATATGTATTTAATACTGTTATATCTGAAGTCGCCATCGACGTTGTTACTTCCAGTATATACAGTATGACCCATTAAAGATGGAACCATCGCTATACAATCTGTATTCACCATTCGGTTCAAACTTATTTTCAAATATTACCCTCTGGGATCTCTACCAAGCGACTAAAATTAAAATAAAGTGATGATTTTCAAGGCCTAGTGTGACCTGTTTTCACTGCCAAAAAACCTACTTTTGTTTGTTTTTTTAATCAAAATCTGACTATAATATTAGATTAAGCAACCGCTAAAATATGTAAGTAAAAACTCGGGACGCAGCAAGTGCGTTATGGTAGTGAATTTTTATTAAATGCTTCAAATTTAAATAACTCAATTATTTCCTAAGGCAAGATATCCACAAAATTTCATTAAAATAACTTTGTAATTTTCGGAGAACAAAATTTTTTTCGAAAGAAAATTTAAAATTTGAATAACTCAATTTTCTCTAAACTTAGAAAGTTGAATTTTGGTACGTAGTAAGGCTGAGGCAACATATATAGTAAATTTCATTAAAACAGCTTTGTTACTTTCGGAGAAAAAAAAAATTTTCGAAAGAAAACTCAAAATTTTTCCGGAAAACCCCGTCTGATTTTTCTGGATAACGAACTCATCCAAGCCATTAATAAAAGACAGGCACTTGCCAAGTTTCATCGAAATCGGTTAATTATTTTTTGACTTATCATATATATATATATATATATATATATATATATATATATATATATATATATATATATATATATATATATATATATATATATATATATATATATATATATATATATATATATATATATATATATATATAAACATATAAAAATTAAACCTATTTACAAATGAACTTTAATAATATATTATGCTGTGACAATACCTCTCTCAAGCACCCTAAAATATAATCAAAATGTGCACAGTGATATATGTTTTATTTCTTTTTCCCTTGTCTTAATACACTACATATTTTATGACAATCGATTTAATTTACTTATTTGATTTCATAAATAGTCGGTTAATAGTGACTTGGAATGAAGTAGACACCACATCTTCAAACATATTAAGAGAATATGAGTAAATCAACAGCAACTGGGAATGAATTCGGTTAGTCCCCCAGCCACGTGGTTAAAAAACACTGGCTGTATGAGTGGTTACAACTCTACCTCTAAATAAAAGGACTGTAACAGCGGCAGAAGCAGAAGTCAATGGAAGCTGTGTGTATTCGGAAAGAAACTATTGACTATTAATAACAACAATTGACTAAAAACGCTGCGAGTTGTAAGGAAAAAAATAATTATACTACAGAGGTGATAAATGATAATAAATTAGAATAGGGTTATATATAATCGTAAATGCTTCCAATGATTAACAATCAGTGAATTCAGTATTATTGACATTTCTATGAAACTTAAAAATTAATTTCATAAGTCAATGACAATAAGAGAAGCATTGACTAACCAACAGCAACCACATACTTATGACTTAAACATAAATGTTTCAAATTTGAATATCTCAATTCTCTGTAACCCTAGAAAGCTGAATTTTGGCACATAGTTAAGTATTTCCCAAAGCAATATGTAGACCAAATTTTATCGAATTTTCGGGAAAAAAAATTTTTTTTTTAAAGAAAACTCAAAATTTTCCCGGAAAACCCCGTCCGATTTTCCTGGCCAACGAATTCATCCAAGCCATAATAAAAGAAATGCACTTGCCGAGTTTAATCTAAATCGGTTAATTATTTTTTGAGTTATCAGACGGATACATATATATATATATATATATATATATATATATATATATATATATATATATATATATATATATATATATATATATATATATATATATATATATATAAACATATGAAAATTCAAACTGACCCCGGATATGGGTTCTAGGGGTCCTAATTCGCGCTCATTTGAAAGAATTTTTGCAAAGTCTCACCATCGATACCTCTCTATTAGTGAATTTTTTTAATAAAAATTCACTAAAAATGTAAATATCTTAACTCAACATAAGCGTCACTCTGCCCCGAAGGCCGCCTGATTGTAAAATATACTTGGTGGTTTTCCACTGCCTTCCGATTGCATTCAACAGCGTAAAAGCATTCAGTCTCCCTAGGTTGTCACTCATCCAAGTATTAACCATGCCCTGTGTTGCTTAACTTTGATAATCGCACCTATGTGTTTAACGCGAGGTGGCCATTTCCGTGCCTAAAATAAGTTGGCCACTAATTTTTTATCACTGTCTTAATGAGTAAAATGGCCACTAATTAATAAATGGTTTAACCAACTATTTAAAACGTTTATTTGGCATATATTCCGAAACAAAACTGGATTGAAATATTACTGCTAAGTAGCTTGATGATAAAGTAATTTATATTTTTCAAGGCTTACTCTAATCTTATTAGCTAAGAATACCCTACCTTTTTAGCGATACCCCAAAATCGGTTATTTCAGATTTTATAACATTTTCATAATCATAAAGTATACAGGTTTGTCATTAGTTCCTAAAAGGTAAGCATTAAAAAAAGTTTAGAGACGAGGACTTTGTTTTGAAGAGGGACCCATTAATACATTATGGCGACAATTTTGGTGTCTTGGAAACTGTGCCCTAGGCAGGGGCGTAAAGTGTAAAGTAAATTTTAAATGGTACGCTATGTTTTAAAGCTTTCTCAAATCTGCTTATGACAACACACGACTTTTTTAGATTTTTGTTTGTATATGGCTACAAAATCATCAATTAAATGTCAATGAATGAAAGTATGTTATTTAATTAAATGTTCAAATTGTTGTGCCTCCACCGCCATGCAATATTAAAATTTTGCTCCATTCCTGAACGAACATCTTGAGGCATTTCGGGTGTTATCTGACGACATGCTTCAACAATTCACCGCCAAACTCTCCAAGTGAGTTTGTTGGTATTGCATAAATTTACGACTCCAGGTGTCCACGTAGAATAAAGTCTATTAAAAATGATGATCTGAGCGGCCACACAACTGAGCCTCTGCGTCTTGTCCAGTGATTAGAATTACTCTGATAAAGAAAATTACGCACAGCTGCGGCGTAGTGTGGTGGAGCACCATCCTGATAAACCTCACATCCTCTTCTGCAAATGAATTGTCATTTTCCAATAATTCCACAATCGTCGAGTATATATGACTTTTCAGTAGAAATATTCAATTTCTCTGGGTTCTGCGTATGAGTTTAATGAAAAATCTTTGGATTTTCATCACTTCAGTAGCGGCTTTTATGGCGTTTGACTTGGCCATTCAGTTGGAACGTACGTTTATCGAAAAAACAGATTGAGTACAAAAATGTTGAATTCCTCTTGGCGCGATCACTCATTTCTTCACAGAACTACCCGCGGCGTTCAGGATCGCCTTCATAAAGTTCCTGTACCAAATTAGTTTTGTATGGGTGATACCCATTATTTTAAGATTCGACGGAATTCAGTTACAAAAACTCCTGAAGTACTTGCAAGTTTCTTGAGACTTAAATTTGGTTACATTTCGATGTGACCCATGATAATTACCTGATTACCCTTATAACATACGACGTGCTCACCTTGATGCTTTCTGTTTGCAACCGATTCAATTCCTCAAAATTTATGCATTAAATCCATGGCGTACTGATGCAAAGTATTCTTATCAGGATGACGATCATGAAAAATCTGTGATGCCTGTAGTACACAGTTGTCAATCTCGTAGATCAAACTGGGTATTTCCACTTTTTCAGCGATTGTATAAAACATTTTCACGAACTGGAATTCAATTGTGATGATTTAATTTTCTTGACTCGTTTAAAGTAAAACAGGTAAGAAAGTTGAGTTGATAAAGTTTAAGAAATCAACGAAAAATCCTTTAAAAATTATTTTTATCGGTAAATTTAAAAAATAAGTCTTCATATAACCCCCAAATATGTCTAAATGTTCGTTCGGAAGAGGAGCAAACATTTTATAATTGTATGGAAGTGGAGTAAGTAAGTGAAGTAATATATATATATATATATATATATATATATATATATATATATATATATATATATATATATATATATATATATATATATATATATATATATACAGGTGTCCCTCTAACAATGGGCCAAACCCATATATTCGGATAGAGCATCAAAAATTAAATAGACTTTCATCAATACGTTTTGTCCGATTGTTGCTTGTTTTCGATATACAGTGTGTTAAAATTGACTTTGAAAAAAATTAGATCGCTCGTTTTTCTGCTAATTACTGGAATGTTGATTTGGAACTTTGTAATAGGGGGTTATCGAGGATGCCACTTCCAACCGTGATACCTATTTTGAGCTACATCATAGTTGGCGCCACCTACACTAAACCCGAGTGTTTTACAGGGGCATAACTTTTTCGATGATCAACTTTCTGCAAATCTGTTCAGAAAAACTGAAAACTACTAATTTTTTGTTCGAAAAAGGTATACTTAGTTGAAACTCATAAAGTGAGTGGTTACCGAGATATTGCGGTTTTAATAATGGTGTGCATTGAAAATCTCTCAAATCTGAAATTTTATTCTGGCCCAAAGTTCATCTCTGGAGTTACAAACATTATTGTATATGTACCAGTTGTTTCAAGTAACCCCAATGGAAAATTTTAGAGGATTGAGGTCGGTGTATTTTAATCATATTTTTCTAATTCTAAATCAATTCCTAAAAATTGGGGAGTTTCTTTGGATTTAATTCGATTTCATAGAATAAGTATGTTTTTGGCAAATAAAAGATGTATTCCTGTGGACATATCAAGGCGCTAATAACTATAGCAGTTGATTGGCCGGGTCAACAACTGTCAATGAAGTAGATGAAATATCTTTTGTTTTTCGTTTTCATAGGGATGTCATTTGCGAACACAATAAACATAATCTGTCAATTTTGACAAGTACATGGTTTTTCAATTAAGAGCAGTAGGTAGTTATTATTTCTGAGATGCCTCGCCATAATGAGTTTAGCAATATTGAGAAGAGAGATATGATCTGCGTTTATGCGCAATCAAACTTCCGTAGCCACCAAGCCGCCGCCAGATACTTGGAATTATATCCTAGTCGTAGACAACCAAATCACAAGACCTTTAGAAGATTATACGATAAATTAGGTATGTAAAAGAGTAATATGCACTCATTGCCATTGATTATTTCTGAAACGAAAGTTTTGACAAAATTCACACCTGAGGGCTGGAAATCGTGAAATACACATTTTGTTACACGGATGCGTATCATCTCGTCCTAATGTATTCGTAAGTGAAACTGGTTCTTTCAATTCGAAGTCGGAAGTTGGTGGACCAAGGCGTCCTGTACATCAAGAGGAAGAGATATTAGTACGCCTTGCAGAAGATCCGGAAACAAGCGTAAGACGCCTCTCTGCAGCAACTGGAATAAATAAATCAAGTATTGGTAGACTTCTCAGAAAATAAAAGTTACATCCTTACCACTTCACACCAGTGCAGAATCTTTTACCTCTAGATTTTCTATCTATATTGGATTTTTGTGAACGCATTCGTCGGTATCAGAATGACGATCCGTTTTTCTTCAACAACATTCTATTCACAGACGAAGCGACATTCACAAGAAGAGGAGTTTTCAATTTCAAAAATGCTCACACATATGACAGCAGCAATCCTCATTTGACGCGAGAACACCATTTTCAACATGAGTTCTCCATTAATGTCTGGTGTGGCATACTAGGCGACGTGTTGTTGGGACCAATAGAACTTCCTGCAAGGCTCAATGTGGAGAATTATTCAATTTTCTTGAGAGATCAACTTCCTATTCTCTTGGAAGATGTCCCTCTAGACGTGCGCAGGAGATTATGGTTCATTCACGACGGGGCACCTGCCCATTATGGACTTCCTGTCAGAGAATTTCTGAACCAAAATTATCCGCGCCGATGGATAGGTCGAGGTGGAGATTTTCCTTGGCCTGCACGTAGCCCCGACCTCAATCCTCTAGATTTCTTCCTCTGGGGTCACTTGAAAGAATTAGTATACAAGAATATTTGTAACTCCAGAGATAAACTTTGGGCTAGAATAATCGAATCCAGTGATATAATGAAAAACGATTATCAAACTTTTTTCAGGTGAGGCAAAATTTTGGGTTGAGACTAGAAAAATGTACTGAGGTAGGCGGAGGCCATTTTGAGAATCTTATTAAGTGAATTGTTCGATAATTGTCAATTTTTTCTTATAATTTAGTGATAATAATAATGTTAATAAAATTTCAGATTTGAGAGATTTTCAATGCACACCATTATTTAAACCGCAATATCTCGGTAACCACTCACTTTATGAGTTTCAACTAAGTATACCTTTTTCGAACAAAAAATTAGTAGTTTTCAGTTTTTCTGAACAGATTTGCAGAAAGTTGATCATCGAAAAAGTTATGCCCCTGTAAAACATTCGGGTTCAGTGTAGGTGGCGCCAACTATGATGTAGCTCAAAATAGGTATCACGGTTGGAAGCGGCATCCTCGATAACCCCATATTACAAAGTTCCAAATCAATATTCCAGTAATTAGCAGAAAAACGAGCGATTTAATTTTTTTCAAAGTCAAATTTAACACACTGTATATCGAAAACAAGCAACAATCGGACAAAACGTATTAATGAAAGTCTATTTAATTTTTGATGCTCTATCTGAATATATGGGTTTGGCCCATTGTTAGAGGGACACCCTGTGTATATATATATATATATATATATATATATATATATATATATATATATATATATATATATATATATATATATATATATATATATATATATATATATATTTCATTAAATAACATTCTTTCGTTTATTGATATTTTGTCTTATTCCTTAATTGATGATTTTATTGCCATATCCAGACCAAAATTAAAAATAGCTTATGTTGTCGTGCGCAAAATTGAGAAAGATTTAAAAGAGGTGTTACCCAACATAGGAGGCATCTAAAGTTTAACAGTATTTTACGCCCCTGTCTAAGGGGTAGTAGTTAGTAAAAATTCTAAGAGACCACAATTAGGCAATTACGTGTCTCTCTTGAAAACAAAGTCGACATGTGCTGGCTTTTCTTTCAATACCGATATTTTCCAGGTGGGAATTTTTAATTGGCACACCTGTATATCACACTTTAAAAACTCAAGTTCAAAAATACAAGGCCTAGCGCAATTAATTTTTTCTGAAAAATAAGGCAATTCTATTACCAATATTGATTTTGAAAATCTGAGCATATTATTGAATTCACCATACCATAAAATTGGTAAATTCTAAATTTTGCGGCATTATCTTCCTCAATCAGAATGCTTTTGTCAAGTCTTTTGAAGGCAACAGTTATTAAGTGCTGACACTTTTCTTTAATTCATCTAAAAAACGAAATTCAAGCTTACCAACATGTTATTATCACGTCTAATATTAAAAATATATATTTGCTTTTTAGTGTAAAATATATTGTTAATTAATATAGGTAAGAAATTAGAAATTATTAAAGATCTACTAAGGGTTAACTGTAAAATAAATATCAATAAAAATAACTTAAACAACCAAATATACAAAATATCTCCTCAATTATGAGTAAGTCCTTTCTATTGGGATAAAGGAATCCCAAATAGATGATGAATGCAAGCGACGGTGTTTAGAGAAATTGTAGAAAATATTGAATGAAATAAGCATTTCCCAATATTTCTTTAAAGTAACTTAAATTCTGATAACTTTGTGAGTTTTCACCGGGACGAGTTTTTAGATGCGATACCTACAGAAGTTAATTTTAGAACTAGGCAGTGTCTAACGATAACTATATAAGTTATAGAATCCGATGGAATGGTTCCTCTATAAAATGACCTTTACTATTCCCAGATCCAGACCGCCTTGATTGTTGCTGTCGTGTATATTAAATGAAAATACCTATGGAACACACTCGTTTCATGGAACCCATTTTCGTAAAAAAAGTTCACAACTTTATGTAGACTTATACCCTGTGATGACTTAACAAATATCACAAGAAACATGATGGTGCTCCTGTTCACCATAATCTACTAATTCAGGTGATCACTTTCCTGAAAGATGGATTTTGTTCTTTGACAATACTTCTTATACTTATACATGGGTTTTCTGGTCACTCCCAACAATACATTTATTTCATTTTACTCTGTCACAGCAGTATTTGTGCGCTCGTGCTTCTCATAGTAAACTGAACTAGCGCTGTTAAAACGTTGATTATAAACTTTTGTTGATAGCAATGCGTTTTTCGTGAAATCTTCTAATATCCACATCATATCGATCATTTCGTCGCGAGTAAAATTTATCTTTAACACTGAAAAAATGGTGTACTGTCCGTTTCTGACAAATAAATTATGGCCATCTCATAATTCATAAGCATTTAGATACCTAATCGATAATTTGCATAGAAAAGTTAAAATATCAAAAACTAATAATTTTAGATACAGGGAATGACTAAAAAAATAAAAGTTTAATGGTGGTACTTTACGATAGTTAAAAAAATACAGGCTGATCGATTAAAAAAACTGAGAAAATAATGATTTTTAACAATCATTAAAAGCTACGACTGCTACAGATCATTGTTCTTATACCCCTTTTAAATTATATAGAGCGTTGAACTTGTTACGATTTTCATGGAAAATCGGTTATAACCTTTCAAATACCCTGTAAAACGGATTACCGCTTTATGTTCTTGTAATAAGGAAGTGAAGCGGATTTTAAATTGAAATTAAAACTCAGGGTGTGTCATTTAAAAATATATAACTTTATCTGGAAAACCTGTAGCTTAATGTAAACTTTATCGTACTAATAAATCAAATAAGTATATATATATATATATATATATATATATATATATATATATATATATATATATATATATATATCTGTGTGTGTGTGTGTGACTATGAATGTATGTCTTATTCTGTAAAAAAATTATTGAACATTTGACTGTTTAGAAAACAATAAATTAAATAGCTAAAATCAACTATAACATAGGGCATCTACTGCTGTGCGATACTTACTAGTCATGTTATTAATTTTATCATGTTTAATCAAAATCCTAATTGACCTTCATCAATAAAGCCAATTAAATTTTTATGAGTGTATTTGCTAACATTTGTCCTATCCCTGCTCAAAATTAGAGCATTATTCCTGTGAGAAGGTGGACTAGCAGTAAGCTTGTATAAGATTAAGCCCCTCCGGAACCTCAATAACATCTGTGAATTTAGTTGGATGAAATTCCCTGAATAATATCATTTTAGTGGGATGAGTTTCAGAAAACAGGGACAATTTAGATAATTATAATTTGGTTAGCAGCTATGTATTTCCAATTAGTTCGACAAATATGAATAGTAAAATTGAATTTGAGGGACCACTACACCCGCTGGAACCAATTATGTAAATGACTATAATAAACCTGTTTTAAAGAAATATTTTTACTAATATTTTAAGAAAAAACGAATTACACGTAACAAAAATTAGAATGCGCTGTTGGCTGTAACGATAAGCATGTCGGTAATATCATGCGAATAAAATTTCATAATTTTTAGTTTAAGATATTGCATGTAAAACATTATTTACTAAAGTTAATTGATTCAAATACTAGTCCTAACTAAGAGACAAAGACCGATTTCCCCATTATTAGATCTCATTTTGCTATATCCAGCTCAACCCCGATGTCTAGCACCCAGATCTACGGCGTTCGATTTTCGATGTCAACAGGTGACAACGTAGCCATGAAATTGTCGAAATAGAGTTTAGTAACGTTTTATAATTGATATGACTATAGTTTTCAAAGACAGTAATTATAAGTATAACTGCATCTCTCTGATGTGAATGTGTAAAACCGATATAACAGTGAAGTTTTTTCATATTTATTTCTCTTATCTTCCAAGCAAAACGGTGTCTTTCATTTGCACCAATACTTTTCGTTTGTTTATTGGCAACACATTTGATACAATTAATGCTGTGTATATTGTATACGAATGACGATGGATGATAATATCCAAAAACCAAGCGCAGTGAGCTGAGCTGGAAGCTTCTGGATGCAAGAGCTTTCAGAACATTATTCAACCAATGTTTGACGCTAGTATCAGTAATTTAAGCGTAAATGAAACCCAAAACCAAAGCAAAAATTCCTACTCAACAGTTGCAAAAACACAGAAATTTTCCCACATAGTAAGTTTCAGACGCCAAGTGTACATCCAGTCAGACGAGAATACTCCTCGCCCTTATTCGATAATCATTCGGGTTGAGAAATCTAGTTACAGGACATTTCTTAGTTAGGGTAACGACTTGCTTTGCTTTCAAACGTCAAAGACACGTGGCGAGTAATTGTAATTAATCTCAAGCGAGAAACCTCGAACCAACGTCAGTTACTACTACTAAAGTTGTGGCAGTGGAATCCACAGAAACAAAAGAAGATAGAGGTCACATTGTGGAAACAAAAACAAACAAAAGACCTGCCCGCACTCGATCGACAACCCCAGTCCCCACTGAAGAATTAACTGCTCAAAGCTTCACCGATAATGTTATGTGTACACCCATAACTAGAGCACATACCAAAAGCTCCAAAACAATGAAAACCAAAAAGTTAGAAATAAGTGAGTCACTAGAAAGCATAACCTCACTCTCAGACGTACCAGATTCAGCCAAAGATTTTATCGCCAATCCAAATAATAATTTTATATTAAGCTGTAACCAAGCATATGACTTTTCCGAAAATACTCAAGGCAACCCTAAACCTCTAAATGTTGCTTGAGAGTATACTGCATATATAATTGTACTTCTAAATATGTTAACTAATAATAATAATAATAATAAATTGATTTATCAATCGCTTTACAAAGTATAATCATATGAATTAACTCAACAGATAACCCATGATACAGAAAATCACTCTCACAGAGGTAATATCACCTGTACTTGAGATCTCAACACTTTTTCCACCAACATCTTTACTGTCTAATAAATCTGCTTCTCGGCCGGAAAAAGGATCACACAAAAAACTAAATATATCACACATAAACCAAAAACTTCATTTTAGAAACAACATATGCATACTAAAATCAAAAACACTCACTGCATCCATTCTTCAAACCTTTCTCTCTTTCCTCTTTATTCCCCTGTAGCATTGCCATTTTTTATATCCTCATCCTTCTCCCTTTCTCTCGCTCTCTCGCCTCTCTCTCCATTTATCTCTTTACCTTTCACACATACATATCCATCCGAGATCACGATCTATATATACGGGAACATTGTAAGAGGGTTCTGTTTATTGTCCCTTAATAAATTCGTAAAATATGTTTGCTTGGTTAGCTGCATAAGATGTTTTAACTTATTTCTATATTCTTTGTATTGTGTCAGGTACGCATCGTTATCAGGATTTTTAGGCACTATTCCATACAAGTATTTCTTTGTAATTGAGGACTCTATCAATCCATGTGTAATCCAGGGTTTTTGGTTATTTCCCTATGTTTTATCTTCCTGATAGCAATTGATCTTCTTATTGCCCTTTTGAGCTTGATAACAACAATTTTTGTCTTTGCTTCCACACTATACAAGTTAGAGAAGATATACCCAAATTCGTCAGCACAAAGTATCAAATCCAGATACACCCAAATTAAAAAAAAGAATCTGCTTCAAATTGCCATTGGAACAGACCAAAAAAACCATGATTCTAGAGACGTTGATATAGATTTCGAAACTGCATCACAAACATCCTTTTAAACATTAATATTCCTTGTCCAGTGTAATATAAACGGGCTAGCTGCCCACATAGCTGAAATACAAATGCTTACTGCTAAACAACAACCAAAACACCGAATTCAAGCTAGTAATGCCATCCACCCAGCATCATTTACCGCTTCCTCCACCACGCTTTCAATTAAACAGATAACCCATGATAAACAGAGAATCACTCTCATACAGGTAATTTCACCTATGCGTGAGATCTCAACACATTTACCAGCAACATCTTTATTGTCTAATAAATCTGCATCTTAGCCGCGACTTAACTTTAGCGTTAAGACAATTAACTTTTTTAAACAATTTATTATTACTTAAACACAATGATTACTTAATACAATAATGAGACAAAAATATATATATATATAAGTGATATTAAAATGCTTGACACGCCATGTGCCAGACTAACTAGGAACAAGCAATGAACGCTCCTATCTCGGTGCTTATCCTATTTATAGTCTTCCCCTCCAGGCGTGGCACTATTGTCTCTGGAGGTGACCTGGATCTGCTAATGCTGAATGTCACCGGAGATATTCCGTTCGCACTTGCTGGTTTTACGCCTGCATTCCTACAGGCGCCACTTCACTATTATGATGACACTGCGGTTTCTAAGGAGGCCAGGATACATTGTTGCACAATAGCCTGTTGTTGTGGCTCTATTTATCTCCTCCCCCCTTTGAAGAACGAAGCTACGGTTCGTTCCGGATTTTCAAGGGAAATCCGGCTTCGGTGGTTCCTGGGTTGATCTTCAATTCTCCCTTGTCGGTTCTTGGGTTGATCTTCGTAGTTCTTCTAGTGGTTTTTCTTCTTATGACTCCCCATTTGACGGCTATCATTATGATGGCGGTTAAAATAGCCACGTACAATAATATGGTCCATATACTCAGGTGATGTAATGGTAGTTCCATTCGGCCTGGTATATTTTTCTTAATGTTTTGGAGTTGGTGTTGGATCTGCTCGATGTTATGCAGCTGTACGTTGTCTAATTTGAGTTCGGGTACCTTTTCGTAATTTGTTTCTTCCTTCGTAGTGGTGGTTTCTAATTTGGGGAGATTGAATAGTTGTTGTGTTTCCGCTGTAGTGGGGCCGGTTTTATAAATTTTGTTTCCTACTTTCAATTGGCAATTTGGTTGGAGGTTGACCAATTTGGTACCCTTGATGATATTGGTCCACTCTTGTTCCTGGCAAGTTATTCTGGCGTTTGTCTCTTCTGGCGCTAAGATGATGTATTGACTGGTTCCATATCTCGAAACTGTGGTTTGTTTAATTTTGACTAATTCTTGGTTACAATTATCGATAGGCTTTTGAAATTTTATTAGTTTTATTTCACATGGGTTCTGATCATTCATGGCTGTTGGATTGTCGTCTTGGCAGAAATATAATTTGTTCTTTAAATTTTGACATTCTTCATTTCGAAAGGCATATTATTTACTGCTTAGGATCAAGTATTTGGTTCTAGGGATTATCATGGTAAAGGTGTGTGGATTTTTTGGGACAGGTAATGTGTATAACTGATAGTAATCATATTCTGACTCTTCAACTAGAGGTATTTCTATTTGAAATATAATTTGGAATTTATTTTGTACTGCTTTTATTTTGAATATTTTTTCATACAGATTCAGATCAGTGGTTGTTATTAGTTTGGCATTTGTTACGTATTTTTGTATTCTATTGATTTCTTTTATTATAAATTTTGGTTTTAATATGGATGTGTGAAAAATTCCTAATTTTGAAAAAGTGATTGCATTCTCAGTTGTGAGTGCTAATTCTTGAATATTATTCAATAAATGTCCAAGCTGGGTCAGCAGCTCTAGGATTTTGATGCGATGATAGTGCGTTAGTTGTTCGCTCCTAAGGCTATCAACTGTGTTACCTAACTCGTTTATTCTATTTATTATCGTGCCCTGATTGTGACTCAACCCTACGATCGTTTTATTGAACTCTCCGATTGCTTCTAGCATTACCGAATTTTGCGATTTAAAAAGATCATGAATTTTGTTTTGGTCTGTACTTAATATTTCTATTGCCTGATATATACGTTCGCCATCTTGTGAATCGAGATTGCCAGTTATTGATTTAAATATCGATCCTAGCCCATTGATTATGCCCCGTCTCTGTCTCTCATTGATGTTATCTCTCTCTAAGAATATCCTATAAAATGTATCGTCTATATTATCTATAGTAAAATTTAATGTTAGTATAAAATTATGGTATTCGTCGTGGTAATCTTTTGTCATAGACGTAACTGTGTTTATGTAATGTCTTTTTATTTGGTTATAGTCTTCGTGTAGTTGTGTCAGGTCATGTATATGTATCAAGTTCCAGCTGCTAGTCTCTGTGTATGCTGTACCTAATTTCTTTGGCAGCATACCTGGATTGTCCGTCAAGTCTTGTATTTGGGCTGTTATTCCTGTGGCAAGGAACCTGCAAGACGTACATTTCTTAGATGTGCTATTGTCTGTTCGTCATTTTTATGGTTTATTAGAATAGCTTTGTTATGTTCTAATAAGGATATTATTGAATAGGGTCCTGAAAAGGGGTTTTTATGTTTTTTATGAAATCCCGGTGGTATCTGTTTGTATACCACGTCGCCTTCCTTGAACGGCTGGTTCGTGTTTTTATTAGTTCGTTGTAAGGTTTTTTGTTTTGACGTTTCTATGCGACTTCTAACAATTTCGTAGATGATTTTCATAATTTCTTTGTGTTGTACGTTATACTCTTGCGTAATTATTACTTCCGGGTCGTAGTTAAACATTTCCGGTATATAGCCGAATATTAAGTCGAATGGTGGTTTTAGTGTTTGTGAGTGTATCGTGGAATTATAGGCGAATATACAGTAGGGTATTAATTCTATGGGTTTCATATTTTTGAATTTCTCCTTAAATAATCGATAATGTTCAATGATGGTGCTGTGAAATCGTTCTATGGGTCCGTTTGATTCGGGGTTTTGGGGTGTTGTGGTGTGCAATTCTATTTGGTATGTCTCTAGTAGTTCTTTTACTACTAAATTCGAGAACTCCGTTCCTGGGTCCGCAATTAGGGTTTTACACGCTCCGTACTGTGAAAAGTATTTAATTAAGTTTTTTGCAATTTCTGTAGCGTTTTTGCTTTTGATGGGAAATGCTTGACCGAATTTACTGAATGGATCCAATATGGTTAAAAATATTGCTCGTTCAATTTGGAACGTATCTACGTGGAGTGTTTCTAAAGGTTTGGATGCTGTTTGGAGTGTGTTCTAATGCTATCTGTACCGGTTTCCTGTTATATTTGCACGTTTTACACAGCTCACACGTTTTTACATATTCTTCTATGTGTTTCTTTAAATTGGGGTAATAGTATTTTCTCTTTATTCTTAAGTAAGTCTCCTCAGCCCCGCGATGGTTGGACTTACCCTGATGATATTTGACTATCATATCCGTTAGCTCGTCTTCCTGGATTTCTTCCCTCATTTCTAAACATCTATAAAATTTTGGTGACTCTACATTATTAAAGTTTTTGTTGATTGCCGAACTGACTAGTTCGTAATCTTGTTCATTTACGAAAAGGCAATAATATTTTCTTTGTGGTAAACAGTATTCCTTTATAATTTTTTCTATTTGATTGGGGTCATTTAAATTAAAGTTTGCATAAATAAAGTTTCGTTTGTCTTTCCTTACTGAGAATATTTCTGGTTTGTCTGTGTTTTTAAAGACTATTTGATTTGTTTTACTGTTAATAATTTCTTCCTCTAATATTGGTATACCGGGTGCTGAGTAAGAATCCGCATTTGAATTAGCTGTTTCGTCCTTGTTTATTTCTATTACACCTTCGTCGTCCTCTATTTCTATTATTTCTTCTTCCTCGTCGACATTATTGGCCATTGATTGGTTGTCTATATCTATGGGGTGGATCTCTACTCGAGAAAGGGCGTCCGCTGCGCAATTCAGTTTTCCTTTCTTGTATTCAATTTTGAATTCGTATTCTTCTAATTTTAATCTCCAACGGAGTAATTTTGAATTTGGTTGTTTTAACGAAAATAGCCATTTTAATGGTTTATGGTCCGTATATATAGTGAATTTGCGTCCGTATAAGTATGGACGGAAATAATTAGTTGCCCACACGATGGCTAGCAATTCCTTCTCTATGGTGCTATACCTAGATTCGGTTTCGTTTAAGGTACGACTGGCATAGGCTATCGGGTGGTCTGAATTGGGTTCCCCTTGGCTTAATATGCCCGCTATCGCCACGTTTGAAGCGTCGGTTGTTAGTATAAAATCCTTAGAGAAATCGGGTGGTATAAGCACGGGTGAATTCATTAAAATGTCTTTACATGAGTTAAAGGCACCAATGTATTCCTCGTTATTAACGTCTATTTTAGAATTCTTTTTTAAACACTTGGTTAGTGGTTTCGTGACGTGTGCGAAATTTTCAATAAATTTTCTGTAATATCCGACTAGTCCTAAAAATGATTTAATTTCTTTTTGGGTTTTTGGTATCGGGAATTTCCTTATTGCGTCTAGTTTCCTCGGATTCGGACGGATCCCGTCTGGGCTTACAACGTGTCCCAGAAACTCGGCTTCCTTCTTTAGGAAATCACTTTTGTCTAGCTGGATCTTTAAGTTGCTTTGTCTGAAACGTTCGAATACCAGTTTTAGTTTCTCTATGTGTTCTTGTAATGACGTGGAGAAAACTATGACGTCATCCATGTATACAAGGCATGTTTGGCCAATTAGACCCTCTAACACGTTCTGCATGAGCCTGGAAAAGGTCGCTGGAGCCCCTGATAACCCAAACGGCATCCTAGTGTGCTCCCAGTGTCCCGTATCGGTGGTAAACGCCGTTTTTTCTATGTCCCGGGGGTCCATTTCAATTTGGTGATATCCAGAAATCAAATCGATTGTCGAGAAATATTGAGCTCGTCCAATTTTGTCCAGTATTTCATCTATTTTGGGAATTGGGTGTCTGTCCGGTATTGTTTTCTCGTTTAGTTTCCTATAGTCCACTACAATCCTCCATTTTTGTTTATTTGACTTGTCTAGTTTTTTTGATATGACCCAAATGGGTGAACTGTATGGGCTGTGACTTTTCCTGATTATTTTTTGCCTTAGCATGTCATTTATTTGTCGATCTACTTCCGGTTTATGTATGTATGGATATCTATATAATTTAGAATGGACTGGTATGTCGTCAATGGTCCTTATTCTATGTTTTATAGCATTTGTGTGCGTCAATGGTTCGTCCTTGTTTAAAAATATGTCCTTATATTCTGATAACAAATTAAATAACAACTGTTTTTCCTCATCGTTTAAATAACCTACGTCTATTTGTTCCATTATAATGTTTTCGCAGTTAATCTCTTTTTGCTCGCTCCCTGTATGTCGAGTATTCGTATTATATGGTTGAATTGTCGATATAACATTATCTTGTGTTATAGTAGGCGTCCTTGAGCTGCGCTTACGTTCATCTGTAACGTGATACTTATATTGGTTACGTAATCGGCTAGTCTGTAGGTTCTGCGGTGTTTCATAATCTTCGTCCTTGTGCGCTAACATGTAATTTACGAGTTCAAGTTCTCCATTACAATTGAAGTACTCTTTTGTTATGATACTGTTTACAGTGGCTGTAGTATCTGGGTCTTGTGAACCATCTGCTTTGGCTTTTATTCTTGCCGGTTGATTGACATTGTTTAATTGAGGGTATTGAATTTTAATGATTTGCTTACCTAGATGCATGACTTCATTTTTAAAATCTATTCTGGCTTCATTGTCAATTAGGAATTGGATCCCAATGAGACCTGAATATAAAGGGTTAAAGTCGAAAAGGCAGAATTCTTGTGCCTTGTTCGAAATTGATTTAAGGGTGATATTTATGCGTTCTGAGTGCGTCGAAGTTCCGTGCGGGGTCCGAATAATGAATGGTTGTGTCCTTATTTTGTTTGCGAAATCTTGATGGGCTATTATTGGGTTTAATAAATTTTTCGACGATCCGCTGTCTATCAATAATTTTCCTCTAATTCCTTTAATTTCTATATATGGTAACCTATTTAAATCATTAATATTAAGTACATCGACTACGTGTCGTGTTGGGAGGTGCTCGCGATGGGAAAATTTCCGTGTTGGTTATCGTATTCGTCAGCAGGTGAATTTCCCTGGCTTGCCTCATAATTTGCGTAATTTGTATCGTTTGTTTCGTATTCTATGCTATTTGATTCGTAACCCCCGTTGGTTACGTTGTAATCGCTAAACTCTGTATTATGTAATGGGGCTGCTCGTCTTTGTGACAACCTCGTATTCGAGCTGTCTACTTCCATTGGCTCGTGATAGTTCCTATTGTTAATTATAGGGTTTTGTCCCTGTGGGTTATTAAAATTCTGTCGTCTAAAATTGTTTGAAAAATTAGTTCTATTCATAAATTGCGGATTTTGTCTATTTTGAAAATTCGTTTGATTATATTGCGGTCTATTTTGTTGCTGAGATGGTCTAAAATTTGGTTGAAAGTTTGTTGGGTTATGTTGTTGGTTATTGTGTTGTTGAAAAGGTTTGAAATTAGGTTGAAACGGTCGTTGAAACTGCACATTGTTAAACGGTGCGTTATTTTGTCTTGGAAAGAATTTTTGTCCGTCTGACCTATTCTGATTAAAATTTTTTTGTACTGTTTTGTCCCTATAATCGAAATTTTCTTCTGCGAATACAAACTTTAGGGCGTCTTCTATGCTTCCTGGTGACCTACTTCTAAGAGCTAGACCTAACGGGTTCCTAATTCCGCCTAAAAATGCTTTTAATGTTTGTTCCTGGTAAATGTTCATTTTTATTACTTTAACGCCTTCGTTCTGTTCGTTAGCTATTAGATTAGATATGAGTAATTGTTCGATATGCCTGCATCTGTTAGCGAATGCAAGGGCATCTTCCGCATTCCTTTGTTTCAAGGTGAATAGTTCTGCTAGTAGGCTACTAGAATCGCGCTGATCGCAAAAATTATCCACAATAGCGCTTCTCAAGTCGGTCCATGTGTTTATTATCTTAGTGTTAATTATAAGCCTCGCTGTTCCCGTTAGTTTTGTTTGAATGTAATTTAATAAGAAATGATTCATATATAAATTCTCGTTTGGCATATAAAATTGGTTCATTACGAGGTCGCATGACTTTAAAAAATTACCTACATTAGCTGGTTGCCCGTCAAATTCGGGAATAGCTTTTAAAGAAAAATTCTTTGAACTGGTCAGTCATGTAGCTACTACTATTACTATTATTTGAATTAGTTACTGTTGCGATATTATCGCTTATACTTATCGATCTCAATCTGTACTCAATATTCCCTAAGCTTTGTGACTCGTCTTCTGAGTCTGACATATAATTATATCAATACACACACATACAATTGAAAAATATGGCAGGAAAATGTGAAATTGGATAGCAGTAAACAACTTACAATACTATGATGGTTTCTGCTCCCATTTGGCTGCTTGGCTATTACTTCTGCGTAACTTGGTTCTAATTGGTTATTGGGCGTCGATACGCTTAGAAATCGATATTCTTTCGGTTTCTTAACCAATACTAACGACTGCGCCACTTAACTTTAGCGTTAAGACAATTAACTTTTTTAAACAATTTATTATTACTTAAACACAATGATTACTTAATACAATAATGAGACAAAAATATATATATATAAGTGATATTAAAATGCTTGACACGCCATGTGCCAGACTAACTAGGAACAAGCAATGAACGCTCCTATCTCGGTGCTTATCCTATTTATAGTCTTCCCCTCCAGGCGTGGCACTATTGTCTCTGGAGGTGACCTGGATCTGCTAATGCTGAATGTCACCGGAGATATTCCTTTCGCACTTGCTGGTTTTACGCCTGCATTCCTACAGGCGCCACTTCACTATTATGATGACACTGCGGTTTCTAAGGAGGCCAGGATACATTGTTGCACAATAGCCTGTTGTTGTGGCTCTATTTATCTCGCGAAAAAACTAAATACGTCACACATAAACCAAAAACTTCATTTTAGAAACAACATATGCATACTAAAATTAAAAACACTCACTCTATTTATTCTTCAAACCTTTCTCCCTTTCCTCTTTATTCCCCTGTAACATTTTCATTTTCTGTTCCCTCATCCTTCTCTACTTCTCTCTCTCTCTCGCTCTATCTCTCTCTCTCTCTCTCTCTCTCTCTCTCTCTCTCTCTACCTTTCACACATACATATCCATCCAAGATCACGATCTATATTTACGGGATCGTCGTAAAACAAAATAAAAGGCGCACCAAAATAATCACATCTCTATTTCCGACTTAAGAAAGTTTATAAGTCTACCTATCTCTAATGTTTTTTAATCCACTGTTCTTCGCAATTACACCTTCAGACTAATTAATTCATGCAACTTCAAGCCTTAAGTATTCAATTAGCCATCTTTTTTAATTGACTTTAAATCTACAAAAAACCATTGACCTGATATCATGAGACAAATGACCGTATAACCTAAGAGCTTTAAAGCTAGCACATCTCTGTCCTAGAGTTTTGTTGGCCTTTGTGACTTTAAATGTCTTTTTGCCCCATATCTCGCGCAGTACTAATGCGCAATATATGCCCTAATTTGTTGATTTTTATGTAGATATTTTTTCGTAGAGTTGATGTAAAACCATTACTTTACTTTCTCTGTACAACAGATAAATTGGATAATTTAATCGTTTATTATATATTATCTTAAGGAATCTCTTTTGAGTAGTTTCCAGGTTCTTGTAATCCAGAGCTCCACCCCACCCCACCCCACAATTCCATACGTTATAAGAGATTCAATCAGCGCATAATATATATATATATGCTTAATGACACTCGAATCACGAATTCCCTCTAACTGTCTAAACATAAACAGTAGACGGCGAAGCTTTGAGACAAATTTCTTTATTTGACTATCCCATCTTAAATGTGGGTCTATCTTCATTCCCAAATATTTTATTTTATACTACCGACCGATTCAATTTCAGTGTTTGATTCTGGTCTTCCAATGACTAGCTTATCGAATGCAGGCAACGTTGATACACAACAAGAGAACGGAACAAACTTTGTTTTCTTAAAATTTCTGGTCGGAATATTTTCATCAAACCAGCCTGTAATCAGCAACAAGCCACTCTCGATCTCCTGCCGTAGAGTCTCCCATGGGTCCGATTTGTAAATGATGGCAGTATCATCTGCGAAGGCCACTACATCTCCTACCGATGGCAGCAGAAGTAAGTTATTTAAGTAAATAATGAAATTAATGGCGCCAAGTACGGTACCTTGGGGTACACCGCAGTCAATAATTTGTGGTACACTCTACTTATCCCTCACCTTAGTTATCTGTACTTTATCCGTCAAGTAGCTCCTCGTAAGAGAGAAATGAGTACCCCTGAAACCCACGTCTTTCAGGTCCGTCACCCTCCGGTCGTGGTTGACTCTATAAAATGCTTTATCCACATCTAAAAAGACTCCTACCACATATTAAACCTTATCAAGCGCTCTATAGATTTGATCCGTAACACGACATATTCCACCCTCCGCCAAAGTCCCCTCTCTGAAACTATATTGCTTTTCTGGAAGTAGTTGATGTTACTGCAAATACTGTGACATTCTAACCTTTCTTATCTTCTCAGCAAATTTTGGCCAGATTTGAAATTAGTTAAATCGGTCGATAGTTATTAAGGTCCAAAGATGAGCCTGCCTTTTGAATTGTTCTAACAATTGCGGATTTGAAATGTGACGGGAATATTCCTGTAAACAAAATTTTGTTGACCAGATAGGCTAGCGGCTCTGCAATATGCATCGCTATGGTTTTAATTAGATCAGTGTTTAGATCATCATGGCCCACTGATTTCTCAACATCTAATGCGTTCAGATATTTTCATATCTTTCTGTTGGCGTAAATAAAATGGTATATCGAGACACATTTCGCCTTTTGTTTAGAACTTTTCCTATCTTAACAAAATATTTATTCAACTCGTCTGAAATTTCCTCACCATTCTCAATAATCTTCTCACTTACCTGTAACTTGCCAATATCTCCTGAAGATGTTCTTGTGCCCACTAAAGTTAAAAAAATATGCCAAATATTTTAGGGTTGTGTTTATTGTCCCTCGATAAATTCGCAAAATTGCTTGTCTATCTGTATAATATGTTTTAACTTATTTCTATGTTCTTTGTGTAGTGTCAGGTACGAATCGTTATCAGAATTTTTTAGCACCATTCCTTACAAGTGTATCTTTGTTATTGTAAACTCTATCAATCCGTTTGTAATCTAGGGTTTTCACTTCTTTCCCTATGTTTTATCTTCCTGACAGAAGCTGATCTTCTTCTTGCCCCTTTGAGCTTGATAACAAAAATAGTTGTCTTTGCTTCCACACTATACAAGTTAAAGAAGATATACCCACATTTGTTAGCACCAAGTATTAAATCCAGATACACCCGAATTATAAAAAAGACTCTGCTTCAAATTGCCTTCGGAACAGATCAAAAAGACCATGAATCTACAGACGTTAATATATTTTTCGAAACTGCACCACAAACAACCTTTTAAACATTAATATTCCTTGTCCAGTGAAATATAAACGGGCTAGCTGCCCACATAGCTGAACTATAAATGCTTACTGCTAAACAACAATCAAAACGACGACTTCAAGCTAGTGATGCCATCCATCCCAGGGTGTCCCCTTCACTTTTTCAGTAGAAAATGTAATAAAATTAACATCAACCGAGGTTCTGACACTGTATTTGAGCAAGTTGAATATCTTCCATTTCAGCCCTTCGGAAGTGGCGTAAATCCGCCTGTCTCGTGTCAATGCGATGTTGGGCACGTTATAGATCCCTACCTTCCTTACATAAATGCAGGGGTTCGGCAAAATTTCCAGGATAGTGAGGTGAAACTGTTGGCCATAGCGGCGGAAATAGTCCGACGTTAAATTAAATTTAAAAAAGAACTCCACCAAAGTGCGACATTTCTAGTGTGAAGTGACGGTGAATGACCTATCATGTGACTCAAACTTAAATATCTAAGAGAATTACATTAATTCTCAAATAACTTAAAAGGTATTGGGCCCTACACTGCAGATACCGCACCTCTGCGGTATTTAATCAAGTATAAAACTTTCTGTGACAATATCCATTATTCTGTGTCTGTATATATCATATATATATATATATATATATATATATATATATATATATATATATATATATATATATGTATATATATATATATATGTATATATATATATATATATATATATATATATATATATATATATATATATATATTTGTGTGTGTGTGTGTGAATGAATGAATGAATAATGACCTGACCTGACCTGATCCATCAAGTTTTATATACTATTTAATATCAGATGTTGTCAAGATATTCATCAAGACAATAATTTAGAGAATCACAATGTATATGTTAGCCTGCTAATGGCCCTCGAGGCAGATGCAGTTTTTATTTGATTAAAAAAACAGATCTACAATAAAACAGGCTAAGTAACGTAATAATTCTTCTGAATACATTCACTAGAAGTGTAAAGTGTAAAGACTCACAGTCAGAAGAAATGCTGCTACTTCCACTGCCAGAGTTAGTATGCAATTAAAACAATATATCCTTGGTGTTACGAAATTATGGCGCTGTTATTTCTAATTTAAAGTGACATTTATTAAGAAAATTTTGCTTCTAGAGAGGTAGCGAGGAATTTTCGAAAAATGCCTTCAAATGACCGCGAGGAGTGCTTTTGGAACCCCTATCCGAAGTCTGTTTTGGACTTTATAATATGGTTAGTGGAGCTTCTGCGTCACCTATACACTTTCGGTTTTTTCGTTGCACTGAAAAATGTATTCCGAAGGCTGAGTTCGTTGATCAGTTCTAGGAGTCAAGTTTTCCATGTAAAATTGTAATTTATTTTCTCGGAAATGATATCGCTTTGAAACTTCTCAATTAACTTGTAAGAAATTTAACTATATTTTGGATCAAACTACAGACTCAATTTCCAAAATCAATTTTAGTTTAATGATAATTGCAGTCAAAGTTCTTCCGAATTCAAATTCAACTGATTTTAAAAAATGCGGCAATATATATATATATATATATATATATATATATATATATATATATATATATATATATATATTCCGTTATTAGAAAAAAAAACATTACTCTTTATTATAAAGTTGAATAGAATAAACAAAGATGGATATATAAAATCTTTTAGTTGTCAATACTTTCTGTAATCAACCAGTTATATCATTTGAGTGACATATTATAGTGAATAAAAAAGCTAACATGTTTTCAAGTTAATTGTCTATAAGAGTCAGCTACTCAGATTCAGTACGTGCGTTTGTGGAGAGAAACGCTATCAAATTTAACTGACACGTACAGGTTATCCTGCAAATTTTTGGGTTTTCTTCCGGGAAATTTTTATTTTCTCCGAAAACAACAAACCTACGGTAACCAAATTTTTTACGTAGATAAACGTTATAAAAGGCACAGCTATGTGCTAGAATTTAGGTCTCTACGTTACAAAAATAAGTTATAAATATTTTATTTTAAAGAAATATTTGGTGCCAGATAATGTTTATGAAACTTCACTACAATAACGCACTTGCTGCATACAGAATTTTTGACACATAGTCCAGCAACGTTAGCGTATTTTCTAGTGAGATTGGGAAACAACGAGGTCACATCAAACGATATTAGAATGTCGCCTTCCACCAATTTCATATTTTTAACTTTAGTAATAAATCCAAGTTAATTTGAAACTGAAAAACTTTTTTGTTGGATAGTCAATCCTTTAAATTCGTTTGTGACTTATTTCGATATATTATATGTTAGGAAATCTATAGCTAAAACAATGGGTGTGACTGATTTTAGGGGTTTATGACATTTCGGGAGACAAGACTTTTTAGGAACTTTTGGATTTGGACTTGTAACTTAGTTCTCAGAATTTTGTAATAAGGTTATGATATTTCTTTAACTTGCTTGTAACTTCACAAATCATTTTCGGTAAAGGGCGATTTAGTTTCTTTATACGATCCTGTCCTATTGCATTATATACTCTATTTTCATAATCGTTTTTATCAAAAACCACCTTATTACCTTGACCTGCTTCATCATAAAAAGATTTGTTCCCTTGCCATCGTTCAACTATATTTATTTGATTAGTGGGTTCATTTTCTGTAAAAAATTTTAGTTACTGTATTTTTGCATGCTCTAACAAGGTTTTTGAAGCCTCAGGTAATTGTCTAAAAAGAGTTATAGGAAGTTAAATATGAAAACTTGGGTCCCACTGGTGGTCAGACGAAATTACAAAGACAACATAGTTTGTGTGGTTAACAAAACCCATTGAATATTATATACAAAAGGTTAAGTTTTCTTGACGCAACAAGCTTAAGAGGTAGCTGAAAATCTATTTTGAAAATTTTATAATTTTTTCTTCTTAAAACGTCTAAGTCGCGATTTGAAACGTCAAAATTTGCAATATTCAAACAAATAATGTGAAACAAATACGAATTTTATAGAATAAATGTCATAATAAGTTTGTTTCACAAAGCCTTAAGTTTCAGCTTCATTGTTTTTCTTAATTTTGGTAAAATATTTTCAGATTGTCCATTTCAAATAGACCCTCTTTCCGATGCTTTGGCAGTAGTTGCAGTTATAGAGTTTATGAGAGTAGAGAAAATTCGTTATTGAGAAGACCGCCACTTATGAGTTTTGAAATGAGTTCTTCAAACGAGCGCTAACTAGAACCCTTGAAACCAATTTACGGTGTCACTTTCAGTTTTTGTCTGTTAGCACATATACACGGTGGCACATTTCTACGGTAAAGCTCGATACATCTGTTATTATACAAGATATGAGAAAAAATTATATACATTAATTATAGGGTGTCTCGAGTTGCATCTTATAAACCTATTTTGACAATCACAGGGAGGCCCATAAGTTGTTAGTGATGCACATTGTTTTTTAATAGAACACTGCTTATGTTATTGCATTTTTGCACTTTCACTCGAATTAGAATGCATATTTGTAAGGAAAAAAATGATATCGTTCATCGTTTTTGAGTCATCTCAATTGTTTTGCCACGTTTTTAATGCATATCACAAACACAACACAAATTGTTATACGGCGTTTTTACCAATGGATAGCGGAATGGAAATGACGCAGGAGCTTTTTGTTTGTATTACTCGTCGATTGAGGAGTGTGAGATTTGACATAGTTAGAGAATGAATGCAGAATGATAAAATGTATGTATAATATATGTCGGCTTCTCCGTTCTGAGCTGCCCCGTGTTTTAGTAGAAATCAATTTTTGTAAAATTTTTGTGAAATGTTGCTAATAACAATAAATGTTTAATAAGTTATTGTAAAAGACCTTGTCGAATTTTTGTAAAAAATATAATTTTGTGTAACATTACTGAAGGCAATTTCTGCAAAAACAAATGGTGAATTTTTGTGAACGAAATTGTTTGCAAATTTTCATTATTTTTTTTCAATTTTGGTCATAACGCTGTTTGTGAAGAATTATATCTTGACAGGTATGTAAATAGCTTGAAGAGGTTCGTTGGCCAAGAAAATCGGATGAGTTTTTTCTGGAACTTTTTAAGTTTAGTTTCGGAAAATGTTTGTGCTTTTTGAAACATCAAAGCTCTTTTAATGAAATATAGTACATTGGTACTACTATACAGGTTATACTACTAAACAAATGTCCTTCTTTTAAAAACGAGACATATTTGCCATTAAAGCATTTTTACGAAAATTCGCTACCCCAGCGCACCTGCTGCGCCCAGACTTTTATATATTTGTGATATAGATTAGGTTCAAATTGGTAACGCGACATAAGTTGCCGTACCCAGTGAAGGTGGGAATTAGTGGATTACTTTTATTAACGGCCATAACGGCAACAATATCGATCTAAATTTCAGACGTTATATACCTGAAACAACAAAGTAACGACAGAGATCTACCTTCCATATTGATATACTTCCCTAACTTAGCCAATAAAAAATCTTAATAAAACTGTAATTCTACTCGTAAACTTGAAACGCTGTCTGAAATCTGATAACTCGTAAAGCGGCTGTTACAAAACTTCCATTCTTTTTTAAAATATAATCCAATCTCTAAGGATAATATCCTATCTGCATTAAAATATATTCAGCCGTGCCTGGTTCCGGAGCTGTTGCTCATGAAGCTGTATTGAAACTGTGAGTGGTAAAGATTATAAATCTCAAAGTATACGAAGCGTGAATCAATTGCAACTTCCTCCCTAAGTTCGCTGTTCAAGTAACAGATGGCGGTAGGTTAAAGTTCCAGAACGTTGAGGCGTCGGCAAGCGTCGCCTGATAGCGCCTCTGTGCTCATACACTGGCATGTTCGATTATATAAATCATGCAGAGCTTCCTACTGGTAACATGAAAAACAAGTTTATACTGAATTTACAGCTACAAGCCAATCGATTATTTCCATTTTTCAATTATCAATTTCATATAGTGAAGCTTTATAAATTTATTATTACTTATTGTTGTTTTCCAAGAAGCTGTTTATACTCGCGGTTTATTTAATAGAAATCGTAGCATAGAGCATTAACGGATTATTTTTCCTGTTTTGTTTGTAAATATTAATTGATAATTAATATCAAATCGGTATATCTGATTGAATACTGAAAAGTTCCCTGAAGCAATGTGACCTCAAAGTCCACATTGATGATTTACATAACTCCGTGACTTATTCAAGATTCGGTTAAAAAGTAACGACTCAGTAAGTGCGTTACGGCAGCAAGTTATTCGATTCGTTTTGTTTTTAATAATT
Source organism: Tillus elongatus (assembly GCA_964006375.1). Classification (NCBI taxonomy): domain Eukaryota; kingdom Metazoa; phylum Arthropoda; class Insecta; order Coleoptera; family Cleridae; genus Tillus; species Tillus elongatus. Next base: position 185,426,007 of record OZ023262.1, on the reverse strand, counting down.
TTGAAAAAATTTATTCAAATGAGCGCGAACTAGACCCCCTTGAACACATTGAATTATCCGGGGTCAGTTAAAATTTTTATATGATTAAATATATATATATATATATATATATATATATATATATATATATATATATATATATATATATATATATATATATATATATATATATATATATATATATGTGTGTGTGTGTGTGTGTATGTATCACACTCATAATTGAAAAAGTAATGGGCCGATTTTGATTAAATTTGATGAGTGAATTCCCTTTGCAAATTGCGTAAAAAAGTTCGTTAGGCAAAAAAATTAGTTTGGTTTTCTTTCGGGAAAAATTAGTACCTTCAAAAATGACAAAGCTATGGCAAAAAAAGTTGTTACGTAGGTTATTATTATAAATGTATACTACCTACCAAAATATAGATCTTCAAGTTTAAAGAAAAAAATAATCGTGTCTTACACCTCACTTAGTGCTGGAAGGCTGGCTACCATAGCCGTATTACTTAATAGGTGTATTTTCGCTGCAATTAGTATGCCGTACTGATGAGCTCTAAGTAGAGCAAAACCGGTTTACGGTTCTAATTATGGTGAAAATGCATCTAGCCTTACATACTTTGTCCTTATATTAGGGTAGAAATTGGCCAGAGCTGTCAATTTTCTAAATTGTTAGTTGGTTGGATACAGTTTCTATTTTTTAACATTCTGTGTTATTTGGAGCTGCCGTGACAACAAACTACTTGGTTCCGCAACGAGGTGAAGGCACGTGCTTCGTGTCTTACACCTCACTTAGTGCTAAAAGTTATACGTATTTAAAAAAAATTCAGTGCCACTGATGACCAGAGAAATGCACAAAACGAAAATATTTTTTGCGGATAACAAAACCTATTGATTTTTAAGACAAATATTAAGTTTTTTGGCGTAAAAAGGTCAAGAAATACCAGAAAAAATTTGACAGTCTGTCTTAAAACGGTAAAGTCGCAATTTAAAATGTCAAAATGTGCACATTTTAGGCAAAGAATCTGAAACGAATACGTTACGTAGAGATAATTTCACAATAAGTTTGTTTTAGAAAACCTCAAGTTTCAGCTTCAACCGTCATTGTCCTTCATCTTACTAGAATGTTTGCAAAAAAATTATTTCAAATAGAGCCTTTCCCTGATGCTTTGGCAATAGTTTTAGTTATAGAGTTTATGATTTAGTGGGCTATAATTATTAGCGAATTTTTGTAGAAAAAAATCGTTATTGAGGAGGCCACGCCTTTTAAATTTTGGAAAGATTTCTTCAAATAAGCGCGAACTAGTCCTCCTTAAACCCATTTCTCTGGTTTGTGGCAGTTGTTATATGTTCACATATATACCTGGTGACGTTTTTCTACAGTAAAGCTCAATATATCTGTGATTATACAAGATACGAGAAAATATTGTACCATGGAGTGTCTTGAGCTGTATCTTGTAAAGTTATTTTAACAAGCACAGGTGGCCCACAAGTCGTTGGTTTCCATCAAAATTGTTGTACTTTTTCAAACAATAAAGTTATTTTTATGAAATATGGTACATTGTTTTTACTATATAGGTTATACTAGTTACCAAATTTGATGCCTGCTTTCATTAAAAAAAAGACATATTTCCTATACAAAATGTTTTTATGAAAATTCACTACTATAACACACTTGCTGCATTCAGAATTTGAATCATCAATTTCATATAGCTAAGCTCTACAAACTACATATTAGTTTTTGTTGTTTTCTAAGAAGCTATTTATATTAGATACTTATTCAATAGAAATCGTGGCATAGAGCATTAGAGGATTATTTTTCATCTAAAATGTTCGTGTTTCGGGATTATTTTCATGAATATGCACAGTAATTACGATACTATATTTATTCCATTTGGCTGTTCCAGACTGTATTTGGGACACATCGAATTAACGATAACGTGTTATAATAGCCACAGGATTCCCTATCTAACATGGCCGTGAATGGCTTTAGGAAATAAAGTAGCGCAAATATATTTGTCATAAGCACATACAAAGTGAAATTGGTGTCCGTATCGTTAAGGGGTTAATCAAGAAAATTACTAATTCGATAATTTTATTTATTCTATTAATTTTAAAACTTTGCAAACGAAAAGGCTATAACCAACTTAATAGTCCAGTTAAAACAATTTTTAACCTCCTGAAAAATCCGAAAGTTTTGAAACTGCGCATACTTATTTAAAGGTACGTAAGAATGAATATACCGAAAGTCCTTATGCATATGAGGCGAGCTCTAGCGGCAATTAGCGAAAATAGGGCACTTTCTTTGGTTCTTCGTTAATATCTCGAGAACCGTTAGTCGGGGGCAAAAGTTGATTATATACATAATTAAGGATTATTAATGTTGCTACAAAATGGTTATTTAGATTTTTCTCGTATTCCCGATGGTTCCCGAGTTATAGGCGCTAAAAGAGAGCGTTTTGTAAAAAAAAAAAACACGTAAGAGCGGTACAATATAGCATTTCTAATAATATGTGACAATAATAAGTTACTAAATTAAATATAGTACTTACAATGCCTACTAAACCGGCGCGGAGCGGCAGTTAGTTCCAATCAGGTTTTCCTGCTATCCGCGTCGTTGCACGAGTCTGATGTGAGGTCATTTGTTTCTTTATTACATTTTCATGCGTTCTTACCATTTTCGTTCGGTCGGTGCCTTAGCAGTTTTTCGCATAGTAGACGTATGTTGTGTTTACATAATAGACATACTAAATGGAAGAAAACTGTTTGTTGTGCGACAAAATTCTTGGTTCACCTTCTGGTGTACCGAAAGTTGGTTTGAAGAGAATCAGATCGTTACTGCTCCCTAGTGAGCAAAGGAAAGATGATTTGGGTTCTAAGCTTCGTGGTAGTGAGACAATTAGATTACACACTGAGTGCCGAAAACAGTCCACACGGAATGAGTCTATAAAGGCTTTCCGGAAACAGCAGTCTGCTGCAGATCCTTCTTCATCAACACAAGATATCTCTTTGCCTTAAACAAGGTCGTCTGTGAAAATATTATTGGAATTCAAAACTAAATGTTTCTTCTGTGCAGATGTTATTGATGAAGAGTATTTGAAAAAACAAATAAAGAAACCTATAAAAGCCCGCAGAGAGGCATTCTATTGTCGAAGTAAGGAAATGGTTACGACTGTATTGAATTCTGCAGACAGGAGAAATGATGAAAAGGCAGAAGAAGTTAGGTCTGCGTCTGTCTGGCATTAGCGATCTTGTCGCTGCTGAGGGAGTGTACCACCTGGATTCCTACCAACAATTTGTGTCCCACAAGCCTCCAGAAGAGGGTAGAAAACGTGGACGTCCCGAGGCAGATTACATTATAAGGGCTATGGAAGAGATTTACTCCCTTATTGAGAATAGTGAGGAATGCCAACTTTCCTTTGAACAATTACGTTCTGCAGTATCTGGGGATGCTCCTTCAAATGATACAATTAAAAGAAAACGCAAAGACAAATATAGAGAGAATTATAATTTCTGTGGGAGTTGGATGGAGGGATGCAACCATCTGTTTCAATGATGTTGGATTCAAAATTATGAACTTATTGTATGATGACAGAAAAGCTGATGAAAGTAACGAGCGACTAAGAATCGTATAAACAGCAGCAAAAATAATAAGGCAGGATGTTTAGAAAAATGTGTATGATACAACCGCCTACCCTCGGGACAACAACTTTTTAAAAGAAGCAGCTTCTTGTGTACCCCCAACTCTACAAATTTTTCTGGAGACATTGATAATGAAAAAAGCAGATAATGCAAATAAAAAAGAAAATGCATTTCTATTACTCACAGTATTATCTCTGCGATACGTCCAACCTCTTTTATATCAGCAATAATGAACAGTGTTGCTTTGTTTGTGTCCAGAAGATTTGCAAGCAAGAAGTTGATAAACCTTTTATCAAGTTTAGGGTTCAGTGCTTCATATCACAGCGCACATCAGCTGGAAATGTCACCAATTTATCACATTCAACCTGATAATGATACTCCTTTTCAACAATTTGTGTTTGAAAACGCGGACTTTATTGTTAGAACATGGTCTCAACACATTCCATTCTATGGATGTCATCAAATCTGTGCCCTCTGGAAGCACAACTGGAAGCGAACATGAAAAACCAATACCGAGGCTCACCAAGGTAGCACCTGCTATGACAGTAGGGGAACTTGGAGTGACTCATTTACAAACTTACCAAAAATCACAAGGTGGAGTTAGTAATCTGATTGTGGAGGATCTGAAAGATATAGTCAAGAAAACTGATCAGCTAACTCCATACGATACTCTTTGGTTGGTAGCAAAATGGCTCAATATTAACCTTCATCTCATGCATAATTAGCTATTGTTTCAGGCAGCAAGTGTAGAAGCTGGCCAAGATAATCAAATTGCAGGGCATTCTACCAAGAAGCGATTCAGAGCAGATTGATTTTTCAGTACAAAATTTTCCTTTGAATAACCTCAGCATTTTTTTGTTCATATATTTCATTGTTTAATATACCTACATCATGTGCCTCATCAATATACATCATAAGTAACATACATCACGTGCTTTTAATACAAATTTGTGAAGTTTATCTCCTCAATTATCCCTAGTATACAAAAATGTAGGTAAACCATTGTCAAATATTATTAGAAATGCCATATTGCACCGCCCAGCGTGGTTTTTTACAAAATGCCCTCTCTTAGCCTCTATAACTCAGGAGTCATTGGGAATACGAGAAAAATGTATATAATCATTTTTGTAGAAAACTTGATAGGCCTTAATTATGTATATAATCAACCTTTGTCTCCGACCAACGGTTCTCGAAATACTAACGAAAAACCAAATAAAGTGCATTATTTTCGCTAATTGCCGCTAGGGTTCGCCTCATATTCACGAAGGCTTTCGGTATATTCATTCTTAGGTACCTCTAAATAAGTGTGCGAAGTTTCAAAACTTTCTTATTTTTCAGGAGGTTGGGTCATTTTTTGAAGTTTTTGACTATAAGTTTGGAGTATAAGTTTAAGCTGTTTTAAATTATTCTTAACTTAACCCAATTTTGTAGTGAAACTCGCGTGCCCTAAACGAAGTTTTTCTATTTTTCTAAAGCAAAAACTATGACGAGACGGCAAAAACCAACAACCTAAATCAATTTTTATAATTACTAATAGTAAGTACAGAAACCTATAATTTCATAACTTTTTACTTCAATTATCAACATGCTGACAGACCTCTGTAATTAGTAACATTATTTAAGATAATTATGATAGTGTAATAATAGTATGCATATTTTGTAGATATTATTCATGCAATGTGTTATAAGACTAAATAACACCCTACAATTTCTATCAACTTAACGAAAGTAAGACGTCACGCATAAGATTTTTTGAAGCTATAATACAACTTAATTGTTAACGTAATTTGAGGAACATTAAAACGAATAACGCGAAAAGAAAGAATGTATTTTACTTAAATAAATAACCTGCTACATATACTTCATTATACAAAAGAAGGATATGAAGTGCACGCAACTTAACAAATGCAAAGAACCTAAAAAAATAAAAAATGTGGTAAGTCTCTGGGGTGAAATATCAGCGTGGACAGACCTAAAAAACTCTGGACGCAGCAAGTGCGTTATGGTAGTGAATTTTCATAAAAATGTTTTTATTGCAAATATGTGTGTTTTCTTTTTAAGAAAGCAGGCATCAATTTTGGTTACCAGTATAACCTATATAGTAAAAACAATGTGCCATGTTTTATAAAAATAACTTTATTGTGTGAAAATGTACACAAATTTCCAAAAGTAAACTTAAAGTGTTCCCGGAAAAACTCGCTTCTTGTTCAACCTTATAGGTTAATAGCAAATTGGACTATTCAAATATGAAGCATTTGATCAAAATTCGCTACCATAACGCACTTGCTGCATCCAGAATTTCTTTTCTTATAAACATGCATTATATTTCGATGGAAAATGCAAAAATGCAATAACATTAAGCGTGTTTGATAAAAAAAAATGTATCACCAACGACTTATGAGCCACCCTGTAAATGCAGAAATAATTTCTTAAGATGTAGCTCAAGACACCCTATAATTAATATATACATTTTTTTTTCATATCTTGTATAATAACGGATATATTGGGCTTTATTAATTTTTTACGAAAATTCGACAAAATTATAGACCATTAAACGATAAACTACTTATGGGCCAGCCTGCGATTGTAGAAATATTTTTTAAGATGTAGCTCAAGACCACCTAAAATTAATATATACAAATTTTTTTCATATATTGTATAATAACGGATATATTGAACTTTATTAATTTTTTACGAAAATTCGTCAAAAATTATATACCATTAAACGATAACCTCTATAGCTAAGACTACTGCCAAGCATCAGAGAAAGGGTCTATTTGAAATGGATTTTCTGGAAACATTTTAGTAAAATGAAGGACAATGACGGTTGAAACTAAGACCTCAGGGTTTGTAAAACATCCTTCTTGAGACATTTGATTTCCATAGCCCGTATTAAATTCAAGTTATTTGCCTGAATGTTGTCGAGTTTGACGTTTTAAATCGCAACTTTGACGTTTTGAGGAAAACCCCAATTTATTTTTCTTTAAATGCCTATAACTTTTTTGTCTTTTGACCTATATAGCTAAATTTTGGTAAGTACCTTATAAGGATATAAACCCGCGTACCAAATTTGGTTGCCCTTACTTTTTTGTTTCCGGAGATATAATTTTTTTTCGAAAGAAAACACAAAATTTTCCGGGAAAACCTGGGCAGATTTTCATGGCTAATAAACTTATCCAAGCCATTTGCTAAAGGAATTTATTCACCAAATTTAATAAAATCGGCCCATTATTTTTTGAGTTATCGGAGTGATATATATATATATATATATATATATATATATATATATATATATATATATATATATATATATATATATATATATATATATATATATATATATATACATAAAAAAATTGAAACTGACCCCGGATATGTGTTCTGGTTTTTTTCAAAATTCAAAAGTCGGGATCTCCTCATTAGTGAATTTTTTTAAAGAAAATTCACTAAAAAGGCAGCTGCGCAAAATAACTGGGCAAAAAGTTACTGAGTAAGTTGAACAGCATGATCCGTAATTCAAAAGGAAAAGTTTACCCTACGAAGAAGTATTAAAAAAAAACGTGGGTATTAATAGCCTTGTTAAATTCTATATCGGAAAAACATCTGTACCAGGGTTTGTAATTTCTTGACTTTTAGTGAATTTCCTTAAAAAAAATTTAATAATGAGGAAACCCCGACTTTTGAATTCTGAAAAAATTTCCTCAAATGAGCGCTAATTAAGGCCCCTTGAACACACATTCCGAGTCAGTTTCATGTATCACACCGATAACTCAAAAATAATGGGCCGATTTTGATCAAATTTTTTTACCTTCCTTCTGTGAGTGGCTTGGATATTTTCGCTGGCCAGGAAAATCGACCCCGGTTTTCTCAAAAAAATTTATTTCGGAAAAAAATTATATCTGCGGAAATAACAATGTAATGGCAACCAAATTTGGTACGCTTGTTTGTATTATAAATAGTGAACCATGTACTAAAATTTAGACTTGTAAATTCAAAGATGAAAAAGTTATTAGCATTAAGAACATTTGGGGTTTTCCTCAAAACGTCAAAGCCGCTATTTGAAACATCAAAATTGGCAACATTTAGGCAAAGAACCTGAAACAAACACGGATTATGTAAAGAGAATGTCGCAAGAAAACTGTTCTACAAACCATTAAGCTTCAGCTGCAGCTTCTGCCGTGATTATCCTTCCTAAAATAATTACTGAAAATTCGGTTCAATTAGACCCTTTCTCTGATGCTTTGGCGGTAGTTTTAGTTAAGTTTATGGTTTAACTGTCAATAATTTTTAGCTAATCCTCGTAGAAAACATTCGGTAATGAGGAGACTGTGACTTTTGAATTTTAAAAAGATTTCTTCAAATGAGCGCAAACCAGGCCCCCTAGAATCTATATCCGGGTTTACATTCAGTTTTTATTTGTTTACATATATACGGGGTTTTCTTCCGTAAAGCTCAATGTGATTGTCATTATAAAAGATACGAGAAAAAATTGTATACATAGGGTGTCTTGAACTGCATTTTATAAAATTATTTTGACAATCACAGGGTGGTCCAAAATCGTAGGTGATCCCTACAATTTTTTTTCGAACACCCTTATATTACTGAATTTTTACGATTCTTATCGAAATATGATGCATGTCTGCAAGAAAAAAAAATCGAGACGCAGGAAGTGCGTTTTGGTAGTGAACTTTCATTAAATCCCTCAATAACCCCTTTCAATAATTCAATTTGCTCTTAACCTAAGGCTTGTTGGCTGGGAAACCAGTTTTCTTGGAAACATTTTAAGTTTATTTTCGGATTTTTTTTAAAACTTTTTCAAACAATAAGTTATTTTGATAGAATATGTGTTGGAGGTTGACCTTAAGGAACCCATGTCCCATTAATCCCTAGTTGCTTTCTCAGTGGTCGGAAGCTAACCCTTCCCAGGCCCCAGAATGCATTGAAGGAGGTTCTTTCAAGGACTCTGTAAGACGCCTTGTCGATCGAGAAGACGAGAGTCTGTACTTTATCCTCTGCCTTCCTGCTTAGAACCGACCAGTGTTGTGTCCCCAGTTCAGGGTTCTGGATATTCAGTCTACTGATCACCTTACGTCTCTTTGGGAGTTCCTTGGGCTCGACGGCTGTCAAGTCTTCCCTCTCCAAAATCTGATCGAGGCCCCCGATCGTTTTCCGCAGCCAGTCCCGCGACAGCGTGCTGGCACAGAGTATCCTGAGGATGCCCCCGCCAGGCGCGCCCGGTGGAACTGAGGCGGGCTCGCCCCTTCCTGAAGAGATTCCACTGCAGCTACCACCGCATCCTGGTCTCGCGTGACCTCAGGATGGCGTATGTCAATCACCGCCATCCCGAGGCCCTCCGCAGCCTCCATATACGCGCCAGTCTACGCCGGTGTTCCGGCCCTGGTCCTTTTGGGACGTCTGTCTGTAGTAGGCGTGCTAGAGTCCGAGTGCGGCGTCTTCTGACTCGCACTCTCCTCTTGCGCATTTACAGGTGCCCTGGCCCTTTTGAGACGTCGGTCTATAGTAGGCGTGCTAAAGTCCGAGCGCGTCATCTTCTGACACGCACTCCCCTCCTGCGCCTTTACAGGTTTCTCGACCGTTTACGTCCCGGTCGCCATTTTCTGCGCCCTCCGAAACTTGTTTCTTTGCGCCCCTGAAAGACGCTTGGACTGCCGAGGCAGTCCCTCACCCCTACAATAGGGTTCTCACTGGTGGAGGGGCCCCCAGAATCCGCGGACCTCGCCGCCCTCCGGTGGAACCCATCCTCTAGCTTGGGTGTCGAAGACAAGTCTTTGGACAAAGCTACTCCTCGATCCCCTGTATCTACGTCGGTCGTGAGACCTCCAGAGTCCGCGGACGCTGCCGCCCTCTGGCTCGTCTCCGTGGCCGGTATAGACTCAAGGCACGAGTTTGTAGCCGGAGCCACTCCTCGAGCCTCATTGGTTTTGGTTCCATATATATTTATGATCTTCATGTTGTTCCCACGAGAATGGGGGAAATACTGTTCACACCATTAGAACCCCCTGTGTGGTGCAAGGCGGGTTACTATAGAGGGTTTCCCGGTACTCAAAAGGTTCCGTTCACGACACCATCACCTTGGTGCCATCCATCCCTAAGCACGGGTCACGCGAGGCCGTAGATTGGGGGAGTTTATTTCGACCTCCTTGTCTAGGTCCGTCATGTTTAGTAATCAGTGGGGTCACATTGTGCAGGATGCGGCTCTTCACCGCGCATGACGGTTTCGGAGAAAGCTTATGTTGTTGCTTCCACTTCCTCAGATAGCCCCCTGGAGTCCTTTGGTCCGTGACTCCTCGACCCCAGTCTATTTTCTTGGTAGACCTGGAAAAATATTCTATAATGTGGACTGAAGCATATGTCATATAAAAAGAGCTTAAATAGATTGAAAATTAATGGGCCTTATTCTTAATAATAAATACAGACTTGAAGACTACTTCTCTGGCTTCACTATTGGTTTTCTTTTCTCTAAATGAGGGACGTAGCCAGCTGGTAAGCAAACTGGGTCAAGTTGCCTTTTTAAATTCTAGATGTTCCAGATATTATTTTACGTTTCTCTAACCGGTTTCGCTGCTTGATAGTATCTCAAACAGCGAAACCGGTCACAAAAACGTTGAAGAATATCTATAATTCAAAAGGACCACTTGCTCCAGTTATCTTACGCGCTGGATACTTCCTTCATTTACAGAAGAAGAAAAAAACGATAGCGAAGCGATAGAAGTAGTCTTCAAGTATGAATTCAGTATGAAACAGTTTCAGCAAGTAAGGGCAACAACAATCAATGAGTTATTCTCAATCTGCATAAAAATTCTGAACTCTGCAAAAATCATTTATCTTGGTTCTTACAGTACTCCTCAGAGACTTCGTTTTTGTGAAAATTGGTTACCTTTGAAATGTTTCTTAAGTTTTGGTGATAAAGTATTTATATCTGAAATTCTAATAATGCTATATAGAAACGTATAAAAAATTAAACAGACCTTGGATATGGGTTCTACGCGTGTCCTAATTAATGCTAAGTTGAAAAAACTTTACAAAATTCTTACCATCGGTAGCTCTCTATTAGCGAATTGTCATTAAAATTACGCAACACAAAGGCAGAAGTTATTTGAATATGTATCTCAAAAAATTATTTATTTATTTTTATGTAACTAGGTACGTGTCCTTCTAGACGACTATATTTTTAACATGCTTGGTCCAATATTAACTAAATGATAAACATTTTTCAGCTACCCCACGTTATGGGACAGTAGCTAATAGTCAAATAATTAAACCAAGTTATAAATCATATTTTAGTAGGTTCTGGAATTAGTCTAAAGCGGCAAATAAACAAAACGGGGTAATACTTGGTTGGTATTCAGTGTTAGCGGCTTTCGTAACTAGAACTGTGTACATGTTCACAGTTTAAATTAGAATCCGCCAGATATAAAATTGTTTTAAAATCTCACTACAGGGTTGGGCTCAAACATTCGTAAAACTGGCTCGTGAGAAGAAAAGAAAAGAAAATACGGATTATGAAATACCGATTATGAAACATAAATCATAGCAGTTTCATGTCATTATATCTACTAGAGTAAATGAAATTTTTCATTATATCTTATGATGTTCATTATTCTGTATATATCTGCACCTGCAGGAATTACACGCTCTAGTTATTTTTCATTTTAACTCTACTTTAATCCGAGCCGTGGTGCAAATTTCCTTCGCCATTCTGCACTACCGTTCTGGTCAACATATATTTTTAAACATTTTCGGCTCGAATCGTATAAGTAACTTAGATTTTAAAGAGGTTGTTTCGTTTCGTCCCAAAATAAGAAGCTAGTATTAGAAATTGAAATATCTGAGGATGCCAAATCCAACAGTGTCGCGAGATTGAGGATAAACATATCGCCAGAGAATTAAGTCATTTTAGATAAAGAAAATCAGTCACAGTTGGCCCGGAAGGAATTAATTTCTTTTTGATTTTTAGGTGCTATGTAGAGTTTCATTCCTAGTGGGTCACACACACCCACAAACAGACATTTATCACATATATGTGGAACATCCAAATGGAATAAATTCAGTGTCTCAATTATTGCCTTGTATTTGTAAAAATCCGGGTACGCATCGATTATAGATTATAATATGACATCATGCAACGTTAATACCCATATGTTTATCCACCTTGTATGACAGTTGCAATGCCCAAATTTTGAAATAGGAATAGGAGCTTGTGATACCTCATTTGAAATATCTTTTCATTCTGTATTCTTCTTTTCAACAACACACCACGAGGGCTTAAAGCCTAAATACTATCGTAACGTGGGTGTCGACAAGGAGGAAAAGGGCAACTTTTTAATTTTGGACTTGAAGGTTTGGAGGTTCGGAGGAGAAGGACAAATATATGCCGGCAAGGAATTCCACAACTTGGAAGTCCTCGGGACAAAAGAGCGGGCATAACAAGATGTCTGGTTAGCTGGACAGTAAAAAGACGCATTCGCTCTGTTCTCTGGTAGATCTGTTGGGGGCAGCAGGTGGAGGAACTATGGAAGGAAGCTCCTCTGAGCAGTGCCCATGCAGATATATATATATATATATATATATATATATATATATATATATATATATATATATATATATATATATAAGATATAAAAGAGGGAGAGGTCACCAACGGCACGTCGGTGGGCAAGGTGTGCCTTTGGATGAGGGTGGGGTCACCGAAGAGACGTATAGCTCTCTTACAAATGAAGTCCAGGATAGCGAGTGTAGAAGCGGCAGCGGCACCCCAGATGTGGGAGCAGTATTCGAAGTTTGGCCTTATTTGTTAAGTATATAGGGTATAGAGATCAGCTGGTGAAAAGCATTTGCGAGCCCGGAAGGGGAAACCTAATTTCTTAGCAGCCGCTTCTGCAATTTATGTGACATGTTAAGTGCTAATTGAGATTTGGATCCACAGAAATGCCAACAAGTGAAAAGGACTTATTATTTTGAATAACTTGGTTGTTCATTGTGATGGGTCTGGGGCTGGTGTATCTCTTATGAGATAGAAAGCAAGACTGAGATTTGGTGGAGTTGAATTGTACAAGATTTCTACTTTTTTGGAGATCCACATAGACAGAACCCTCCATGAGTCTGCGATCCTCATCTAATTGGCCTAAAGAGACAGGCTTGGAATATTGTATATTTGAGTGGAGGGTGCTGTCGTCCGCGTAAATGTGAACTGGGTTGGATGTGCTAGAGAGGGGGTCATTGATGTGGAGAAGAAACAAAGTAGGGGTTAAAGCTGAACCTTGAGGGACTCCTGCATTAATTGGTTACAGTTTAGAGGAATGACCATCCACGACAAGAGAAATGCTCCGATTGAAGAGAAAACTTGCTGTCCAGGTACAGAGTTTTGTTGGTAGGCCATAGGCCGGCAGTTTATTAAGCAGCGCTGCGTGCCAGACCTTGTCAAATGCTTTGTATATGTCTAGAGCGACAATCTGGGATTCATCGTGTAGTTCCATAGACTTGTTCCAAGAATGGGTGACGAAAGAAAGGAGGTCGGCAGTTGATCTGCGCTGACGGAATCCTTATTGCCTGTCGTGGATTAGACTGTGTTTTTCAAGAAATTTTAGTTATTCGGTGTTTATATACTGCATTCAAAAATGTTATGGTTTTAAGATTTATTGCAAAAATTAACAGTAAAAAAATTCATCTAATTGACGGAATTCGCTACAGCACACTAAAACAATAACAAATCGCGTTTTATCCTTGATAATGAGAAAAAAATTCTAGACACAGAAAGTGCATTATGGTAGTGAATTTTCATAAGATTAAGATTTTGTCTACTTAGCCTTATACTGAAAGTAATAAAAATAGTGCTGCAAATTAAATCATAACTTCCACATAGTTATTATAATCTACTCTCCGCAGAAAGATATTCTCATGAAATTAATTAAGGGTCCATGGCCTGACCACAAAGAAAATATTTGTATGCCTGTACCCATAAACCTCTGAAACGTTATATTACTCGAGTTTTAACGAAAAAATATCAATTTTCACCAAATACTCCTCATTTACTCCCTATATCCCGTGAAGCGGTCTTACCCAAAAACAATTCTAAGCGTTCCTTTGTCGGGTGCTAACTGGATAACAATTTGAAAATGATATCTCATTTCGCTCGAAAGTTATTGTTCCTACCTACTTTCCAATCTAGCGTGGATTTTCTTCAGGCCAGTAGCGATACTTTTGGCGATTAGCATGGACGTGAAGTGTAAAACTGCACTCATCAGAAAACAAAACATGTTCTAGTTTGATAACATTGTTATCTAACATTTCCATCATTTGTTCACAAAAAGACATTATTTTATCAAAATCGTCTTCCATGAGCTCCTGGATTTGTATCAATGTATAGGGATTGATTTCCTTTTCTTTTAATATTCAATTAACTGAAATGGCTAACATGCAATGTTGTGGCTGTTTGTCGACACGAATTTTGTGGGTTTTGTTCAAACTCAAGCTTTACTTCCAATTTGGTACTATTACTCAGTGCATTAGAAATTTTTTTGTATCTGCCTTAAATGTCCAAACTCATAAAATTGCTTTTTAATTTCACTAATTTTCTCTTGGGATATGGGCCACAAATCGGGAAATTTAATTTTAAAATAGGTGAGCAACTTCGATCTGTGATCGTGTTTTATCTCTGTAACCAATCATCTGTAGAATCGTTTTATGCATCTCTGTTAAATAAACCATGGTTCTGAATTGCAGTTAACAACTGAAAACTACTGTCATGCGTTTACGATCACACAGCTAGTTGTGTTCATACTTAGAGAGGACACTGGGACTGTTTTTTGCTTGTTTTCTAATTATTAGGAATGAAACGTGATTAGTTATCCATTTTTAACGTGCTGTAGCGAAGTGCGTCAATCAAATGAATTTATTTTTTGTAGTATTAATTTTTGCACCAAATTTTAAAACATTAGCATTCTTGAGTATATAATGAAGATATCTTTCAAATGAGATATGTCAAGCCCCTAATTCCTATTTAACAATTTGGAGGTTGCAGTTAAAAATTATACAACTTGATCTTAATATAGACACAACGAAAATTTTCTTTTGCCTGACGATACCGTAAAAAGCGAAATCAATTGCAGAAAGAAAAGCAAGCATTTTCGGAGCAACAAAATAGTTCTTGCTGCTATATTGAGTTTTGAATGGCTTCACCAGCTTCAGAACAAACAACAACATGTTCTGCTACACTTGCCAACATATACTTCTTAATAATTAACTTCCCGAAAGGAAACACTCATTTAAATTTGGTTTGCTATAGGAATTTCCATGAGATTTACGCAAATACAGTGTGTCCCAAACTGGATGGGAATGTATTGCTATCTCCGTTATTATTAGAGACAGGGAGACGGTTATATTAGCAATGTTTTATAGAATTTCATGATCGTTCAAAGTATGACTTGTATATTGCCCTGCCACGTTTAGTTTTCGAGTTATTGTGAAAAAAAAGTGTTCAGAAGCAGTAGGCCATGGAGTATATCAATAGACTTCTACTTTTAACACAATTTTCCGTAATAATTCACGATGAAAAATATTGTGATTTAATTTACAATACTTAATTAGGTAATGATGCTAGGTAATATTATGTGAAACAGTTTAATGACAAAACCCCGTAATAACAAATAGAAACTTAAACTCCACAAAACAACACAATTAGAAACGAAACTCAACAAATAATAAAATAGAAACTTAAAAATACACTAAATAGCAATTTGTGCAATATGACCACCGTTTTGTGCAACGCACTTTATACACCTTTTTGAAACATGCCTGCAAACTCTGGTGAGGGTGTTGCGGTTAATATGATTTATAGCTTCCGTGATTCTGTTTCGTAATTCATTGATATTTTGTGGTGGATCGAATTTATACACATCATTCTTCAGAGTACCCCAAAAATAAAAATACATGGGTGTTATATCAGAATTTTGAGCACACCAATGAAGCGGCCCATTGTTACAAATGAGACGATTATTAAAATTTTGGTACAAAAATTCTTTGAGAATCCTAGCATTGTGAGCTGAACAACCGTCTTGTTGGTACCAAATCTCGTATAAATTATCATGAACTCTTCTAATTGTTGGTAAGAGATCATTTCTCAATAGATTAAGATACCTTTCCCAAGTTCAATTATTTTCAAAAAAGAACGGACCAACAATTAAGTTACCTGATTTTTTTTAAATTAACTGCCTAATCTACAAATAAAAATAACAGTTTTTCCTTTAAATTGGGATTTTCATTTGCCCAATAATGCCCATTATGGCGATTATACACACCACAATTTGTAAATCTGGATTCATCAGTCGATATTATTTTCAAATGAAAATTTTTATTTTGTTGACATTGTTCTTGATACCATCTGCAGAAGTCGCTTGGGGTAATCGTCAACATTTAAGCCTTGTACGAATGTAGGTTTGTATGGATGATAATGACTTTGCTTTAATACACGGTGTACCGTACTTTTTGGAACGTCAATTTGTTCACCATAAAACCGAACAGATTGCGGAGTGTTTTCGTTTGAAACCTGTAAGACGGCATTATTTCTTTCTTCAGTTCTAGGCATTGGTAGTTTCTTCGCGTGGAGGCTACCGTCGTCTAATAGATTGGTCACTATCCTGCGATATATTTTGGTATTTGGTTGTCGTCTTGGTTGTTTTCATATGAATTTGCAGCTGCTTCAGTATTTCGGTTAGAACGAATATAACATTCCAACATGTCAAAATATTCTTCATTACTGAACATATTGTTAAATAATACTGAAAATACACAGGAAACAAACTATTTAGTACAAAATTTTAAGCAACGTGTTAAATACACCTTAAATTGTTGAGATAATAAAGAAAGACAGTATTCTTAATTGTTGCGATAGTGTTATATCCATAGCAACCTTTTTTCTGTTGCTTTTCAGTTGACTTACGTTTAAAAATCAAAGAATTTTCAAAGGCGTTTTCGTAAATCATTAATCTGCTTTTTATTGAGTTATGTTAATAAATTTAGTTATTTACTAGGTTGACCTATTTAATAAAATTATAACAATTTTTTAGGATAATGTTGTAATGTAGAATATCATTTGTAATAATGGTTCAATTCATTGGTGTGCTCAAAGTTCCTTTTTTTTATTAATCATTACGGAAAACTATGTTAAAAGTATAAGTCTATTGTGAGACTCCATGGCATACTGCTTTTTTAACACTTTTTTGTCATTTGTTTTCTGGTACTGGATTCCATAGCCTACTATCCTTAAAACGGTTTTTCTTAAAATAGTCAGTGCAATTATAAGATTTCTCAAACATGTTATACATCATTGGAAAGTTATTTTCACAGTCTATCAGACGAGCAAAAAATCCAATATGACCGCCATAATAAAAACAAACGTTGATATCTGTAGCTCAAAAACAAATGACAATCCAAAGTTGAGAATAGCACAAAAAGATTACTGTGTATAAAGTGTCCTGATAATGTGCAAATCTTAGACATGTCAGATAAGCACCTACTGAGATATTGAAGAAAAAAGAAATCTACAAATGTTGGTTTTTTCAAAATAACTCGAAAACGAAAAGAGGCAGGCCAAAATACAAGTCATACTGGGAAGGAGTGTGAAATTCTACAAGACATTGCTAAATTAGCCATTCCATATCTCTAATAATGACGGGGATAGCAATACATTCCCATCCAGTTTGGTACACACTGTATATGAGTTTTATAGGCATTATGGCTTAAACATGTATTCGAGTGGACGTTAAGAGAAAATGTTTTTAATTGTTATCTATTAATGTACTAATACGTGTAATCTCCCCGGTCACGAAACAGCTATAAACCCCCTTTGAATAATATATTGTGTAACTAATGTATTTAGATTAGTAATAATTCTCTCAATTTTAGTCACGTTCTTTATGTACTAATATCTGTTTGATATCATGTTAATAAGAGACATAAAGAACAAACCACTCACTCTAAAATGCAAAGTTGGATAGGTCGTTAGTTGGCAGTCGGCCATTAAAAATGCATAAAATCTAGATGGCATGAGATTGTATTACAGTATTCAACGAGAATATGTAAATGTGTAAGGTCGTGAACTGTAAGATAAGTCAAGATCTTAGTGGCTTACTAAATAAGGTTGCTATCATGATATATGAAACTGTATCAAAAGCATTTTCCTAATTTGTGTTCCAAAATTGTGTTAAGCACAAATAAGTACCTACAATTTGAGAAAACGCAAACTACTGCAATATAATTGTAATGTTGACGACAGTTTCGGCAAAAAAATCTTTACCAGAAAGTTTTCGTATAAAATAATACCGTTTAATTGGAAATCATAAGTCGCTTTTTTGAGAACAAAGGTGCCCCTAGAAGGCTAGGACAACATCCTACGAGGCAATTATATGTCGATTTAAGCTAGCTTAGATCTATCGAAATCATCCTTCTAAGTTATCTCCCTTTAAGTGGGCCCTTTTATAAATATTGTTACAAAGCACTTCAATATATGTAGGTGCGGTGTTGCCACATCTCCAAAACTTCCCAACATCTGGGAATTCTTGCACAATCTGGCAACGCCGCCTCCCCGCCCCCTGTGGGTGCTGGGGTGACTCCCCACAGGCGAAGTCTCAACCTTCTAGAACCGAAAATAACGAAGTTACCAACTTGTACCCCGTCGGAACGGATAACTGAGGTCTGCGCATTCCGAGCACCCTGTATACGCAGAGAATTCTTACACCCTGTATACGCAGAGAGATCTTATAGTACGAGAAATACCTCTTGTGTAACATAGGAGTGATGACCACATTTGGATCGCCTGTATATACATCCATCTGTATACACACGGGGCCGATCTGTATTCACAGAAAGTTCTAGCAAAGGAAGATCCTGGAACATTCTGGAATGGAACACTCCCGAAACGAGGTGGAAGGTACGATGGGTATATAAAGGCGAAAGCAAGCCAGCTCAGGCAGTTCAGTTCAATTAGATAATGTTGAAGTGACTTGAAGAAGAAGTAACCAGTGTGAAGTGTTAGAGAGAGCGACTGTAGTTCCAGTGTAGTGACTTGTGTGCAGATTAGTGATTGTAAGGCCAGATAAACTAAGTGTTTTGTGAGAGAGACATTCAAGATCTTTTATTGCATCCATATTTAGAGAGTAAATAAAGTTGTTTTGTTAAAATTCAAAGCGGCATTTTAACGTACTTGACTTTTTCTTTGGAATTGCCTTAAATCGGTTATCTGCAATAACAGTGCCCATCACAAATTCCAATCTTTACATAATGCGTAGTACTAGAAATGGTGTTATGGTATCATAATTTACTACATTTTATATATATATATATATATATATATATATATATATATATATATATATATATATATATATATATATATATATATATATATTTAATGCCCCAAATACGCCGTAAGTGTTTAATAATTAAAACTAGATCTTAAATGCAAAGTTTTAACTCCAGGGATTTTCATCAATTCCTGTATTAGAGTACCGCCATTAATCAATTTGGAATATTAACCTAAATCCAAGCTCGGTGGTGGATTTACTGTAGCTAAATTGAAATTTTTCATATTCCCACAGTAATTTTCTTCTGTGACTGGATTTTATTTGCTCTATCATATCCAGTATAAAACTCATTCGCAATGTGACGTATTTAATACAAACAGCTTACACTTTATCGATTTGTGCGGTAGGTTTTGTAGGGTCTTCCAAAAGACCCACTTTAATAAAGTTTGATTCGCTGTCATTTCAATGATGAGTAGCTTTGCAAATATCAATAAGTTCTAACGGGGCATATGTATCACGTTACCTAATTTTTATCAAATAAAAATTTTATTATGTAAAAAACCTCTCGGAGAGCAAGCGTGATAAAAATAGAGTTATTGGGTTATTAAAAAATATTAACTGCTTACGCATAAGTGTGTTATGGTAGCGGATTTATAATTTATTTTTTGCAAATATAATAAATATATTTCAACATTAAAAAAATAAGAATTTGTTTCTACGAAAGTGACCGAAACCAAAATTTTTACAAAGTACGGATGAAAAATAGGTAATATATATTTTATAGATACACTGTTGCTTTTATTGACGCATAGATTAAATGAAAGATTATTAGTAATCTGATGTTTAACTGTTTTGGATGATATAAAATCTTGTGTAGGTGTTCATTTTCATTCTTTATTTTTATTATGTCATTTAAATATACACAGTGTGGAACACTCAAATGTAATAAATTAATTTTTAAGCCTATTGTTCATATTTATAAAAGTCCCAAAACACGTCAATATTAGATTAAAAATAATACTCTCCAATGTGAAAACTTTACCCCTAGATTAGGTCTTGCTCGAGCGACAGTTACACCCCTAAGTTTTTAAATAGGAAGTAGGGGCTTGTGATACCTTATTTGAAAGATAGTTTTATTATCTATTCCAAAATGTTATTGTTTTTAAATTTATTTTAAAATTTACAGTGAAACAAGGAATTCATCTGAAACACTAAACATTTAGAAACTACACACGTTTTATTTTTGATAGTGAGAAAAAATAAAAAAGTCTAGACGCAGCAAGTGCGTAAAGGTAATGAATTTTCATAAACATGTTCTTAATAGCAAAAATGTTTTTTTAAAGAAAGCTGGCATCAAATTTTCTCAACAGTATAAGCTGTATAGGCGAAACATAATGTACCATATTTCGTCAAAACAACTTTAAAATTGTTTGAAAATATACCATAATTTTCCGAAAATAAACTTAAAATGTTCCAGAAAAAGCTGATTTACCGGGAAACGAACCGTATAGGTTAATAGAAAATTGAGCTATGCAAATTTGAAGTATTTAATGAAAATTTGCTACCATAACGCACTTGTTTCTTTTCTCACAAATATGCATAACATTTGGATGAAAAATACCAGAATTCAAAAATATAGGCCATGTTCGATTTAAAAAAAAAAGAAAATTTGTATCACCAACCTTAGTGTGATTATAGAAATAATTTTTTAGATGACGCTTAAGACACCCTATAATTAACGTATACAATTTTTTTGCATCTAGTATAATAACGGATATATGGAGCTTTGTTCATTTTTTACAAAAATTCGCTATAAATTATATACTGTTAAACGATAAAGTCTATAGATAAAACTACCGCCAAAGCATCAAAGAAAGGGTCAATTTGAAATGAATTTTATGGAAATATTTTTGTCAAATGAAGGACAATGACGGTTGAAGCTAGGACTTCAGGGTTTGTAAAACATTCTTCTTGTGACATTTTCTGTACATAACCCGTATTGGTTTCAGATTCTGCGCCTCAGTGTTGCCAATTTTGAGGTTTACAATCGCGACTTTGACGTTTTAAGGAAAACCCCAATGTTTTTTTTTCTTTAAATACCTGTAACTGTTTTGTCATTTAACTTAAAGATCTACATTTTGGTACGTAATTTACTTTTCAGGATATAAATCCGCGTAGCAAATTCGGTTGCCCTTACTTTGTTATTTCCGGAGATATAAAAAATTTCCAAAAGAGAACGCAAAATTTTCCGGGTGAAACAGGGCCGATTTTCCCGGATAACGAATTTATCCAAGCGACATACAAGGTGAAGGTGCTCACCAAATTTTATCAAAATGTGCGGATTATTTCATTATTTTTTGTGTTATCGGTGTGATATAGTATATATATATATATATATATATATATATATATATATATATATATATATATATATATATATATATTGATGTGGTATCTAGAATGTCGAAGGTAAAACATATACATATACACTCTTACAACCACACACTCTAAAAACAATCCATACAAAGCCTAACACAAACGAGAACATACTCTTTGGTGTATGCAATGTTTGTGGAGTGTATGGCAGGGAGAAACTAAATTTTACAGAGATATATAATTGTGTCAGAGAAAATGAGGAAAAGGCATGGCAATGGTGAAATTAGTTTGTAGAAGTGAAAGGTATGCGTAGTGAAAGTTATATCAAGGACAGAAAAGGACTGCATAAAAATGATATGACATAGTGCGAATAGATTAAAAAGAACTCTAAAACAAGAGAATGTAAATATTGGACAGTACAAACTGTATAAGTAGTTTTTAGGTAGGTTAAGATGTTCATGTTTAGTAGAATTAGGAAAGTTATGGTGTTAATATTTATTAGGATTAAGCTTGTCAAAATGTCATGACACCTAGATATAAGATCAGCTGTTTGGAGAGGTACAAATGTCAAACTGACAATAAAATTATAGTATAGGTTAACAGATGGAACCAAGGAAAAGTCAAATGGAACAATAATGAGAAATTATGTATCCGTGGTAATAATGAAGAGGATTAATATTGTACAAAAATTTGTTATCATGTAAAGAGTTTAAAGCAGGTCAAAAGCAGTTTTTAATTAGTTACGCTGGTGACAGGGCAAAAAGAATAAACAAGAGAGATTTTTATCAAACTTTTTGAAAGGAGCAAAAATTTTAGGAGAAAATTAAAAACAATAAATAAAAAGTAAGACGGTGGTGAGGTAAAAAAGTAAACAGATTAAATTTTTTTAATTAGTTTTGGGAGGAAGAATAAAATTAAGAAGAAAAGCAGAATCTTATAAGTTTCGAATAACTTGTTAAAAAGCAGAGAGTTTAATCTGACAACACACTGTGATTGAGTAGAATATAAATACTTACTTTTTGTGTGGCTAATTTCACAGCTACAGGAAATATCGTAAATAAGGCATTTAAACTGTTATAAAGTTCAACTTGCAAGGGGTCCCAACTGATTGAAGCAACCATATTTGTTTTACATCAATCACAACAAGGGGCTTGTGAGGCCATCTTTCGACCGTAAGACTAGTAGGCATACTTTGCCAAGAAGAAACATTCATTGACTACACATCAAAATTAAGGATTTAACTTTGCTAAGCGGTTACCATTTATTCTTGTTTTTCATTAGTCTATAATTGTAGAATAAGAGACCTATATTATACCTAAGCCATTTAGAAACTTTAGTAAACCAAAAAAAAACTGGCCAGTCATTTTCTTTCCGGGGATTGAAATTTGTTAAAAAAAAAGGCTTTAAAAAGAATATTTCGGAATTAGGTATTTGTCATCTATCATTCTATATTAATAGTCGAGTTTTGTGTAAATATAAAATCTTTGCTTTATTTTAGCTTATGCATATATAAGTACTAGGGAAATTCATATATTTAAAGTAATATAAATTTTGAAGGTCTTGAACCCACTAGTCCCTGTTTTGAAGTCAAATTTATTCATGCGATCAATTGTATGTGGCATACAGCAGTATAAAGGCATTCAATACACCAAGGTGTAATACACACACAAACCTTTGTTGAACACACATTACACACTAAACTTTACAGGCAAATAAAAACTTAAAAGCTGAAATAGTTAAAATGTAACTAAATCTATATCAACTAACACCCAATCGTGTTTACTATTCGTTAGTAAATCTATATCAATTATTTTAATATACCATTCATTATATTAAAACGTAAGCAAAACCATTATCAATTCTATATTATATTAAATTTAAAAACACTAGCATATCTGAAATACTATAACAATTCAATAACACTTCCATAGCTTAACCCCTTTATATCAATTGACACCCACTCGTGGGGCAATTATATATCAAATTAAATTATTAACGGTGATAAAAACACAAGCTTAAACCTCTTTATTTCAATATATATATATATATATATATATATATATATATATATATATATATATATATATATATATATATATATATATATATATAATTTAAACTGACCTTGGCTATGTGTTCTAAGTGGCCTACAACTATCATTAAAGTAGAACGTTGCGGCCTTGTCTTATTCCTAGGTCACATTGAATATACAGTGGACCCATTTACGAACATTACTGAACTTGTGTACTTACGTTATAATCGGTTAATTATAAGCTACGTTTTACGTTTGTAGCGTTATTCATAAGAAACAGCTAGCTAGTTTGCTCTCCGTCGAAAATAAAATTCAGAGCACACTTTTGTGTACAATCATATAATTGTATTAACTGTGCCGTCCAGTTGTTCAAATAACCCTCCTAATTGTGTATGTCATCTTGAATTTCACCGCCAAGTTAGTTACCATTCTTGAACAACAGCCGCACAAGTTTATCCTTCTAATTCAATTTCGTCCGATTGTCGGTTAGACATATGTAGATAGATAACCCAGGTTCTATTGTCTCTGTTCGCCTTGAATAGTAATGTTTAAGTTTGGGCTTTAAAATGTAGATATCTCCTTTCCTCGAAAAGTCGTTTGTAACATTTTGTTGGATGCCCTTGTTTGGCGAAACATTCTCAATGTGTAGATATTACAGTTTCGCAATATAATAACTGAATATATTCTGATGGAATTTTTAATCCAAACTTTGTTCGTAGGGAAAGCCCAGAATTATAAGAAAGAAGAGAATGAATATAACTAATGTCGAAACCGTTATATTTTATATTCTAACAAGACATTACATGATTTAGGACATTGAATAACTCAGCACAGTTTTAATATACGTCTAATTAGTAATTTTTTTTTAACAACACACCACGAGAGCTTACACTCTTACAGCCTAAATACTATCGTACCGTGGGTGTCGACAAGTATAAAAGAGGCAACTTGTTAATTCTGGACTTGAAGGTTTGGAGGTTCGGGGGAGAAGGAAAAACATGTGCCGGCAAGGAATTCCACAACTTGGAAGTCCTCGGGACAAAAGAGAGGGCATAACAAGATGTTCTATGTCTGGTGACCTGGACAGGAAAAGGCTGCATTCGCTCTGTTCTCCTGGTAGATCTGCTGGGGGCAACAGGTGGAGAAACTATGGAAGAAAGCGCTTCTGAGCAGTGCCCGTGCAGATATCTATAAAAGAGAGAGAGAGAGAGAGAGAGAGAGAGAGAGAGAGAGAGAGAGGTGACCAACGGCAGGTCGGTGGGCAAGGGATATGAGCCTTTGGGTGAGGGTAGGGTCACCGATGAGACGTATAGCTCTCTTCTGAATGGAGTCCAGGATAGCGAGTGTAGAAGCGGCAGCAGAACCCCAGATGTGGGAGCAGTATTCGAGGTTTGGTATTATTTGAGAAGTATATAAGGTATAGAGATTAGCTGGTGAAATGTATTTGCGAGCTCGGAAGAGGAAACCAAATTTTTTAGCAGCCGCTTCTGCAATTGATGTGACATGTTGGTTCCAACTAAGATTTCGATCCACAGAAATGCCCACAAGTGAAAAGGGCTCCATACCTTGAATAACTTCGTTGTTCATTGTGATGGGTCTAGGGCTGGTGTATCTCTTATGACAGAGAAAGCAAGATTGTGATTTGGTGGGGTTGAATTGTACAAGATTTCTACTTCCCCAGTCTAATATTTTTTGGAGATCCACGGAGACAGAACCCTCCATGAGACTACGATCCTCATCTAATTGGGGTAAAGAGACAGGCTTAGAATATTGTATATTTGAGTGGAGGGTGCTGTCGTCCGCGTAACTGTGAACTGGGTTAGATTTGCTAGAGAGGAGGTCATTGATGTGGAGGAAAACAAAGTAGGGGCTAAAACTGAACCTTGAGGAACTCCTGCATTAATTGGATACAGTTTGGAGGAATGGCCATCCACGACAACAGAAATGCTCGGGTTGGAGAGAAAATTTGCTGTCCATGTACAGAGTTTTGGTGGTAGGCCATAGGCCGGATGTTTATAAAGCAGTGCTGCGTGCCAGACCTGGTCGAATGCTTTGGATATGTCTAGAGCGAAAATCTGGGATTCACCGCGTAGTTCAATAGTTTTGTTCCAAGAATGGGTGACAAAGGAAATGAGGTCGTTAGTTGATCTGCGTTGACGGAATTCATACTGCCTGTCGTGGATTAGACTGTGTTTTTTAAGAAATTTTAGTAATTCGGTGTTTATATCACTTTAGAAACGACTGAATGGAGATAAATGAGTCTGTAGTTGCTAGGAAGCGCTTTGGATCCTTTCTTGTGGAAGGGTTGTACTCGAGCAGTTTTCCGGTTACTAGGGAATATGCCTCTATTGTAAGATGTCTGAAACAGACGAGTCAGAACGGGAGCAAGTTCTGGTGCGCATTTTTTGCTGGGATCTCGTCAAGGCCAGAGGCTTTCCTGGCATTTAGATAAGAGAGCATCTTTCATACCTTTTTAGTTTTGAAAATGATATCCGTCATTTTATGCGCGACATTGCGGACTGTTGGTGGTTGAACATTTGGAGGTGAGTTGAGTGTAAAATTGCCAGCAAACAACGAGGCAAAAAGTTCGGCCTTCCCCATGGCGGTAGAAACAATTTCATCCCCTGAGACAAGAGGTGGGAACGTGCTCTTGCAGGTGTCCAGAAAGATTTGCTGCCGCTGGAGCTTAAGAGGACTTTGTTTTTGATGTGGTTATTAAACGAGTTTTTTGCCTGAGAAATAATGCGGACATAGCGGTTTCTTGCGTCGTTAAATGCTTGACGGTTTTCTTAACTGGGATTGTGTAGGAGCGTTTTGTGAGCTTTGACATTTTCAAGTCTGGCCTTGTCACAGGATTTAGAAAAACAGTGCTTTTGAGTGGCTGCAGTGGTTGTCTGTGTACGTGGAATATATAATTCCATGCCATCTTGGATAATTTCGTTGACGTTTTGTGAGATATCAGAGGGGTCAGGATGAGAGAAGCAGACAGACGCCCATAAAAATGAGGAAAAGTAATCTCGCATTTCGCCCCAGTTCGCGTAATTGTAGTGTCAAACGATACGTGGGTGTAATGACTGGGTGACCTCGGGTTGCATTGAGCAGGAAGCATGCCGTGATCTAAGCGGACAAGGGGGGGGGGGGGGGGGTTGTGTCTGATATTTTATAGCATTCAGGTTTTGTACTAAGAAGGAGATTTGAGCTGTGTGTTGGGATGCGAGGAAAGCAAGTATGTTGCTGAACCATATTCGCTAAAGAATTGGTGACTGCAAAGGCCTCCGCTGCTCTCCCTTTTGGATCGGTTTTAGAAGATGCTAGCCATTCCTTATTATGGACATTGAAGTAGCCAAGAATAGTGACCTCGGAGGAAGGATATTCAGAAATCAGATGGTCGCTTTTTTCAGAAAGGTAGTCAAAGAGCTGGACAAAGTTGTTGTCAGAAGGTGACCGGTAAATGCAACAGATGAATTTAGTTGCAGCCCGGCGAGAGAGTTTTATCCATAGTATGTCTTTTCTTCCAGCTTATAAATTGGGGAGTCTGGTGCAGGGTAGATAGCTACGGACGTACGCGCACACGCCTCCATGCAATCTAAAGGAAGGAAGGAGCTCATACCCCAGGAAATTAAGGTGATTAGTGGCTGTTTTGGCACTGATTTGAGTTTCGGTGGGGAAGAGGATTTGGGGCCTATTAACCTGGAGGAAATGGTGTACGGAGTTCAGGTTACAATTTAAGCCACATATATTCGAGAAGGATAGGTTAAATCTTGATGCTGGCGCCCCCTGTACACCCCTCTCCCGGAGATCCGAATTTAGGGGTATTTGACCTCCGGAATCTTTTGTACAAGGAGGAGCCATAATCATTTTTGCTTATAAGGGAAACCGACTCATAGACCAGAACCAAAAACGTCCGTCGTGACTTCACCGGCCCCTTGATGTAAGGGGTGGTACCTCCTCAGGCGTGAAAAAAATCCTTAACTATTACGTAAAGGAAAAGTCCATACCACCTACCATATTGCAAGTATACCACACCAGCCAACTATTAAAGAGCTGACCAGCTCTGGAACTTGCTGATGGTAAATGTTCATTAGGAAAATTAAGTAATAGAAACATAGACAGACGTGGTTGTGCATCAATTTGCAAGTCTTTTGGTGAAAGAGGTTATTCGAAATTAATAATAAAATAATCCTCGACATCACTTCAAATTTGCTAATGCAATATCTACAATGTTGGACAACACAGATGACGTTACCTGCACTGCTATGCTATTGAAATAAATCGTTGAAACAAATCGTAAATAAAAATCTAAACAATGGAAGTTACAATCATTGCAAGATGTCAAGATGTAGCCGTTTCTTATCGGGGTTGCCACATATTCAGAAATTTCATGTAGTTCAATCTTTCATGTGTTTACATCTAATATCTCCACAACTTCTGATAATAAGGAAAACATTTCTTAAAACTTAGTTTTGTCAGTTAGTTTAAAAATAACGTAATTTATGGCTGTATTTAATACCTGCAAATTTGGAGTAACCAATTACTCATGATTTTTAATTTTTCCTCCAATCCTAATTTACTCCATCTGACAACGTTGTTAGACTGCGTTAGTGCTGGAACTGCGCTGTCAATTTTTAATTACAAATTGGGAAATTTGCTTCAAATTTGGGTTTTAGACAAAGTACAATTACTAGAGAGATATGATAATGCGGCTACCTATTTTTGCACTGTCATGCAACATATAATAATATGCTGCGGTATAGTGAGTTTGACGTTTAATCACGTCTCATAACCACTTAACACACTACGAAACTGTTTTTTTTTATTAGATTTTATAAATATATTTTGCTCAGTTTTGTGCGGACACAGTTAAAAGTAACTTTTTGTGATTAGAATACCACTGCAGCATTATGATGAAATCAAGTTTATCACCGTTAACGCGCTCCAAATAACTTATATACTTTTTAAGTTTGTGTTGCCACACGTTAATTATACCTACCTTGTGCTTATATATGTAATATAAAAATAAAAAAGAAATAAAAATGCAAGCGAACCTATTTGATTTAGTGCTGTATTCTATATTATCTGAGAAAGACTTTATGGGCGACAAGTGGAATGAGACTACGGTAAATTTGTGGTCTACTACACGGAGGGATTTTAGATATATTTTTTTAAGAAATATACTTAGAACCCCTCTTGAATGCACAACCCACGGGAACATTTTGTTGGAAACCACCCCCAGGAAATTTAAGGGACCAATACTCAAAAACTAATAGGCCGTTGCTGGTGAAATTTGGCAGATACCTTTCTTTTGTAAGTGACTTGGATAAGTTTGTTTGCCAGGAAAATCTAACCAGGGTTTCCGGGAAATTTTTGGGTTTTCTTTCAAAATTTTCTTCGAAAATTACAAATCTATGGAGACAAAATTTGGCACGTAGGTTCACGTTATAAAAGCTAAACTTTTTCAAAACTCAAAAGTCGAGATCTCGTCACTAGTGTATTTTTTTTAAGAAAATTAACTAATGGTAGAGATATCTGATATATTGGTGTGTGCGTGCATGAATCTGTGCGCGCGCGCGCGCGCGCGCGCGCGTGTGTGTGTGTGTGTGTGTGTGTGTGTGTGTGTGTGTGTGTGTGTGTGTGTGTGTGTGTGTGTGTGTGTGTGTGAGTGTGTGTTTGCGTGTGTTATAACCGGCTTCAGCAAGTTTAATGTGCATGCACGCATGGGTGCGTTAGAGCGTGTGCGTGTAGTGCGTGTGCTTTAAACGGCTTTGGCAAGTTCAATGTTGGAATGTCACTCTGCTTAATTTAACAGGAATGGATAAGAAGTATTATTTTCATGATACCGAAAAAAGAAACGGAGAAAGAGTATCGGCGTCTCTAAACTTCACGTTTACCCCCAAATAGCTAATGCCCTATCTCATGATAGCTTAACCATATAAAAATTATTATACAAATTAAATGTATTTATTTTCGTATTCATGTATTTTGTCGTAAAACAACTATAAAGTGCCGCTTGATATTATTTTCATTAAGAAGAATTCGTTAATAGAGAGGTCACGATGAGAAGCTTTCGAAAAAATGTCTTAAGATGAGCGCGAATTTGGGTCCCTAGAACCCAAAACTACGGTCCGTTAAAATTTATTTATATATATATATATATATATATATATATATATATATATATATATATATATATATATATATATATATATGTGTGTGTATGTATGTATGTTTCCGAGCGATAACTCAAAAAATAGCTGATTTCAACGAAACTTGGCACATATCTTCATTGTATTCAGGCCGCGGACGAGTTCGTATATCAGCTATAACGGACATATTTCCCCCAAAAATATACAAAAATATTTTTGAAAACGTTATGCTTTTGTAAGTGTCAGAGTAACTAGAATGAAACTTTACATGTGGCTAGAAATAGTGCAAATAAACCTATGTTGCGAATTTTCATTAATTTGGTGCAAAATATTGAGAGTTTTTTCCAGATTAAAAATAAAAACCCAAAGACATGCGTTGAAACGACTTAGTGGTTAAAGTCCAATGACTGACAGACAGAGTAGTTAACTGTTACGCGTAGATTAATTCACACAAAAGGTATAAACCATACGTCAAAAGTAACGAAACTAAATATATACCAGGCAGAATACATACTACCCGAACCAACAATCGTGAAATATCGACCGCGATTATGTAAAATGGCAGCCGACATGAAACTAAAAATGCTCCAAGTGATTGTTACTTAACTGGGGATTCAATCACTTATTAAAATACCTAAGATAGCTGCCGCACAGTATAACGAAAATGTAAACAAAATCAAGAGAATTATCTATAAAAATGATTCTAAAATAGTTTCTTTTATATTTAAACCTAAACATAAGACGTCATATAAGACCGAAACAGTCTTGGGATATGTTTCAGTGGTAATTCTAATAATTCTGTAATTAATTGTTACGTATACTGTGAATATAATATCCCGAGCATGCAGCCGATCTAAAGTATCACGCAAACAAAACGTTAGTTGACGTCTGCCAAGATGACACAGAGGGCAGTGCGCTTGCCTCCTAAGCAGAAGGTTACGCGATCGAATCCAGCTCGATGAATGTATGCTTTTTTAAGTTTCTTTTGACATTTGGAGAAACAATAATGAACAGGTTTCATACGTTTTGAACAAGATCTCATTTTTGTTTAAAACGCCTAAATAAGTTTGCCACCTTTGAGCCTGAAATTTTAATTTTGTTATTGTTGATATTGAAAAAACCGGTTTGCTTAGATTGACTAAAACGAAATAATACTGGTGATTAATTAGGAAAAATAATCGCTACGTTTATAATTTGGCAGAATATGAATTAAGTTTCCTTCTGAAAATATTTTGTATAACTTTAATGAAATTCGTAATACAAGTTTCTTTTATAGAGACTTACACTATCTACAGATATATAAAAATTTAGTTCTTTAGCTTCATAGAAAATTAAGTTTTGGACATTTTTCTCAAAAGGAGTTAGAACGAGAGAGTTTTTTTGATAATAGAGATATATCAATGATAACACTTTTGAAAAAATTCTTAAAATGTGCGCGTAATAGTGCCTCTAAAATCGATCTTCAAGGTCCGCGTATGTTTAAAGTATTACCTCTATTAATATTCCGTATAATAATAGTGTACAATTCCTACGATAATTCGCTACTAAAGCGTACTTGCTGCGTTTCAATTTTTTTTTAATTGAACATCGCAACGGAAGATGCAACGCAAGTAGATGGCTATATACACTGCTCAGTGATCTCGTACACTGATTGAAAAAGTTGTTATACCGCACACCATTTGTGTCTCTCAGCGGTCGTCATCTTTCAGCTGGCCTATGTGCACAGTACCAGTAACGTTGGTGTGTTCTGAATTTTCTGCCTCCAAATATGACCTAATAGTCGGCTTATGTTGCCAATATTTTATGATATATTACCTAAAGCAATTTATTTGTCTTTATTATTAAAAAAGGAACATAAATATATGACCTGACCTGACCCTGCCACCCTTTGGTCTCCTTGCAAGTCGATCTCAAAGCACTAGAAATTAGTTTTTGGTTATTATATATATATATATATATATATATATATATATATATATATATATATATATATATATATATATATATATATATATATATATATATATATATACAGTGTGCCCGAAATTGGTGATGCATGTATTGCGATCTCCGAAACCGTTAGAGATAGGAAAGCGGTTAAAAGGGGAAAGCTTTAGACAATTCTGTTTGTAATTGAATGCCGTTTATTTTATGATTTTGTCTCTTTTGGTTTTTACGAAATAAAAAAAAACTAAAATGACGCTTTATTTGTGAAAATTTCTGAAATCTGGAAAAACTTTCTCATAGCAACTTTTTATGTAGGGAACGCCTGTGTAGTCAGCTTTTATTTTCAACGTTTCAATATTTTGGAACCATCATCAACTTTGTTTTTTCATATGGGCGCCATATTGTATTTTCACGATTTTGAAAATTCCCTGTTTTTGCCTTCACAAATGTGTATCACACTTAGTAAAAAAGTTGTGTTATGGGTTGAAAAATGAAAAAATATGATTTTGTTACGAATTTGGCAACGTCGCGCAATAAAACACTCACACTTAAGGTAATTCTACTGCATTTTAGTTTTTTTTTAATATCGTAAAAACCAAAAGAGATAAAATAGTAAAATAAACGGCATTCAATTACAAACAGAATTGTCTAAAACTTTCCCTACTTAACCGCTTTCCTATCTCTAACAGTTTCGGAGATCGCAATACATGCATCACCAATTTCGGGCACACTGTATATATATATATATATATATATATATATATATATATATATATATATATATATATATATATATATATATAACGTTTTAGTGTAAAAGCAAATTCGACATCCTATTATGCGGCCGTGAAAATTAAAAATATGGAATTTTCGGAAAACCCCTTCTTAGCATACGTATACATACTTATGCAAACATTTCATATCTTTCGGTGTATTACATGAGTGTCTTTTTTTCATAACCTTTCTTGGTATACTTGTATAAAGTTAGTAGTTTTTGAGCAAACATAGTAACTATTCATGATGCACCCATACTCGTAAAGACCTTTTTCTGGCTTTATCAATGCGTGGCATCGTTAGGCAGAAAAATTGGAACTGTTTCTCCGCAGCACGGAAGACGCCTATAAATAAATATTCGTTGCCACGTTAAGGTATTTCTAGGCCCCACAGGAAAATATGGGTGGGCGTAGAAAAAAATTTGGCAGGGACGACCTCCCCTCCCATTCTCTCTAAGGAGTCACTATCTGAAACTCTTCGTTAACATTATTTAAAAACATCCTGTAATTATATATATTTTAGATGTATAAATTACTTTTACATAACTTAGCTGGCTAGGAAAATGTGTGCCCTTTACAATTTAATTCAATATAGTTTTGCATGTTGCATTTCAGCTGTATTAGTTTCAGCTTTACCGTTGATATGAACTACTGACAACAGCTACGTATACAAGACCGTGAATACTTATGGAAATTCCTTTGATAGTCACCTATCCCGCTCGTGAATGCACAAAATATGTTAAGCTTTCACAGAGAAGAGTTACTTTACGATATTCAAATTTTCCTACATTCATCTATAAACTATGTGCGCAAATATGTTATTTATGTGAAAATTATATAAGTTGCGCGAACATTGTATGTTCAACAGGAGTAACTAGCAGATTCACCTCGCCAAAGTGAATTAAATAATTTTGAAGAAGATGCATAATGCTTTGCTCTATGGGATAATAATGCACATTTAGATCAGCCATTTAAACTTACTTCAAGGTTTAAGAGGATCTTCAATACAACTGATAACACAGGCTTGAGTAAGTCAATAGATTATGTTAGAAATTTTTCATTAAATACATTCAAGAAGATAAACTGAATATTGTACCGACCTACAAACGTATATTTTGGAACATAAAAAACATTATATTATGTGTGAGTATCCAGCACCAATTTCATTATAAATATGAAAACAGAACACACAGTGACCTTTGAAATTGCAGTAGGCGTTGAAAGACAAAGATCATTGAAAATATCACTCACGAAACACGTGCTGACTACACTGGTCTGCAAAAAAATATTCGTTTAAATAAATGTATGATGAAGATGAAGAAGAGCTTAATATTCTGAATCTATATCTCATTGGTTGTCACGTATATACTTTTAATGTGTTTTTTTTAATGGCTCAAAATTCTATATTGTCTGTATTCCTTCTTGCATTAGCGCTCCTTTATTCAGTTTAGATCGTATTCGTACACAAAAAAACGGTTCGCAATGAGAAAGAGAGAGAGAGAGAGAGAGAGCAAGAACGACATTGGCTAACGACGTTTTTACACCAAAGCATGCGGTTCTTGCTGTGGTTCCGTGGTCCTGAGTTCCTTGAAAAATTGTATAGTGATTGTTTCCGTTTTATACTGGATATTTTGGAAAGTTTTGAATTATATTGATACATGTATCAAAAACTTGTTTTATACTTAACTATAGAGCAAAATAAAATCACACGATTAGAACACTATTATGGTTTTATAGCAAACTTATAGTTGTTGTATTTACAAAATGTCAAGCACTTGAAAAAAATCTCCAGACGTGTTTAGCTACATTTGTGGTCAATTTACTGTAAAATCTCAACGGAATGCATTGTATTGTCTGGTTAAAAGTGCTTATCAACGTTACTTTGGGTTTTCGGTCAATGTAGAATACAAAATTGCCTCTCGAAAATATGCTGCAACAGTTGTTTAAGAACTTTAAGAGGTTTGCTCGAAGAAAGTCTTAAGTCTATGCCATTCGCAACGCCCATGATTTGGAGTGAACCTCAAAACCATGGAAACGATTGTTATTTTTGTTTTAAATTAAAAGCAAAAAAGCCTTTTATGTAGCTATCCCATTACAACAAATATATACGTCATACATAATTTTTCATACTTATATTTTCATACATTTGTATTATTACTATATTTAGCAATATATACTTTCGAATGCGCTTATCTATCCTGGTTGTCTAATATTTTTTATTAATTTTAGATTTCCCTCATTAACGTGATAATTGTTATCCCAAATATGTCAGGCAACGGAAGATCTATCTATAGTACCGTATCTTAATTGTGCGAAATGTTCTTTGAATCTAATTTCGATAGATCTTTTTGTTTGTCCGACGTACAATCGCAAACTTTCCAACTTATTTCATAAATTCCCTACACTTGGGCAGTACTGTGCTTATCTTTTGGGTTACCTAGGAAGTTTTTTAAAGTATTTTTGTCGACAATTGTAGCTGCATATTGGCCTTTAAAAAAATGCTATCTAGACCCCTCGTGATTCTAGGTTCAAATTGCAAGCAAACGTAGTTTTTTCCGGCTTTCTCTCTTCTAAAAGTCGTTGATTCCGCTAACATTTTCTTTGTTTTCTATTTGTTAATTAATTTCTTGATTAGGCCAGCAGTGTATCCGTTATATTCGGCCACATTCTTAATTTACTTTAATTCTTTGGTATATCTATATTTACTTAATGGAAAATTAATTAACCTGTTTACTAAAAAAAATCATACTGGTGATTTTTTATGCGTATGTATGATGTGGTTCATTCGAAATGTAACTTGGAGTGATTGTTTCCTTTCTATGGACATCGAGTTCTGAAGTGTCTTTATTTGTGACAACTAGTACATCTAGAAAGGATAATTTATTATTAATTTCTAATTCGTGTTTTTTTATAGAATCTAATTTATTGTTTAATTTAGCAATAAAATCTTCTATTCTGCAAATATTTGTGTTAAACACTGCGAGAATATCATCCACGTAACGAAACTACACTTTAGGAAAATAGTCACTTTCGCTTTCAATATATGTTTCACATCTACTCATGACAAAGTCTGCAATAAATGGCGACAGCGGGTTGCCCAGCGTCAAAAACTCATTGTCGAATTGACAAATATTATGTTTAATACAAAGGTTTGTTAAAGTTAAATATTATTTGCAGACATTTTCATTTATGCTATTAATTTTTAACAACTGTTCTAAATACGTTAACGTTTGCTTGGTGGGGACGCTGGGAAACAATTAGGTTACATCAAATGAAATCAAAACCTCGCCTTCAACCAATGTAACCTCTTTAATTTCAGTGAATTTTTTACTGAAAACATTTTTTGTTTGACAGGCAAGCTTTTAAACCCATTTGTCCATGTAAATATGTAATCAAATTATTATTTTCTACCTTTTTTGTACCAAAGGTAATTAAAATATTTTAATATTTTTCCTCAAAAGTTCGGTAAATAATCCCACAATTTGATCAGTCAATAGAATTAAAGTAAAAACTGAAAAAAGTGTGTTAAACTGATCGCTACCTGAATCATTGTATGCGCTTATATATGTATATATTTCCAAAACTATAGGCTCTAGGTTCACTTCTAAAACATAAATTGTTCCATTAAAAAAATGAGTTATGGTAATTTACTTCTTTTTTTTTTTGAAATTCAGCCATTATTTAAGAGCGCCTGTATATAGCATATCGATTTTTTTGACGAATAATATAAATGAAAACCTCCTTAAATGCGTCATTTTCACGGGACACCGATTTCTATTGGTAGAAACTACCATACTACAATTTTTGATGTATGCCAAAAATGTGAAATAACTCGAAAACGGGGGACGATGTAATTTTTTTTACAAGCATGCATTATAATTCGATGGAAAATGCAATAATACAATCGTAAGAGGAGTGTTCCATTAAAAACAAATGGTATTACCAACGACTTATGGGTCCACCTGAATTTGTCAAAATTTTATAAGATGCAGCTCACACCACCCTATAATTGACTTATAAAATATTTTTGCTTATCTAGTATAATAACGTATATACTGAGCTTTACTGGAGAAATGCGCCACCCTGTATATATGTTACCATGTAAAAACTGAAATTGACCCCGGATATTTCTTCTAGGGGGCCTAGGTCGCGCTAAATTGGAGATATGTTTACAAAATGTAAAAGTAGAGGTCTCCCTAATAACGAATATTTTCTACAAAAATTTTCTAAAAATGATAGTCTATTAAACCACACACTCTATAACTGAAACTACTGCCAAACATCAGAGAAATGGTCCATTTGAAATGAATTTTCTGCACATATGTTGGTGAGCTGAAGGACAATGATGATTGAAGCTGTCACTTAAGGCTTTGTAAAACACATTTTTTACGACATTTCTTCTACAAAACCCCTATTCATTTTAGGTCGTTC
The DNA here is from genome assembly GCA_964006375.1 of Tillus elongatus. Classification (NCBI taxonomy): domain Eukaryota; kingdom Metazoa; phylum Arthropoda; class Insecta; order Coleoptera; family Cleridae; genus Tillus; species Tillus elongatus. Next base: position 185,389,352 of record OZ023262.1, on the reverse strand, counting down.
GTCTAAAAATTTCAAATTTTGACGTTTCAAATCGCAACTTTGACGTTTTAAAAAGAACTATAAGATTTTAAAAGTAAATTATGCCATTTCTTGGCCTTTTTGGGTCAAGTAAAACTTATGTTTTTGTCTGTAGGATACAATAGATTTTGTTATCCACACAAAATATTTTGGTTTTGAGCGTTTCTATGGTCATCAGTATCACCCAAATTATTTTTAAATGCTTGTAATTTTTTTCCTTTTAACTTAAAGATCTAAATTTTGGCACCCAGGGTAGACTTGATAGTCTAAACGTGAGTACCAAATTATTTTTGGAGTTGAAAAACTTTTCCGAAATAAAACCCAAAATTTACCAGGAAAAACTGGTACGATTTTCCTGACTAACGAGCTTAGCCAAGCCTGCAAAAAGACCGATGTAACGATCAGAGTACCGGGGTGACTCTGTGTAGAAGGGTTCGGTAGCCTTTAATTGATACAGTCAAAATTTAGTGACCCCCGAGTGAGCGGGCTTTAATCGCTGACTCGGCGTGATCTAACCACTTCCGTCTTATCGAAAGGTGTAGTAGATTTTGTAAGTATAGTTTAAGGGGTTAGATACGAATTAATTGAAATCTTTAATGAACCCAATCCTATGTTGTAGATTAGAAACTATTTACAAAATATATCTACAAAACAATATTTACAAACTACTCACAAATAAAATATGCGGGTAATTACATTAATCGGAACGTAGTTCCCGCTAACGCGGTCACGGTTAGTGTATGATGAAGCGTATGCATTCAGCCAGGTATATAAGATACGAGCGGTGTTTTACTAAAACAAGGATACGGCAGGTGGGCGACACAGACCGATAAACAAGATCAAAATAATAACCATAACCTCTCAGTCAAAGCAGGGACACCGGAGACGAAAAAGTGCGGAATGATGAGACGGGATGATAGTTACCGGGAGACCTATGCGGACTGTGAATCCTCAGCATCTCCGCTAGTGCCAAACCAGGACACAAACATCTTGATTACTTTAACGAGCTGTGAAAATAACACAAGAATTTATACTGTATGGGGCGGAAAGCCTGGAGCCATACGAAGTGCACAGGGTTAATTGGAAAGAAATGTGTCACTTGGAGTGACCTATATAGCCTCTGAATCCTCAACATCCCTATCGGGATCAATCCAATATGAATATATCTCGATTATTTAAGTGAGCTGTGAATCCTCAGCATCTTCACAAAAATAATGCAAGGGAATCTAACATACGGGAATTATCTAGAGGGACAGCGGCAGGTCAGGAAAACAGAAATAACTCGCTTGCGGAGATTTGTACTGAGAAGCGTGATAATTTAGGAATATGAAAATTCGCTACAAAATATGAATTAATTAAAACGAATAATTTCTTACCTGTGACAATACTTTTGTATACCGAAATCAGCCAAACGTGGTGCGCTCGGACGGAAAGCGGAATCGGAATCGATACGGTTTCTTACGGACTGGTGACGGGTCACTGATGTCGGCTTACTAGCGGAATTACCATCTAGCTCGTGTGGCGTCCTCTTTTATATGATTTTTACAGCGGGTAAAAACCTCAGCGATGCTTGGAATTTTATCACCTTATCACGGCTAAATAAGATAATACATACGAAATACACATTTAATTAGATATAAATCGCCCTAAAATATTTCATGGTAAAAATATTTTACCAAATATTTATATAGTTTGTATTTTGTTATTCTCTAAATAATTAATTATTTAATTAGCAATTACGCGTTTTGTAAAATAAACCAATAGAAAATTATACTTCATAACAACAGATTAGTGAATTTTTCGTTCTACGAAAAATTCGTTAAAAGCAATTACGGTCAAATTGCTGTACGGTGGTAACATTTAATCAATAGACTCGTCCTTCCCTGACATTTTAGTTTTACGATATGGTCGACAGTCTTGCGTAGTTTTGTAAACACTGTTTTAATTTCCCTCAAAATATTAAAATCATCCTAATCAGTAAATAAATATTGGGGTCGAGTATAAAAAATTTTGTATCTCAGTTAGGAGAAGTGTATGGATTTTAGGTTTCTCGGTGAAGTGGCCCATGAAGTTACAGGTCAGCACACATTTCATTTACCGAATCAACGCAGTTACTTGTGAAAACTTTTTATTAAATATCTGATCCTCTACTTTTCGTGTTAGATAATGTAACATATTTATAAAATTTTATCAAATCTGTTTACATGATGGCAATCTTTGTAATTTAATATTTGTAGAAGACAGAGGTTGGACACTGTGGTTGTAAACTGAAACAAAAAGCATAATCACCCCAAAAACCACAAAATAATAACATAGAGGAGTGCGCTAGATACGCATTTCGACAACGAAGTTGTCCTCATCAGTAGCTGTCGCTATACTTACTGTATGAGCAAAATTATCCTATTTATCTACCTAATCTATCTACACTAAAAATGATGCAATACTGGTGATGTAATACCGGTGATGCCATATCGAATGATATGATACCCGTGATGCAATACCGGATGATAAAAATACTGAATAATGCAATATCGGATGATGCAATATCGGATGTCACAATACTGGATGACGTAACATCGTGTGATGTAATTCAACGACTATTGTTGTGTCAGTGGATACGCCTACCCGGTTGTTGTGTCGATGTTGAAAGCGATCATTGATTATTTAGTGCTATTTCAAAAGGTGTTGAATTAACCGGACCTACGTCTGAATTCAGTACATTTTGTAGATTCACTTTGCGAATTTATAAACTTTCCAAAGCATCAAACTTGCAATAGTTCGTAGTTACTTTCAAAAACTCAAGATTACTATTGCCTATCTTATGTCTCAAGTCAATTATATGTCAGGCAACGCAAAATTTTCTGCTCAGTTGAATCTGAAATGAGCTAAGTGCTCTTTGCATTTTGTTGTTATTGTTTTCCCAATATAGATATTCTCCCAATTATGACAAGATAATCGATTAAGGCTAGATTTTTTTCGGAACCCAATAGTATCCTTCGGTCCACGCAAAAGGCTCTCCAAATTATCAACTTTGTAGACAACCCTAAACTGATTATATTTGATTTTTTCTCTAACCCTCTTGTAAGAAAAAGATACAAAGAAAGTACACCGAAATTTTGGAAGGCTCATCGACTTCAATTTCGTAATGTTAGTAATCAACATTTTTCACCTATGCTTAGTAACTAATCTATACACAATAAACAATCTCTAAAGTGGAACCGTTACAAATCGCAATATCTATAATTTTCTTCAGCTCTGAATTGCATCGCTAACTGCTCAAAGGAAAACTGAGTAACCTCCGAACAAGAAACTTCAAACTCGAGATTTTGTGACCAAAAGGATGATAAGAATCTGATGGTATAAAACGATTTTTTCTATAAATGTAAAATTTTAACATAGCTATTGTTTTAATGACAAGAGTGTCAAGGAAGGGTAATTGATCGTTGTTCTCCATTTCGTAATTGATTGCTTTTTGTTTAATATTTGTAGTTTAAATACCAACAGTTTGTACCAATTCAAAGTTATATAGAATATTTACAAAAACGTTATTCAATGGAAATCTGCAAACAAAATTTCTGCAAAGGTATGCCAAAGCAGTTTACCAGAAAACTTTATACAATTTTTCTTAGAAAGAAAACACAAAATTTTCCGGGAAAACCTGGGATGATTTTCCTGGCTTGCAAAATTCTCCAAGCCATTTGCAAAAGGAAGGTATTCCCCAAATTTAATTAAAATCGGCCCATTATTTTTTGAGTTATCGATGTATATATATATATATATATATATATATATATATATATATATATATATATATATATATATATATATATATATATATATATAAATTGAAACTGACCCCGGATATGTGTTCTGGGGGGCCTAATTAGCGTTCATTTGAGGAAATTTTTTCTAAATTCAAAAGTCGGGATCTCCTCATTAGTGATTTTTTTTAAAGAAAATTCACTAATACTGCAAATAAATTGTATAAAAAGCTTTTCTACGAAAATGCAGTTAAAAAAGTTTTATACAAACCCCAGATCCGACGAAATCGCAAGACTTTGTGTAAAAACCATTCTGACGTTGCTTAGCTCCAATTAAGCACCGTCGACACGTATCCGAACTACACCGTTGTGCAACCGCTCACATTTGCATTTCACAATTTGCCAGCGTTGCCTGTCAACTAAAATGGCGGATTTTCCGCTAATTGAAGAAAATTGTTGGCCAGCTGGAGAACACTTCAGTGACCGCTAATACGTTTCGCGTAAAAAACAGAAGATAGTGTTACATAAAGATCTAATTCTGATATTTTCAATAGATTCAAAGTAAAATCCTAAAAAAAATATTTTATACAAACAAAATGTTGCTGCAATAAAACGTGCAAATCAAATAATATATTGTTCATCTAAACCGGTATAACCGGAAGTACTATATATTTACTATCGTTATTGTAAATGAAACACCCATTATATTATTGCAGTTCTGGGTTCGGCATTGAATTGCAGACCCAATTTTATAAAGGTACTATATGTCAAAAATGTGACGTTTTCAATTTATAGTTTTTGTAAAATTTTCAAAATGCCACTAAATGTTTAGTAAGGCACATCTCCTTTATTAGAGAAGTTTGGAGATTTTACATTAGTTAGTAAGCTGAAAAAGCTTAGTTCGAAGGAAGCGGTGGATAATATCTTCAAAAACTTGTACATAGCGTACTAATCGTCCAATTTGAGCAAATTCGTTCGTTCGTAAGTTGACAATTTTAAATGATATACCCTATACATTTTTTACTTTGTCTTACTGCTCATTTAAATTTCTTTGAAAATTTTTAACACCTATGTATACTATCTCTTACCGTTTATGAAATATCTCGATTTTTTTGTTACAAATTTTATATGTCAAAATTGCACATTCAAATCTTCTGTTTGACATCTATGACCGATTTTTTTTGTTTGACCCCCTAAGATTTTGCCAAGATTGTATTCTATGCAGACCCACTGTATATATATATATATATATATATATATATATATATATATATATATATATATATATATATATATAACACAGTTGGTATATGTTATACAGTTTGTGATTTGAAGGTGCTATATTTTTTCAATTATTTTGTCTTCCAGTCAATAAATAAATAAAGTGAGGAACCATTTATGGCCATTTCAAGTTTGGACGCAGAAAATGTGTTACGGTAGCGCAACTTAATAAAGTTTTTTTCAGTTATCGATCGGATATTTTGTTTGAACTATACCATTACACAACTTTTTAATACAGGCTTAATATATATATATATATATATATATATATATATATATATATATATATATATATATATATATAAATTTTTAAGCCAGTATTAAAAAAAGTTGTGTAATGGCATAATTGAAATAAAATATCCGATCGATAACTGAAAGAGCACCAAACTAATTATGGTCAAACTCGGCTCGTGTCTACATTTTATTAATATTACCGGAGATACTTAAATAATAAGTCTGTCAATTTAAACCTTTATCTGATATTTTTGCAAATATTTTGTCAATTATTTATAAGAAGTTTATTAAGATGCGCTACCTTAACGCATTTTCTGCGTCCAAAGTTGGAATGGCTATAAATGGTTCCTCACTTTATTTATTTATTGACTAAAAAACAAAAGATTCTTCAAACTTATTTCGTTAAATAAAAAAATATAGCACCTTCAAATCACAAACTCTATAATTTAAGCTGCTGCTGAATTTTGCAGAAGAAGTCTTCTTTTATTTACTTTTCTGAAAATATTTGTGACAAATGAAGAACAATAGCTGTTAAAAAAGAAACGTAAGACCGGGTCAAGCACACTTTTTGCAATATATGTTTTCCAAAACCCGCGTTCGTTTCAGAGTCTTTGTTTGATAATCACCCATTTAGACATTTCAAATAGCGACTGTTTCTTTTTTAGATAAAAATCGATAAAATGTTCCTTAGTTTATTTGCCTTTCTTACAACGAAAAAGAAACGCAATATTCCTCTAGAATATTTAATAGGTTTCTTTAAGCCCATATACTGTTTTGGTCTGGTGCTAAAAGGCAAGGCACATCTCATTTAGGGCGCAAAGTAGATTTTTAATGATTTATTACATGTTGGAGAAATATCAGTTTTGAGGTTTTTGACAAAGTAACATTTTATTTAGTTAAATAAAATACATAGAAGTTAACTAAGCCATGAAAGTTGATGCTTTGAACAAATGAACCTTAGGCAATAAACGTAGAGATGAATACTAATTGAACACAGACGTGAAAATTCAATCATAAAGTTAGGTATCCAGCTAACAAAACTGTTCCATATGACCTCCATTTTCTTAAACAAACTTTTTGTATCTACATTTAACAAAAGTGGTACCTCTCTGAAGATGATAATTTGCATTTATGGATCCAGAAACATATCTCACTCTTTGTTTCAAAATCTTTATTGTTTCTGCGCTCTGAAACGCACATACTTTATTTTTCACAGCGCTCCACAAATACAAATGTAAAGGCTATGTGAAAACTGGAACCTGTGGTGAGCACTAATAAGTACACTTGGAGAACACCCAAATCACCACAACACATATTTCAGAGACCTTGCGATCGTTTTGTTGACAATGTCAACATCTTTAGAGGAAGAAAATCCTAGAATTTTCTTCCTCTGAAGATGTTGACATTGTCAACGAAACGTTCGTAAGGTCTCTGAAATATGTGTTGTGGTGATTTGGGTGTTCTCCAAGTGTACTTACAAATGTAAAGGGTTAATGTCGCACGAGCAGGCAGGCCGAAATACTGGCCTAGTATTTAAAATTACTCGATCATCTTTCAATATTCTACGAACGTTTCTTATGTTATGAGCTTGATGTCCATCATGTTGAAAAAATAATTAGCTCATATTCTTTCCCATCATACCTTGTAAAAGTGCCTTATTGTGAGCAGGCAATATTTAATTTTATAAAAGTTCACAATACGTTTTTCCGATCAAGCTTCTATCAAAAAGAAAGGACCAACCAAATGGCGGTCTAAAAGGTACATGAACACGAAATAGTACAAACAGGAACCAAAAAGTAAATAAGAATGAAATACAACTTATCATACCGGACCAGACAATAAATCCGAATCTTGTTGGGAACCTCCTTTACTCAGTCAGATGTTGATTTTCTGACGTCCAATAATGGTAGTTGTGTTAATCTTAAACTACATAATTTGTAAATCGTGTTTCATCAGTCTAAATGACTTTTGATAAAAAATCCGATTGATGTTCGCATCTTTGAATAAACCAGCGACAAAGTCATGTCCTCGACTATGGTCATCGCTGTTTAATGCTTGAACGTTTGTTATCTTAGATGGGTGATAATTTCTTTGCTTCAGTATTCTGTGTATGTGCGTTGTGGGGATACCTGTTTGACACGACGCTGATCTTAATGACATACTTGGAACATGTTCTATACATTAAAGGGTATTATTTTCACGTTCTGTGACATCCGTGTTATAATCATCTCTTTATTTTGAAAACATTTGTAATTTAATTAATTGATTACGATTCTTCCAAAGATTGTTCTGTGAGGTTGCAGCCTTTGTGGTAATTTCTTCATCTAAGAGTCTGAAGCGGCACCTGCATTTCTATGTGCTTTAAGGTAGCATTCTCAGTTTTTAATTTTTCTATAAAACCTTGGAAAAAATTCTGATGTTTTTTCTTGGCCAAGTTGTCTTCAATTACCAATGCAATGCTCTTTTGTAGGAAAATTGTACCTATTTAACAGCTTTACTATCTAGATAATAAACTATTTGAGAAAGCTCTGTATACGTGATCTCGATTTTCTACAAATAATATTAAACAAAAATTTCTCTGAATGCGTCACTTTCATAAGACTCTCCTATCTATTGGTAAATGTAATTGAAAACCTCCCTAAACGCGTCATTTTCAAGGGACTCCAATTTGCATTGGTAAAAGCGGCGTATTACAATTTTTGATATGTTCCAAAATGTAAAAAGTTGAAAAACATTTGAAATAGTTTGAAAACCATGGGCGATATAAATATTTTCTCCTTACAAGCATGCATTAAGATTGGTTGGAAAATGCAATAATGCTACAATACATGGTCTATTCCATTAAAAAAATGCTTTTAATAGCAAATACGTGTGTTTTCTTTTAAGAAAGCAGGCATCAAATTGATTACCAGTATAACCTATATAGTAAAAACAATGTGCCATGTTTCATCAAATAACTTTGTTGTTTGAAAATGTACAAAAACTTCCGAAAGTAAACTTCAAGTGTTCCCGAAAATACTCGTTTCTTGGTCAACCTTATAGGTTAATAGCAAATTGAGATATTAAAATTTGAAGCATTTGGTAAAAATTCGCTACCACAACGCACTTGTTGCATTCCGAATTTAGTTACTTACAAACATGGATCATATTTCAATGGAAAATGCAAAAATACACTAACATAGGGCGTGTTAGACTAAAAAAAAAAAAAAGAAAATTTGTATCACCAACGACTTATGGGGCAACCTGTGATTGTAGAAATATTTTTTAAGATGTAGCTCAAGGCACCCTATAATTAATGTATACATTTTTTTCATATCTTGTGTAATAACGGATATATAGAGCTTTATTGATTTATTACGAAAATTCGATAAAAATTATATACCATTAAACGATAAACTCTATAGCTAAGATTAATGCCAAAGCATCAGAGAAAGGGTCTATTTGAAATAAATTTTCTGGAAACATTTTAGTAAAATAAAGGACAATGACGGTTGAAAGTAAGACTTCAGGATTTGCAAAACATTCTTGAGACATTTTCTTTCCATAGCCCGTATTAGTTTCAAGTTCTTTGCCTAAATGTTGCTAATTTTGACGTTTTAAATCGCGAGTTTGACGTTTTGAGGAAAACCCTCATTTCTTTTTTTTAATGCCTCTAACTTTTTTGTCTTTTAACATACGAGCAAAATTTTGGCAGGTTATTTACCTACAATGACATAAACGCGCGTACCAAATTTCGTTTCCTTTACTTTGTTATTTCCGGAGATATACATTTTTTTCGAAAGAAAACACAACATTTTCCGGGAAAACTTGGGCCAATTTTCCTGGATAAGGAACTTATCCAAGCCACTTGCAAAGAGAAGGCACCTACCAAATTTCATCAAAATCGGTCTATTATCTTTGGAGTTATCGATCGGATATATATATATATATATATATATATATATATATATATATATATATATATATATATATATATATATATATATATATATATATATATATATATATATATATATATATATATATATATATATATACATTGGTGAATTTTGTAATTAAAATTCACTAAAATGGGGGCGTCACTGGTGATCGCAGAGAAACACACAAGACCAAAATATTTTGTGTGAATAGCAAAATGTATTGTATATTACAGACAAAGATTAAGTTTTCTTTGTGCAAAAAGGCCATGAAATACCAGAAAAAATACTTTGAAAATATTATAGTTTCTCTTCCTCAAAAATCAATTTTAGACAAAGAACCTAAAACGAATTCGGGCTACGTAAAAGAAACGTCGTACGAAGTGTTTTACAAAGCCTTAAGTTTCAGCTTCAACCGCCATTGTCCTTCATGTTCAAGATTTCTTTAAATAGGCGTGAAATACGCCCAGTGAAACCCATATCAGTTTCTATTTAAGTGGATTTTCGTAGAAAATTCATTTAAACAAATATTACACACATTTCAATATTTTATCATGACAAATGATATCCAAAAATAGCCAATTGCGTACAAAATTAATTGTCGAGTTCGAAATTCTAAAAACTTTAAAAGTATATATATATATATATATATATATATATATATATATATATATATATATATATATATATATATATATATATTAGCATATTTTTTTATCTATTTAAACTAAATTGGGTCCTAAATGATAAAGGCCATCAAGGCCTACTTTAGGCGATAAAAGCATTTTCAATCTCAAAATGCAGAAACATCTACGATTTTTTTTACGAAAATTATTTTTATTAATATTTACTCTAACCAAACTTTGCACGTAGGATTTTTGAATGATTTAGAACAAGATTCGTTAATAAAAGTTTTTGGTTCCTGTGTACCATGCGATGTTGAACACGTTGAAGTTTCCTACGCTCCTTACATAAAGGAAGCGTTTCGGCAAAATTTTCAGTATAGTGGGGTGAAACTGCTCCCTGGCGTCAGTGATTGGCCGTAGTCGTGGAAATATACCGACGTTAAAGAACAAAATACAAATACAATATCGTCTATCAGCCTTAATGGCGGAAAGTTTTAGTTGACACATGTATATACTTGCGTACTAATACCTAACGACACATTTATTTGAAAAAAATAGAAATTGTTATCTACCAACTGTTCAAGGTTCTGTATTATATTTGGACTATATGTTTGTCTGCATTGCTCACCCTTCATATGGTGTATAAACTTGTAGGTTATGTCTACCATGTGATGTTATGTGCATTTTAGAACCATAACGTTTGGCAGTGGCCTTTTCTTTGGCATACTTTTAATTTAAAGTTCGATGGGATATTGAAGTGCACATTTATGTTGCGCTAGATGCGTCTCACCATAATTAAAAATGCATACATTATTTAACTGCTCGATAGTTTGTATTACATATTAATATTAATATTAGTGCTACGATATTATTTTCAAAAAATAATTATTTTGTTACTTTAAGTGAACTTATTACTCACACAAATGTTTTGTAGTGTATTCGTACCTTTATAAATGATTAAGAGTTCTTATCTTAGTTGTGTAACTGAATAAAAAATTGTCCACGGTACCTTTATCTCAATTCCCTTTAAAATCGTTCACTTTCTGTCTTTTTCCTGCGAACATGTTTTATTATTAATTTGCCATTCTTAATCTAATTCGGACCAGTACAAGTCCACGTTTTAAGGAAGTCTCGCGGCGGGGGGCCTTTCAAAATGTTTAGAAATTATGGCTTCATTTAGCCACAGATCCCTGTAATTTTGGAAGTCGTCAGCAAGTGCGGTTTTTCTTTTTATTTCCTTAAATCAAAAGAAGTGTTATATTTCACAAATAGTATCTAATTCATTAAAGGAAAGTGAGTGTTGGTTTGTTTGGTGTCCTTTTATGGGTTATGATTCTGATTTCTGGAGCTGCGCGGAAAGCATAGGAATTCAACGATAAGTGTGAGTTTTGCCTGTATTAGTGCTATAATATTAAATAATTTTACTAATTTAGGTTACATATATTTTTTTAATGGGACCAAATTAAAACAAAAGTAGATAGTGATATATAACTTTGTATGCTTGCAATCCGTAATCTATACATTATATGAATACAAATAAAATTTTATTTAGTTACTTGAAGATGTCAGGAGTAAAACATGCTATACAAAATAGCTATTATATAATAAACCTTGGAATGCCATACAGATGACTTACACTTATGTTTGTCTAATAAAATAAGATGGGGTTTATTTTTTATATTTTGTTTTCTAAGTTTTTGAATTTTTTTGAACAGCGTCTTGCGTAATATAGTTTTGAAACATATTTTTTGTTTAAAGTAAAATAAGATGGGGTTTATTTTTTATATTTTGTTTCTAAGTTTTTGAATTTTTTTGAACAGCGTCTTGCGTAATATAGTTTTGAAACATATTTTTTGTTTACAGTTACTTATGCTAATAGTCAGAGACTTGTTATTGTTTTTTTTTTACAATCATGCAACTATATTTTTTATGCTTTTAAGTCGTTAATAGTTTTCATAAATTTAACATATTCTTACGTGTTAAAAGTGACGGTACTGAAGTTTTTGTTGTCGCTTTTTTGTTACTGTAGGTTTACTTTTAATGAATTTTCTTAAAAAAAATACACCAATGAGGAGATCCCGACTTTGGAATATTGAAAAAATTTAGGACCCCTAAAACCCATATCCGGGGTCAGTCTCAATTTATATATATATATATATATATATATATATATATATATATATATATATATATATATATATATATATATATATATATATATATATATATATATATATATATATATATATATATATATATATATATATATATATATATATATATATATATATATATATATATATATATATAAATATATTTTATTATATATATACATAGAAAATGTCGCAAGAAGAGTGTTCTGCAAACCCTTAGGTTTCAGCTTCAACCGTCATTGTCCTTCATTTTACCAAAATATTTACAGAAAATTCATTTCAAATGGCCCTTTCTCTGATGCTTTGGCTGTAGGTTTAGTTAAATTTATGGTTTAACGGTCTATAATTTTTTAGGCGATTTTCGTTAAAAAATTCGTTATGCCGAGACCGTGATTTTTGAATTTTAAAAAGATTTCTGCAAATGCGCGGAAAATAGGCCCCCTCGAATCCATATTCGGGTTTAGTTTCAGTTTTTATGTTTACATATATACTGGTGACGCATTTCTACGGTAAAGCTCAATATAATTGTTATTATACAAGCTACGAGAAAAAGTTGTATACGGTAATTATAGGGTGTGTTGCTGCGTCTTATCAAATTATTTTGACAATCACAGGATGGCCCATAAGTCGTTGGTGATACCTACAATTTTTTTCGAACACCCTTATATTATTGCATTTTTGCATTTTTATACGAAATATGATTCATGTATATAAGAAAAAAAAAGCTTGAACGCAGCAAGTGCGTTATGATAGTGAATTTGTATAGAAATGATCTGGCGCGAAATAATTTATTGTAACTTTCTTTACTTTTTATATCGTTAACCTACCCCCCAAATTTGGTTATCATAGCTTTTTTATTTTTTGAGATAAATATTTTTTTCGAATGAAAACTCAACATTTTTCCGGAAAATCTTGTCCGATTTTCATGGCTAACGAACCTATTCAAGCCACCTACAAAAGGAAGGTACATGCCAAATTTTATCCAAATCTGCACATAATTTTTTGAGTTATCGGTGTGATACATACATATATATATATATATATATATATATATATATATATATATATATATATATATATATATATATATATATATATATATATATATATATATATATAAACATATAAAAATTGAAACCGACTCCGGATTTGGGTTCTACGAAAATTCACTAAAAAAGAGAATTTGTATCAGCAACGACTACTTTGTGGGCTACCTTGTGATTGTAGAAATATTTTTTTAAGATGTAGCTCAATACCCTATAATTAATGTATACAACTGTTTTCATATCTTGTATAATAACGAATATATTGAGCTTTATTAATTTTTTACGAAAATTCGACAAAAATTATATACCATTAAACGATAAACTGTAAAGCTAAGGCCACTGCCAAACATCAGAGAAAGGGTCTATTTGAAGTGAATTTTCTGGAAATATTTTAGAAAAATTAACGACAATGACGGTTGAAACTAAGACTTCAGGGTTTGTAAAACATTCTTCTTGAGACATTTTCTTTCCATAGCTCGTATTAGATTCAAGTTTTTTGCCTAAATGTTGCCAATTTTGATGTTTTAAATCGCAACTTTGACGTTTTGAGGTAAACTCAAAATTAATTTCTATTTAAATGCCTATAACTTTTTGTCTTTTGACCTACAGAGCTAAATTTTGGTAGGTAACTTACCTATAATGGGATAAACCCGTGTACATTGGTTGCCCTTACTTTGTTAATTCGGGAGATATAAATTTTTTAAAGAAAACACAAAATTTCCCGGGAAAACCTGGGCCGATTTTCCTGACTAACGAGCTTATCCCAGCCATTTGCAAAAGGAAGGCATTCACCAAAATCAAAATCGACCTATTATTTTTTGAGTTATCGGTGTGATATATATATATATATATATATATATATATATATATATATATATATATATATATATATATATATATATATATATATATATATATATACATATACATATAAACATATAAAAATTGACACTGACCCTGGATATGTGTTTTGGGGGGCCTAATTAGCGCTCATTTGAAGAAATTTTTTTCAAAATTCGAAAGTCGGGATCTCTTTAATAATGAATTTTTTTAAAGAAAATTCACTAAAAAGAAAACTTATGGGCCACCCTGTAATTCTCAACATAGTTTTTAAGATGCAGCTCGAAACACCCTATAAATAGCTCTTATAATATTTTCCTGTATATTGTATAGTAATCTATATATTAGGCTTTACAGTAAAAATACACCAGCCTGTATATATCAAAACCTTTAAAATTTTAAATTGACCCCTAGATCGCACTCCCTTCAAGAAATATTTTAAACATTTTAAAGTCGCGGTCTATCAATAGCGATTTTTTTCACCGAAAATTCCCGAAAGACTATTAAATCACAAAGTCTAGAACTGAAACTACTGAAAATCATCAGAGAATGGGCCTATTTAGAATGAATTTTCTGCAAACATTTTGGTAAAATGAAGGACAATGATGTAACTTAGGACTTTGTAAAACACATTTATTATGACATTTCTTCGACATAACACCTATCTGTTTCAGGTTCTCCGTCTAAAACTTGCAAATTTTGACGTTTCAAATCGGAACTTTGACATTTTAAGAGGAAAAGCTATACAATTTTCAAAGTAATTTTACTGTTATTTCTTGACCTTTTTGCGTCAAGAAAACTTGATCTTTGTCTGTAGTATACAACAGATCTTGTTATCTACACAAAATCTTTAGGGTTTACTGCATTCTCTTAGAAATAATTTTTTTTTAAAGAAAATTCACTAAAAAGACACATATTTCAAAATGATGTTAACTGAAATTTAAGAAATATTTTTTTTCAAACGGGAGCTTCTTGTGTAGCACACGACAGTCACAGATAGAGGGCCGTCAGGATATTATTTATTTTTTAAGTAAACAAACACATATTAATCGACACTCACCGCTTTAGTTTACAGCAGAAAAGGACGTGCCTGTAGTTTATAAACCTGTGCAATAAAAGATAAACCACTGTAAGTGTCCAGCTCAACCTTATCTAACCTAAATCCCCCTATTAAGTCAATACATGTTCGATATCCTAAATATCCCTTAAATATGGTACTAAAACAACTATCTTTTTATGCATATAATTGCAAAAGCTCATTAATAAAGCATATCATGTCAGTATTAATACAGAAGGGCCCTGTGTTGCCCCTGCCATTACCTTAGGCCCAAGGTAGCGCGGCCTGGGTACAGCAGACCAGACACGCTTTCCAAGCGTACCCGCAACTTAACATACCCAGAGGTTATGGCACCTTACAGACCAATCCAGGTCGTACATTTATGTGCCCCGCCCGGGGGTCCTCCACTTGACCCCTGCTGGCCAGACAAAGCAGATCCGAGACCCGATCACTATAACTGCGTGAGACTGTCTAATTAGTAACCATATAACTACAGCACACGTGGCTCTTAATATAATTTCTAAATATCTAGCAATTGTCAGTAAATATTTAATGTCACTGTATAATAACCAACCCAGGTATATTTTCCTAATAATTACTGCTATCTGAATTATATTATTAACTATAATGAACCAAGACACTTAGCGAGTAGGTACTCACCTACACATAAACTAATATGCACTATATTAACTATGATTAATCGTTACTATAAACTGCACTACGAACAAACCCTTCCTAACTGACTCTCTTTCAACTAGTAAATGGGTGTAACATCTCTAGTTTCAGATGCATTAAACGTTTCAGTTTCTTTATGTTATCTATGCATAAAGATTAGGTAATTGATAGACGCTTAACACACTTGAGTTCTTCTGCGTTAGCAGTGTCGTTAAGTATCAAACAAAATATCAGATGATACAGTTTCTACTAAAGACTATGTTTAAAACTTACGTTACACTTGATGGGATAGAAAAAATTCAATGTTTTATTCAACACCTTGTATAATATGTATGTGACTTACCTGATACTTTGGAAAACAACAGGGTAATAGAGAAAGGATCGTGCTTCCAAATTCTTCGAACAGAGTTTAATTTCATTGCGGCAAGCGAATATTATATCCAATTTAAAAAGGGTAAATTTTTTTCGAGGGAGTGTTGAGTAGTGCATTTTAAAGCCAATAATCTACCTCTGCTCTGCGTACCATTAGTCTTGAACCACCCCTTGTATAGCCAGAGCTATGCTAATTTAATAATTAAGTTGCGTGTAGCCATAAAAAGAAAACGTGCTGTAAAAACATCGTTAGAGGAGGAGGGTGTGTGCTAAAGTTAAAGGCGAGTAAATTTAAAAATAAAAATAATTAGTCGTTTCCAGCCTTTCATTATAGACATAGCTAAACAGGAGCGGGGCATGAGAATCAACCCTCGTATATTAGACAACGGGTGATACATTAAGTACAACGATTAATTATCAATACTAGGACATTTTAATTAACAAAGATCAGCTTATTGCGCATTTCACACCATCCAAGAGATGATTATGTGCCATGCGATTACGCAAAATGTTGTTACAGTTAATTACTTCGGCTAGAAGCCTGCATTATTTATTTTAAAATGTAATCGGAGCACATATATTACTGTCAGAAATGACATCATCGTATCATAACATCAATATATCAACTAACGGATATCAGCTATAATGCAACGGCTAATCAAAGCCCACAGAAATTACATGATTATGTTATTGTTTTGATAAATCTGGTATTTTATTACTGAAATTTAGTGGTTAAGCATGTAAATTCATTTCAGTGCTACCATTACATACCGTTTAATTAACATCAAAAACACATTTATAACATAGTTTAATAATGATTGTCTCTAATAATATTATATAGTCAAATAATTTGGACAAAATGTTAAATATGTTGTTTAGTTATCCTAAAAAAATATTTGATAAAAAACTCCGGACGCAGAAAATTCACGTTCGTAGCGAATTTTCATAGGAATAGGTTTCCTTTTAAAATTTACTTTTTGGTGCAATCGGTCACCCATCCACCATTCTCTTCAAAAAACAAGGCCCAGTTATATTAGACGATGAAATGGAACACCACGCAGTTACTTTAGGACAATGTGAAGGTGGCTGATGGAGACTCTGACGATTTTCTCGGGCCCAATAACGGCCGTTTTGATTATTTACAGCGCGGTTGAGATCAAAATGTGCGCCGTCACCCATGAAGAGGTTATCTTTGTTACCCTGGATATCATGAATCAGGCGACAAAATCCAAGTCTGTTAATCTTATCTTGGTCATTTATTTCATGCGTTATTAGGCTCCTTTATGAATGCAAATTCATGCGTCTTAACATTCTTCTCATGCTTCGGTTACTTAAACTAAAGACGGAAGCATGCTTAACACTGTTTTTTAGGACTAAGCAATAACTGCATTTTTTACCCCTTCTTCGTGTCGTTCATTGCAGGAAGTTCTTGGTCTTCCACTTGACTTTTTATGTGCAATAGATCTCAGTTGCCTCCATTTCTTTCGCCACGCCAAAATAGTCCTTCGCTGGGGACACCGACGGACATTAAAATGGCGTCGAAAGCACCTTTGAACAGCGATTACTGAATTTAATGGAATCAATTTTTCAACACAAAAGACACCATGTTGTGTGCACCAACACTCCTTTTTGACAGCTGTCAAGAATTCTAACCAAATTTACAAAGCATTATTTTCCAGCTAAAATTATTTTCATTCAAAATAACCAAATCGTTTTTAGAGAATTTTTCGAAAACTTCACTAATGAGGAGGTCTGTGTTTATATATATATATATATATATATATATATATATATATATATATATATATATATATATATATATATATATATATATATATATTCAAACAGGTAAAGAGAATATATTTGAAATATTTTTTTGCAAATATTTGAAAAGCAACTATTAAAACAGAAATCCAAGACCTTGCGAAAGACGATAAAGACGATTCATGAAACATTTGTTTTTTGAGTGAATTTTGTCAAAAATTCACTAATGAGGAGATCTCGACCTTCGCATTTAGAAAAAAATTCTTCAAGCGCCGTCTAGAACACATATTCGTGGTCAAATTCAGTTATGTATAATCTATTATATATATATATATATATATATATATATATATATATATATATATATATATATATATATATATATATATATATATATATATATATATATATATATATATATATATATATATATATATATATATATATATATATATATATACTACACCGAAAACTAAAATAATAAAGGGCCGAATTTGATTAAACTTGGTGCACAGGGATATATTATAAAAGTCTCGACGCAGCAAGTGCGTTATGGTAGTGAATTTTCACAAAAATTTATATTTTTTTTATTACAAATATATATTTCAAAGCAGGCATCCAATTTGGTTACCAGTATAAACCATATATAGTAGAAACAATGTACCAAATTTCATCAAAATAAGTACAAACATGAAAATTATCTTAAAATTTTCCCGAAAAAAACTGGTTCGATTTTCCTGGCCAACGAACTTCTACAAGCTATTTACCCACCACCAATATATAATTATTCATTCAAGGTCTTCATGAAAATTTGCAAAGATTTTTTTCACGAAAATCCGAAAATATTTTTTTACAATAACTTATTAAACATTTATTATTAATTTCCAAAATGTATACGTACATCCATTTTTTTTTCACGAATAATATAAACGAAAACCTCTCTCTGAATGCGTCATTTTCCCGGGGATCTGCCATATATTGGTAAAGACGGTATCATAATTTTTGGTATGTGCCAAAAAATGTCAAACAATTGAGATGCGCTGAAAACGATGAATGCTATCATTTTTTTACAAGCATGCATTATAATTAGATGGAAAACGAAAAAAATGCAATCTAGAAGATGTGTTCGATTTAAAAAAAGAAAATTTGTATCACCAACGACTTTAGGGCCAACCTGTGATTGGTGATTGTCGAAATCATTTTGTAAGATGCAGCTCAAGACACCTTATAATTAACGTATATAATTTTTTCTAGTAACGGCAATATTGAGCTTTACCGTATAAATGCGGCAACTTGTATATATGAAAACTAAAACTAACGCAGGGTATGGGTTCTAGGGGTACTAGATCCACTCATTTAAAGAAATATTTTCAAAATCCAAAAGTCGCATCTCCTATATAGCGATTTTTTTCGACGAAATTTAGCTAAAAATTAGAGAGTATTATACCATACTAGTGACCTGTGCAGTGGTCAAAAGTAGGCCGTAATTCATTAAATTTTTAAGTTTCAACGTTATTAATGTTCTTTTGTCATAGAGTATACAGTATGGCTCTAAAATCTCTGTGGAACAGTTTCACCCATAGACGTAATCTATTATATCAATGGTTTGACCGCAGACATTTGTGTTTGTAATTTCAGGTATTAATCAAGGGTCACCTGAGAATAGGGGAATCTGACTGTCTAATTAAAACAAAGTATTGTTTAGTCTATTTGTAAAACATCTACATAAATTTTATGTGTTTGCACTGCTTCTCCGTATGAACTTTAACTATGCCAAATCTCACACTTCTCCGTGTGCGCAATGTGCTTTAAACGGGCTACAAAGGTGTTTCTTCACGTATAATTATACGTACAATTTTAACACAAAACGATCGATATCTTTTAAAATGCCATGTCTAAGGTACTTAAACCCAATTTTAAAAGAATTGGCAAAATGTGGGCTTTCTGGATTTTAAGTTATATACAGGTGTTCCAATTTTAAAAAAAACATAGGTTTGCTTCGCACCTGAATTAGGAAACACCCTGTATAATTCAGAATAATTTTAAATTGTGCGCCGTTACTCCCTCTACAACTTTTTTGATATAGATAAAAACGAAGCAGTTATTGAACTTGGCATCTTGGTTGTACAGCCTGTATATAGATTTACAGTATATTGATACGAAAAACTCACGAGATTTGTACATATACATGACATAATTTAGTAAATGGTTTTGTTCGAAAGGTGTTTGACATACTATGCTTCCCAAAAGTTTCCAAGCTCAGATTTTAACGCACCAAACTTCAATTCCGTGTCTTCGTTTAATATTTCACTCCATGCTACATCCTAAATTCAATATAAGTCGAGACCATACTAGCACTCCATTTTTTGGACTGAATTTTTTTCAACCACTCGAGATTTACGTTAAATTTACAAAATCCAAACATGACTCAAATTACAGTATTTAATTGCCCTTACAACGTTAATAAGGTTAATATACTATATATAATATATGGTGGTCACTTTCAACTGGCTCACTAGGTATCTCACAAGTCATGAGAAATAATTAGTTGGTTAAATTTCAAAAAACGTGCGCCAGTTTATGTTTCGTTATCACCTGAAAACGAATTCTAAATATATTTTATAGTTACTGAAATACCCCGAAAAAAGTGTAAGTCTGTGTTATTTTTTATTATTTTTTTTATTATCAAACTGAACGTCGCTAGAAATGAAGTTTATATAACTGGCTACGAGCTATTGAACGGATAGCTTAAAATTTATCTACGCCTACTAGATTTCGTGTTTTCATGTTTTTTTATGTGCGCCATATTGGATAACGAAAGGCATTTGACACTTTAAGGAAATCAGTAGTATCTTACGGGCAAAGTCACTTTGAACTTTTATAGTTTTTATCAAAGGACAGAAAACGTTTGTTGTAGTGAATTACTGGTAAGTTTTCCTTTGTGTGTTAACCACTAGAAATAATACAAATAACACAAATGTTCATAAATTTATTTATAAAACCCAAAATTACACATCATGAACCATATTATTACCTTAATATTTCAATTTACACATAATCTTGGGGTAAATCTATTTAATATTAAAATTCATTAAAACCTAAATCCTTATCAATTGGCGCTCAACATGGGGCTTTCGAGGTCTGCAGAAAAAATAAAACGAACAAACTGGTATAAAATAATAAGACAAGATGATAACACAGAAACCTGACAGTAACTACGACATGCTGTTGAAATTAATACAATATGCGAATGGTATAAACAAGACGTAAAGAAAAGTAGGAAAGAAATGAAAGAGTAAATGTATAGTATGAAACAAGATATAAATGAGATCTTTGAAAGACAAGAACGGAAGATGTATGAAAAAGGTGTAGAAAGAAAGGTAGAAGAGAAGAACGAGGCAGAACGAAAGGAAAATGAAGTAGAGACAGAGATGGATGTAGTACGCAAGATAATAATAGAGAAAATCAGAGCAAATGATGATGAACCGATGGATGAAATAATAGAGAGAGTGAATGAAAGAACTCGTCGAATGAGAGGTGCTGGGAAGATGCGCAAACTCAAAATGGATAAATATGAAATCGAAATGGAACAAAAGTTGAGAGCAACGAATGGAAATTTGGAAAATCTAAGAGACGAATCAGATATAAAGCTGGAATTAGGAAATAAAAACTGAGAGAAGAAGTAGAAAAAAGTTTTGAACCAAAATGGACAAGAGCAATGGGGAATAGAAGAAACAAAAAGAAACGAGCAAGTTTAGAAGAAATCAAGAATAAGGGAGAAAATTTAAAGGGAAAGGTGAGGGAAATAATAGATATCGACGTCAAAACAATGATGGTAACGATGGAACGAATAGGTATAAATGCCATAGGAATGAGGGTACCTACAAAGACGATTCTAGCATCGAATACGATGCAATACAGGCAGGAGAGTCTGATAAAAATCATGAGCAGTGAAGAAGACAAAATAACGGATATGGAGACGACGCAGCAACAAAATATGGAACGACTACGAAGAATTAATAAACTAGAATGAGATGAAAGACCTGGGGAAGCCTTCAAACTCAACCAACATTTTTTTAAATAACATAACAATCCAAATTCAAAGTTAAAGACCTGGGATGTCTTTAAACTCAAACAACAATATTTCGAACAACGACAACACACAAAATTCAAAATTAAAGACCTGGATTAAGTCTATAAACTGAACCAACAATATTTCAAACAACGCTAGCACGTCAAAATACAAAATTTAAAGCCATTGTAAAACTTGAAAGAAGAGTATAGGCCAAAACCGAGGTAGATGAGATTAGTAATCAGCCAAGCGTGGGGAAGGATCGTACAACAAACAAGCATTAGAATTGCACGTAAAAAATGCAATCGAAAACAAACGAAGTAGTGGGGACAAATTTAAACCCAAGATAAGAGGACCAGAGCTGTCAACGAACGAAGAAAAATAAAGAAAAATGTATGAAGAAAACAGATATCAAGGTCAATTATATAAAATTCGTGAAAATTATGGAACATTCAGTAGGATAGACAACCAAATAAGTACGTCTGAATCAAGGAGTAGTGGGAAAAGTCATATATATATATATATATATATATATATATATATATATATATATATATATATATATATATATATATATATATATATATATATATATATATATATATATATATATTGAATGATAAACAGTAGTTTCAGATTAATAATAATAGAAGAAAGAGTTGGATATCAGAATGATCAAACGAATTGAAAAAGGAAAGGACCTAATATCAAAATGAAACATATAGAAACTTACAATGGCAGCAGCAATAAGTTAGGGTCCAAATATGGGCGTATATAGGAACATGTTATAGAAATCGATCTGGATACACGCTTATGACCACACGCTTTGGGAAAATGGAATTACTCGGTAATAAAAAAGACAAGTACGCGGCCCTAAATTATAAAAGCATTATATAAAATTGTACACTGATATATACATAAGTATATAACTTTAAAATTAAAAAGTTTTTTGGACATAATTTAAATTATTGACATTTTGGATGATGATTGAGAGCGTGTAAGAAAAAAAAAATCGAAAACTTGAGAAGGAAACTTATCTAAAGTTTTTAAAAAGAAAAAATTCTTGGGATCAACCCCCAAGACAGTTACTGACGTGGGCGAATATGGGTGTTGTGCGGGGCAGACATCGTTTAAAGAAGGTATTGCTGCAAAATGTGAAAAATAGGTTTTTTAGCACTTTCAGCTCATATTTCCTCCCCGCCCACCACGCCTATTCATTCTTGGTCCGTTGACTTTCTTGAGTGTTGTTTGTAACAAATTTGCCTTGTAGCTTGTGCATCCAAAGGGGATTCTCAGCATTTTTCTGAAAAAAAATCTAAAAACCCTCCTTACAGCAGACTGTAACGAAATTACATTCCACATTGTCGCATATAATGTATTTTTCAGATAATATCGCATACAGCACTAAAGTAAATAAAGTCGCTTGCTGTTTAACTCCTTTTTTATTTTTATATTACATACGTAAGCACAAGATAAGTAGGTATAATAAAGGGGGCCCTTAATGAACATTGGGGCTACACACACTTAAAAGTAGAGATGACATTTTGATCGTGTTACGATCTATATGTTTGATTTTATGTCACAGTAGTATGCTGATCATAAAAAAATACCTCTAACTGTATGCACATAAAAATTAGTAAAATACATTTATAAAATATATTAAAAAACAACACTTTTACAATATTATTTTAAATAAACCAATATCATTACTTTTTGCGGCGATTTCGCAATTTTCGAGTGTACTAACCTAGTTTTTGTCCAAGACTACACTGAAATTCGGTGGATCTCAAGCAAGCAGCTTGTAAATTAACCTCGATAGGCTTGGACGGTGAACAAACGTGTCTTGTCTAATTTTAAGCGAGACACTGTACCTGTTCGAGATATACAATATGAGAAATACAGAAATACAGAAATACGCCTCATTTTGCAGGTTATGATACTTGCAAAGAACATTGACGCCCGTCGTACTAAATTTGACCCAACAAACCTAACAAATATTGTCTTCCGCACGGAGACTAACTATAAAAATGCCAGTACTGTTGCTATTATTTATATTAGTTAGTTTCTCCGGTTATACGATAATAATAATGTCTATGGGGTCCTGTTTTCGTGGCTCAACTAAGAAACACTAAAAACTGAGTTAATACTGCTCTTAGAATATGATTTACTGATATCCTAATTTACCATTTTACGCAAAATTGTATTTTTTTAAGTAATTCACTCACAATTTTTATTTATAACCATCGTCCAATATTTAGTTTCAATATTTAATATTGCAATCGATATTATGAATATATTAGATTAGTTAAAAGTCATTAACTCACAATTTTCATTTATAACCATCATCCAATATTTATTTTCAATACTTAATATTTATATCCATATTTAAGATATGTTAAGTTAGTTAAAAGTCAGTTGTAAACGCTACATAACAAGCGCAAGGGACGAAGCGTAAAAATAATGCGCTTGTCAAGCTTGCAAGCAACTTGCTGCTTTTGAAAAGCAGGGGTGTCATCTAACGCCAACCAGCTGTCGAGAGGCTTGTACCCGCATGCTGGTGCTTTTGGGCGCATTCGGAAAGAAATGAAGCAGGGTTATTGTTAGTTTATTGTACACAGTCTCCATCTATAACATTTTGCGTTAACTATAGCAGTCGTGACGACATACTACCTGGTTCCGCACCGAGACGGCGTCCCTGTCGGACATTTAACAATGTTATACGCTCTTACATCTTGCAATGATGATGATAGACTTTCCATTGTTTATATTTTTATCTACCATTTATTTAAATAGCATATTAGTGCACGTCACGTCATCTGTTTTTGTCCAACATTGTAGATATTGCATTACAGAATCTGAAGTAATATCGAGGATTATTTTAATATTAATTTCGAATTTTATTTTCCTTTGATCAAAAGATTTGAAAATTGGTACACAACCACCTCTGCCTATTTTCTCTCAAGTTGTAAATTTTCGTTTCAATCACTTAAACAATTTAAGAGATATTGAGGTTTAAAAAATAGCTTAAATTTTTTTGTAAAGAAAAATTGGCCGTTAAGATATGATAAACGAACTTATTCAAGCCATTAACAAAATAAGGGTAATGCCCAAATTTGGTCATAATCAGTGAAGTATTTTTTGAGTTATCGGTTAGATACATACATAAATACACACACAAACATATAAATATATACATATATATATATATATATATATATACAGGGTGAGCCACGGTGGATGGAGTATTAAAAGTATATAGAGAACGAATCAACCGATTGCTTTGAAATTTTGTTTACGGATGTAACGGAGTATGATCTCTCGACCTAAAATATTTTTGAAAATGCAGTGTTGCCACATATACGTAAAACTGGCAACATCTTCGTAATTTTAAATGGAACACCCTATATATTTTTGCATTTTTTGAATTGTCGTCTCTTTTTGAGTAACTTTTGTTGATATTTTCCTATACCTATCTCAAGTCGTTTTCGAGATAATAATTATTTTCTGAATTTATTACCAAAAATTTGACTTTCATTAAATCGTGTTTTCTCCTACCGACGAAGCGATTTAAAGATAATTTTTTAGCTACGGTTAGGCAAGGTCTAGGGGCATCTCCTCCATTAATCAAATCTTTAGAATATCATACAGGGTGAGTTAGAGAACGCTTTCTATAAGTGACTCGGAGAAATGCACGAAAGTCATTTTTTTAAAATAGAACGCCCTGTATATTTTCACACTTTTTGGATCGTCTTCTCTTTTTGAGTAACTTTTGTTAATATTTCCCTATACCTATCTCAAGGCGTTTTCGATTTATGGTCACTTTTCTCTAACCTATCCAAGATTATTGGTCTTTTTGTATATCATAATGGGTGGGCCATGAAATTTCTATTTTGTCACTTTGTCATGACAACAGACATGCTGTTTATCTAAATAAATTTGACTTTAGTTATATTTACATTCAATTTGAATAGCTATAGCACAAACATGACATAAAATAATTATACAAACACAGTTTTAATGGATTTGTTTTTTATTCATGAACAGCGCAATAAGATTATCAGCAGAACTTGTAGAAGATTTAATGAGAAATATCCGAATTTGCCGCAGATGAATAACAGAAAGTTTCTACGAATTCATAGGAATTTTATAAATTTTGGTTCGTCGTTATGAGAACAATAACACTATCAGTATTTGGAAAAACTAATACCTAATCAGCGATAATAGTAAAAAAGGCCAAGTAGCAATAACAAATAATACCAATGACAGTAATAAATATGTATAAAAATCTTAAAACTATAATAATTGTTCGAAATGTTGACCGTTAACTTCCAGACACTTTTGTATACGATGATGCACGGCGTTTGTTGTAGCAGCTCTTATTTCAGCGGGGTCCAAGTTTTCAATCTCTTGAATCACTCGACGTTCTAATTCTGCCCTGTTGTGGACTGGAGTTTTATAAACTCGATCTTTAAGAATACCCCAAAGATAAAAATCTAACGGGGTAAGGTCAGGGGACCTCGCAGGCCAGTTACACGGTCCCAAACGTCTGATCCAACGGTCATCGAAAAGCCGGTCCAACTCCATACTAATTTCGGATGTACAATGTGCAGGAGCCCCGTCGAGTAGATACCAACAAGTTCTATATGTTTCAATTGACAGATTATCAAGGAAGCCTTCCACAATTGTTCTAATTATATCTAAATATTTTCTGGAATTCAATTTTTCGTCATATATGTAATATTTTATTTTGTCATCCAATAACATACAAAAAACATTTAAACTAAATTTGACTTGAAAACCAGCCTCTCTAGTAACGTGGGGTTGTCTGTGGCCCAATAGTGACGATTTCGTGTGTCCCTCCCTAGAAAATTTGGATTCATCAGTCCATATCATTTTCTTTAAAAAATTGGGGTCCTCTTGCATACGCACAACTAACATTTCACACAACTCTATTCTCTGTAGATAATCCTGAGGCGTGAGAAATTGAACTCTTGTAAATTTATAATTATGCATTTTATGATTTACTAGTATTCTTCGAATGGATGAATATGGCAATCCTAAATCCTGTTCAGCACAACGTATGGAATACTGGGGATTCGCATGAAAATACGCTAGCACATTGATTTCATTTACCTCGTCAGATGTCACAGGTTTGGGTAGATTTCTTGCATCTCTTAACGACGCACCAGATTTTATAAAATTCCTATGAATTCGTAGAAACTTTATGTTATTCATCTGCGGCAAATTCGGATATTTATCATTAAATCTTCTACAAGTTCTGCTGATAATCTTATTGCACTGTCCATGAATAATAAACAAATCCATTAAAACTGTGTTTGTATAATTATTTTCTGCCATATTTGTGCTATAGCTATTCAAATTGAATGTAAATATAACTAAAGTCAAATTTATTTAGATAAACAGCATGTCTGTTGTCATGTCAAATTGACAAAATAGAAATTTCATGGCCCACCCATTATGATATACAAAAAGACCAATAATCTTGGATAGGTTAGAGAAAAGTGACCATAAATCGAAAACGCCTTGAGATAGGTATAGGGAAATATTAACAAAAGTTACTCAAAAAGAGAAGACGATCCAAAAAATTTGAAAATATACAGGGCGTTCTATTTAAAAAAAAAGACTTTCGTGCATTTCTCCGAGTCACTTATAGAAAACGTTCTCTAACTCACCCTGTATGATATTCTAAACATTTGATTATTGGAGGAGATGCCCCTAGACCTTGCCTAACCGTAGCTAAAAAATTATCTTTAAATCGCTTCGTCGGTAGGAGAAAACACGATTTAATGAAAGTCAAATTTTTGGTAATAAATTCAGAAAATAATTATTATCTCGAAAACGACTTGAGATAGGTATAGGAAAATATCAACAAAAGTTACTCAAAAAGAGACGACAATTCAAAAAAAGCAAAAATATATAGGGTGTTCCATTTAAAATTACGAAGATGTTGCCAGTTTTACGTATATGTGGCAACACTGCATTTTCAAAAATATTTTAGGTCGAGAGATCATGCGCCATTACATCCGTAACCAAAATTTCAGAGCAATCGGTTGATTCATTCTCCATATACTTTTAATACTCCATCCACCGTGGCTCACCCTGTATATATATATATATATATATATATATATATATATATATATATATATATATATATATATATATATATATATATATATATATATATATATATATATATATATATATATATATATATATAGTCTCGCCATCTCTATTAGTGAATTTTCTTCAATAATACGACGCTTATCAATCTTCACAACATTCACAGATTACTGGATTTCTGCATTCTACTTGCAGCATTGACAATTAATTGGTGGATTGTTTATACCCATTAGGGATCGAACGGAGCGTATTATTAATACGATTCATCCTCCCGGTAAGCCGATGCCACTTGCCCTATATAAATGTCAAGGGGCGGCAGATAAAGATTCGATTTCGTGGATCCAACAGCTAGGGCTATTTTTATTTTCTCAGTTACAGATTAGATCATTGTTTTACCTGTCAATTTGAAGTTCATTCACGGTTCGCTTGTCATTAATCAAGCTTTGGGTTTACTTTAGTGAAAGCTGGAGTTGTAAATATGTCAGCGGCTGTATATCGGTAAATTTGCTCAAATTTAATACTCACCAAAAAACTGCACGTTTTAGGTGATAAACTGGCAAAATCAAATGGGCTAAGTAAAGTTTAAAACCAGTGATAAGCACCGATAAGTGCATTCGTGAAAACACAACTTTAGTTTGAACAATTATTTTACAAACATCAAAGTTTGCTTTTAGATTAGCTATGTTATCCGGGTTTATACACCGTGGTCTTTGGTTGTATTTAAACCTGAGGTTTTGTCTACTGCACAGGCAAACATTTTAATATTTTTTTTTTAGTTATTAGCCGTCGAACTTATTTTTCGTCGTCTCACTTCGAAATAATCCTCCGTTATATTTAAAGCTTTTTATTAATTGAGACCCTAGGTGTCAAGTGCACTTTATGAAATTTTCCAATACAGAAGGCTTCAGTTTAAATGTGATTAAAAAATTAAATCGGTCATGATTAGTTTAATACTTTAGATGTCGTGACAAGCAAAGCATGGAATTTGGCGGTTGTGTAAGAAACGTCATAAAATTAATAAAAACTAAAAGGTAATTTAAGTAATTTAATAAAGCAAAATAAAGTAACTGTTCTTAAATACGAACAATTAAAATTTACGAGGAGAACACAATAAAACAAACAAAAAAACATTAAACATTGCATTCTTGTACTATTTTTGTAGACTTCCATGAGCGCTTTAATATAGGTCGTATCTAGTTGGCGAAGTCACATAAGGGGTGTTCTTTTAAAAAAAGAAACTGTGGATCACCAACGACTTATGTGCCACACTGTGATTGTCAAAATAGGTTTATAAGATGCAGCACGAAACACCCTATAATTAGCGTATATAATTTTTCTAATATATTGTATAATAACGGATATATTGAGCTTCACCGTAGAAATGCGTCACCCTGTATATGTGAAAACAGACAAAGACTGAAACTGACTCCATATATGAGTTTCGGGGGGTTTTAATTCGCGCTCATTTGTAGAAACCTTTTCAAAATTCATAAGTCGTGTTTTTCTCAATAACGGATTTTTTCTGCGAAAATTTGCTAAAATATAGACTACTAGACCATAAACTATATGTATAGCTGAAACTACTGCCAAAGCATCAGAAATAGGGTATTTTTGAAATGTATTTTCCGAAAGTATTTTAGTAAAATTAAGGACAATAATGATTGAAGCTGAAACTTAAAGCTTTGTAAAACACACTTATTACGATATTTTTTCTACGTAATTCGTATTTGCTTCAGATTCGTTGTCTGAGCATTCAAATCTTGACCTTTTGAATCGCGGCTTTGACGTTTTAAGAATAAAGATTATAATATTTTCAAAATATTTTTTCTGCTACTTCTTGACCTTTTTGCGCCAAGAAAACTTAACCGTTGTGTGTGATGTTCATTGATTTTGTTAGTCACACAAAATATCTTGTTCTTGTGCTTTCCTCTTATCATCAGTAGCATTTTTTTTCTTTAAATGCCTACAACTTTTTTTTCTTTTAACCTTGAGATCTGAATTTTGGAATGTGGGGTAAGCTATAAACGTATGCGCCAAATTTGGTTATCATATCTGTGTTATTTTCGAAAAAAATAATTCCGAAAGGAAACCCAAAATTTTCCCGGAGAAATTGCTCTGATTTCCCTGGCTAATAAGCTTATGCAAGCCACTTACAGAAGGAAGGTACTTACCAAATTTTGTCAAAATCCACCCATTATTTTTTGGGTTATACGTACGATATATATATATATATATATATATATATATATATATATATATATATATATATATATATATATATATATGCTATGGTAGTTTTAATGTGCCAGAAGTGCATCAAAATTTAGAAAAATGGAAAGAGAAAATCTTGGAAAATGTACCTAATTCTTATTACAGTATGTCTTGCCAAAGACGGGTTAAAAAGGGGGAATTTAAAAACAAAAGTCAGTAAGCATGCAATGGGCTAAGTATTCAAATCAAAATAAATAAAAATAAACACCTTAATGCATTATAATATCAAAAATATCATATAAAATTAGTATTTGAAATCAAAGTGTGCAACTTACATTAAAAAAAAACGTTTATTTTCCAAAGACTATACATTCAAAATTAAAATATTATATTTAATAAAGCAGTAGACGAGATCATTGAAGCTAATTAAAATAAAAGATCAGCATTCCGTGGATGAATCAAGTCTCCATCTTGATAGGTGCGTTAAACGCAGCAAACAAATCGTCAGAGTGATAAACTTTGGCACTATAACAATAAAATTCAATTAATTTAGGAAGCAAATAGGATAAAATGTGTGGAAAAATACGAACACAACATGATTAGAATGATATGAAGGTATGGCAATCAGAAATTATTGACATATTACATTACCTGTTATTTTGAGATGTGGTCCAGTAGAATTGTAACATAATAAGGAAAACTCCTTTCCACAGCAATTTTCATGATCAAAATTGACAGAAACCATAAATAGTAACTATATATATTGTGGTCCATATCAGTGACACGTCAATATAATTTCCTAATTGATAGTGCATGTCGTTTCAAAATTTACATAATATGGCATTTCGGAATTTCCACAAAATTTGATAATACCTGTAAATTCAAAACAGATTTAATAATTTGAAAGCATTTGGTTAATTATATCATTATGAATCTCTAGAGTAACATAGTAGCAACAATAATAAGGGAAAATGAAAGAAAAATGCAACTTTTAACAATTGTCAAACATCATGTTACGAGAGGACGGCTTATGTATGATATTTGATATTGTTTGTTGTTGTTTATTATTTAATAGTGTATTAAACTGTATTTTGATTACTGTATATAGTTATAATTATAGGTAAGTAGATTATCATAAACAATTTTAGACTGGAAATTGAAATGTCAACAGATAAAAGAATTACAAATTTCATGTATAGATTATAAGATTATCATTGAACTAAATCACATGTAAAATAGCTCTTGGTAATCAGGAAATTTTCTAGAATAAGTTTTTTATTATATAATTTGTGTATTATAAAGATTAGCGGCCAGTAATTTTCATATTAATGACAATTGTCAATTTTGAAAAATGGCAACATTGCCATTAAAATTACGAACATACGATATAATAAAACCACATGTATGGGGTATCAAAATACGCAGTTTTAAACAAGCTTTCTTTTAAAGTATAGCATGTTTGGCTAGCTGTAATATTAAAAAAAATCATAAATAAGCAGGTCTATAATTAACATGTCGTCAGGACGCTAATTCAATTTTTTCTGTTTTTATATAAAAGAAATGTCGATTTATTGAATCGAGGCAGTTGAATTAAAGTAGCTAAGGAGAGCACATCAGAATTTTAATTGATGTCCAGCATTTATTCTCAACAATTTTAGGTTATATTGCTAAAGGAAAATAATTAAATAAGTTTCAACTTACCTGTTTATTTCTGCGATCTGATTATTATTAATAACTATATTAGAACAAATATTATTTAATCAATTAATGGAAACTGGAGAATATATGGTATATAAAAAAAATTTGTTGGAATTTTATTAGTAAATAATAAATTAAAAAAAAGCCAAAATGTCAACTGCCATTAGACTAGGCAAGGGATTCTTTTTTATCTTCATCTGATCGAAAGAAGAATCCGTAAAAACGAAATTAGACCCAGCAACTATACACATAACCCAAATGTATAGTGGATAGAATAACTATTAAAACACATGGAGGCAAATACTTCAAGTGACATTTAAAGATTGGTGAATGGAACTTATGTTATGTGGCTCAATAGCTATTAACAACAACAACAACAAAATTTAGTAAATAAATAAAAAGGACTGTACCTGCATAAAAATCGTGAGTACCCTTTCAAGGGAAGTTTGATTATTGTTCAGAATTTGTAATATTAATAAGAATTTTATTGTTAAGCAATATTTATTTTCCTAATTAAAAAAAAACTGTTCTATTTTGTTTGTTATTTAAATTGTTTGTTAATAAATTATCCATTTGTATTTGAAATCCATTTCATTATTAAGAAAAAACCCCTGAATCTCATACAAATTTTATTAACAAAGTGATGCATTTTTCGACTCATGAACCCAAGCTCTGAGATTTATTAATAATTTGTTAATATAGAAAGATTAAAACAAAAAAATAACAATAAATTTATACATTTTTATAAAGAGTCTCATGCAAAACTAACTAAAAGAAAATAAGGAGTCCAAGGGCAACTGAATATAACAAGTAAATATAGTAAATATATATATATATATATATATATATATATTTACTTAATATATATATATATATATATATATATATATATATATATATATATATATATATATATATATATATATATATATATATACTGATCTCCTCCTTAATGAATTTTTCGTATTACAAAAAACTCGCTAAAATGCGGTAGGTGAAAATATGGGATGCGTGTCAGCAGACAATGCCTTACTAAATTCATAAGCGCAGAAGCATAATAATATCTAAATGCGTATGATCACACAAACCCGCATTTTATTACCCTCCGCGACTGACTTATGAAGCATACTTTTATTGTAATAATATTCATGGAGTAGGTTTGATCCCTATTCTAATTTTACGAGTTTGCAGTATTCGTGACAAACATAAAACGACGTGGAGTTGAAGGAACCCTGCTTTATTATATACACACCTGTAAGTCATTCGAGCTTAATATCGTAGTTCATGAACCAATTTATGAATTTAATACGCTGGAAATTTAAAGTCGCCCGGAGCACGTACTCACTCGGTTTTGATTAAAATTAATGGCACACTTGCGATAATACCTAAAAACTTTGTTGTTTGAAAAAAAAAGTGTGTTTCAGCTTTCAGAATGTAGGCTAATGTGAATTTATGTAAACATATAACAAAATAACAAAAAAATATATGACTTAATATACAGGGTGATTATGGACAATGTACATAGCGTAACTATATGTGCAGTACACATAAGTGAAAACGCTGGAAATTTGGTATGTGATGTCACATGTGATTTTTGTGACGAATTATTTTTGACATAACTATTAAACGAGTGTGTATATTAACTTCGCCATTTGTTTATTACTGCAGTCATATTAACTAAAAATATATTCTGAAACATATATTTAAGTTGGCATTGATAATCAGCCCCAGCTGTGATTGCGACGAGGCAACTACCGATGACTTGCTTCCATAATCCACAAAAGAAAATACTTTTAGCGCAAATTAGAGCCCCTAGAATCCACATCCGAAGTCAGTTTAGGTGTTTATATATATATATATATATATATATATATATATATATATATATATATATATATATATATATATATATTATATATATATATTAGTGTGTGTGTGTGTATGTATGTATGTAGTTTGAAAGTGCCTTCGAATATGGGTTCTAGGGGATCATTTGAAAAAACTTTTAGAAAATTCGAAATTACCTTTATAAAATCGAAGTTTTTTCGATGAAAATTCTCTAAAAGTACCCCTTTTTAGTATTTTTTTTCAATTCAGTAATGACATCTCGACTTTTTAATTTTGACAAACTTCTTTAAATGAGCGCGAACTAGGTCTCCTAGAACTCATATCTGGGCTCAGTTTAATTTTTGTTATATATATATATATATATATATATATATATATATATATATATATATATATATATATATATCACATCTATAACTCAAAAACCAAGGTCCGATTTTCTTCAAATTTGGTAAGTACCTTCCTTCTGTAAATAGCTTGGACACGTTCGTTAGCCAAGACAATTGGACCAGTAATTCCGGAAACATTTGGGTTTTCTTTCGGAAAATTTTAGTATCGCCGAAATAATGAAGCTATCGCAACTATTTTGGTTTGCGGGTGTCTATCATAAAGAGTATTGTACGCACCAAAATCGAGATCTCTATGGTAAAATACAAAAATGTTATAAGCTTTTGATTTTTAAAAAATTGAAACTTCGAAATTGATAATTCTGGTAGGCTTTCTAATGCGTAATTAACTTTGTGAGTAAAAAATATCGCATAAAATGGCTAAAGAAGCTTCTAGATCTGCGTGTCAGCTGTTATTTTCCTTCATTTGATCAAAATATGAGCAAAAAATGCATTTTATATGGAAATTGTTTGCTATAAATAATAGGTTACATACCCGTTAATACACTACATATGTCAGGTTAAGCGTAGATCAGTGATTGAAGCGTTTACTCTCGTTACTGCAAAACAAATTCAAATTCACCTGAATATACTGCAAAAATATTTTGGAAAATTGAAACTCAAAGTCTATACCAATACAAAAGAAACAGTGGTATTTACTGAAAAAAAATAAAGATATTAAGATTTTTAAACCACTGAAAATAACCAACAGAATAAGAAACTCATAATGCCAAAGTACTTGGGTGTTAAGTTAGATACTAGGCTCGTTTTTAAATAACACAGAAGAATCAATTAGGAAAGCACATCGTGCTACCATCTTTATACCCGCTATTGCACAGAAATAATAAGGTTAGCATCGAAAACAAATTAACCTTTTATAAAAGCATACCCAGGCCAATCATAACTTATGCTATTCCGGTATGGTGTGGGGCGTCAAATACGCATATTATGATGAGATTACAAAGATTTCAAAATAAATGCCTTAGAATGATATTATACAAAAGTATATGCTCTAAAATTAGGCCACTATATAATTCTGCAAATATTCCACTTATTAAAAAATACATATATGCCATATCAGATAATTTCTACCTCACCCAGTTCAACAATAAACTAATGAGTAGCATTAAAAATTATAAACGTCACAAATTAACGTTTACTGTCAAATATAAACTTAATTTTATTATAAATCTATAGGCATCATTATATAAGAAACAAAAATAATTAAAATGACGACTATATTTAGTGATAGTAATCTGAGAAAATACAGATCAGTACGAAACTACTAATCTAACCAATTTTTTTATGTAAATGTTAACGCAGGTTTTGTAACATAACTCCTTTTTCCCGTAAATAGATTCACAGTTTATACATTAGTAATTAGAAATATAAGCATCCGTATATGTATAATGTATATGTCATAGTAATAAGAATTGTAAACATTTTATTTATATTTGTACTAAGTTCAAAGACAATTGTGTAGCTCTATCCAGTTTGCACTTTGTAAATAATCTATATAACCCTCTTATGTACATAATTCTCTATTATTCTAGTGAGATCAATAAGTGTTGTTGAGTTGTTGTTTGCCGTCAGATAATATAGTCGAGTTCGAGTCCTAAAATAGTATCTTCACTTTTTTTAAAACTTTTATTTCTTTTTTTTTGCTTGGATTTGTTTGTTATCCAGAATTATCTGATTCGTTTTTCCGGGGAATTTTTTTTTGGAAAATTTGTTGTATCTCCGGAAATAAAAAATCTGACAACGAACTTTCGTACGTAGGTTTATGTAAAGAAAAATATACTACCTACCAAAATGTAAATCTCTAAATTTATAGGCATTTGAAGAAAAAATGTTGGGCGACCAGAGAAACGCACAAAAAGAAAATATTTTGTGTGGATAACAAAATAAGTGTATATTACAAACGGTAAGTTTTTTGGCTCAAAAAGTGCAAGAACTACCAGAAAAATTATTTTGAAAATTTTATTGTTTTTCGTCTTAAAACAAAAACTTCACAATTTGAAACGTCAAAATTTGCAATTCTTACACAAAGAACCTAAAACGGATACGCGTTATATAGAGAAAATGTGGCAAGAACTGTGTTTTCCAAACCCTAAGTTTCAGCTTCAACCGTCATTGGCCTTCATTTTACTCAAATATTTGCAGAAAATTCACTTCAAATAAACCCCATCTCTAATGCTTTGGCAGTAGCTTTAGTTAGAGTTTATGGTTTAATAGTCTATATTTTTCTAGCGAATTTTCGTCGAAAGAAGTAGTTAATGAGGAGACCGCGACTTTTGAATTTTGAAAAGATTTTTTTCAAATGAGTGCCAACTAGGACCGCTAGAACCCCTGTTGTGGGTGAGCTTAGGTTTTTATCTGTTTACATACACTCAGTGTGACACATTTCTACAGTAAAGCTCAATATATCAGTAATTATACAAGATACGAGAAAACATTTGTATATGTTAATTAATTATAGGATGTCTTCAGCTGCATCTTATAAATGAGTAAAGTTTAGTTTATTTATTACTTTTATGACGCTAACTGTGTTATCTAAACGATTGTCGGGTCTAAAAACTGTACTGGGATTGAGTGCTCCAAATTGTACTCATGCATTTTATAAAATTTATTTTTACAATCACAGCGTGGCCCATAAGATGTAGGCGATACAAATTTTCTTCTTTTTTAATCGAACGCCCCTTATATTTTTGTATATTTCAGCGAAATGCATCGACAGTGCATGTTTGTAAGAATTTTTTAAGTAGTTATTCTAACTTAGATATAAAAATGAAAAACAATCAGTCTTTTATATTTTTTCACAGGTCACGAAATCTAGTTTCTAATATTATTGTTCCACTACAATTTATTGTATGGTCAGCAAATCTTAGGCATGCAGGAAAGCATGGAATTATTTAATATAATATGTGACAAACGTTTTCAAAGCATCCACAGATACTGTGGCAGTTTTATTTTAGGTCACATCATTACCTAAAGGCACGTTTTGAAGTTAAATTGTCAAGAGAAATCACTTGAGCACGAGCCCGTGCCAACTTTTACTATTAACTTAGCCAGACGTGAGATAACTCAAATTCAGATATTGCAAGTGGTTGTAAAAAACTTTCAATTGTGAAAAAATAGGGTATGCAAAGCAATGAAACTATAAACTAACTTATCAAAATGCATAAGGTTGTAGTTCATGTGTGTGTGTGTTTTGTTTCTTTAACGTCGGCCTATTTCCGCGTCTACGGCCAATCACCGACGCCAGGGAGCAGTTTCACCTCACTATCCTGGCTATTTTGCCGAACCGTTGTCTTTCTGTAAGGAGAGTAGGGATCTTTAACGTGCCCAACATCGCATGTACACGGGACCGACGGCTTTACGCCCCCTCCGAAGGGCGGAACGTGCAGACATTCAACTTGCTCAAATACAATGCCATAACCTCGATTGATGTTAATTTTACAGTTTGTACTGAAAAAGTGAAAGGAGTACCCCGGTATTGAACCCAGTACCCTTTGGTTCAGTGGCACACGTTCTTACCCCTGAACCACCGAGGTTCTTAGTGTAGGTCATGTAGTAAAGCGGTTATAACATTAAATCTCTCATCAGTGGTATGTCCAAAACGAATACGTCTAAAAGGTTTCAAACATGTTAAAAAGTCTAATTTTAGAAACATCGTTAAACCAGGAAAGACTAAAATTACATACGCCAAGCCAGAAATTAAAATAATTAGAGAAAAAACATCTTTCTCGGCATATAAACCTTTACCAAATACCAACTTAGTTCAGCGCTTTCCAAATAACGCAAACGAAATTGAAGATATACTCCTAATATTTTATCAAAAAAGTGGCAAATTATGTCTTTAATTTCCTTTCTGAAGAAAACATACCTTCTTACAAATCTCTTTTCGGGTTAAGAAAGAGCGGCTTTACGCTTATTAAATCAAAATTAGAGGCCTTCTTTTGACGTAAAGCGACCTCAAAATGTTTCTTTGCAGCCATGTGTCGTAATGTAGCCTCCTCTCAAATACAATCCAAGAATGCCCTCATTATCCATATGAAATGTCGGCATCAGCTTCCCCTAGATGCTTGCGTCTTTCCATATTGAGATGGTAGATATATTTTCTGCAACGTTTGATTTGCGTCTACCTTTGCTATGGTATCCCACGTTTTATCGCCAGTTACAATTTTGGAGAAATGGTCCTTGCCATGAGCTGCAGCCGCCAACTTTTCTTTGCAAACTTTTTGCTTTCACACCTTTTGCTTAGCGACCAAAATAATCGGAATTAAGCGCGCTGATAATTGTATTGACTGACTGCTATTCACGTAGAATTTGAATACAGATCAAAACTTTGATTTATCGATACTGAATCACCATTTGTTCCACTTTTTTGAGGTCTGCGATCCTTGCCTCCATAGATCGTCGGATTTTATTCTCTGTCTTTCTCTCTCTCTCTTTCTCTCTTTCTGTTACAGTCAAACTACTTTGACGTAAAATATATTTAAAAGTATAGCCTCGGTGATTCAGTGGTAAAAACGTGTGCCTTCGAACCGGGTACTGGGTTCGATTCCCAGGGCTCCCCTTTCACTTTTTTAGTGCATATTGTAAAATTAACACCAGTCGAGGTTGTGGCAGTGTATTGAGCAAGTTATGTCTTTCAGAGGGAGCGTAGATCCGTCGGTCCCGTGTCAATGCGATCTTGGGCACGTTAAATATCCCTACCTTCCTTACAAAAAGACAGGGGTTCTTCAAATTTTGAAAGATAGTGAGGTGAAACTCCTCCCTGGCGTCGATGATTGGTCATAGTCGCGGACACAGACCGACGTTAAGGTACAAAAATTATGCATGTTACTAAAGTAAGCTATCTTTCACCATTATCGGCTACACAATACGTATTTTGTGTCTTTGAGCAGTTTCTACATGATACATCTCTTAACTAGCACTACTACTACTGCTACTACCACTACTGCTACTGCTGCTCCTGCTGCCAGAGATTAGATCAGTGTGTTTAAACCCAGACTGGTGGACAGTCTTAAATTGTTTTAGTGACGCGTCTATCTGGTTTGTTTTTGGTATCTTTAGTCAGGTGTCTGAGGTTTCTTATGTCAGGTAGTTTAACAACGGTATTCGGCCTAAGTCGCTTAATTCGCTTAATACCGCTATTAAAGTACCTGACATAATAAACCTTATCTACCAACTGATGAAGGCGACAAAGACCCATGTGCAAGCCCCAATATAACTGATATAAGACCGCCGAGCGACAATGAGATTTTTCTTAGATCTGGAGATAAACACATCGAGAGTTTAGTGCGATCTCTAATGATATTTGGGGAGTAGGAGATTGAAGTACTGTTATCGAGCTACAACAACGCATAGTGCAATCCATCCTTATCCGCCAGTCTTCTTAAAAAAACACCAAAGCATGAGCCGAAGTGTGGAGTTTTTTAACAAATTCTAGACTCGATTTAACCCAACCACCCAGTGTTCCTCACACTTATGACCCCAGAAACCTTTACATATATATTATATATGTTTCGGAGCCACTTTCCAAATATAAAGGTAATCTGAAAGGCAGTGAACACTAAACCCTTAACCTAGAACTATCAAAAAGGCCAGATTGGATTGTTGTGGCTAAATTATATACATACAGGCTGTGCCACGATGAACGAGGCGATTGATTTCTCGGAAACTAGATTCTGGAACTTTTTGAAAATTGGACAGCTTATTGAAGTCAATGAGGACTACTCTGGTAAAATATTTTCAAGAAAGTGGCCCTTCCAGTTATACAGGGTGTTGATGTGAACTTTTTTATTTTAAATAGGATGCCTTATATGTTATTGCATAGTTTTAGATAGGTTTTTGGTTTAAGGGCCCATATAAAAAAATCGTTAATAAGGAGACCGCGACTTTTGAATTTTCAAAAGATTTATTTAGAGGAGCGCAAACTAGGCCCCCTAGAATTCATATCCGGGCTTAGTTTCAGTTTTTTTCTGTTTACATATATACAGGGTGACGCGCTTCTACGGTAAAGCTCAATATAATTGTTCTTATACCAGGTACGATAAAAAGTTGTAAATGTTAATTATAGAGTGTCTTGAGTTGCATTTTAACAATCACAGGCGGCCCATAAGTCCCTGGTGATACCTACACTTTTTACCGAACACCCTTCTATTATTGCATTTTTGCATTTTTTTAAATCGAAATATGAAGTATGTTTATAAGAAAAAAACAATCGAGACGCAGTTAGTGCGTTTTGGTATCGAACTTTCAATAAGTGCTTCAAATCTTAATAACTCAATTTGCTATTAACTCAAGGTTTGTTTGCTAGGAAACCAGTTTTCTCGAAAATATTTTAAGTTTATTTTCGGAAAGTTTTTGTACATTTTCAAACAATAAGTAAATTTGATCAAATATTGTACATTGTTTCTACAATATAGGTTATACCGGTAATCAGATTGATGCCTGCTTGCATTAGAGAGATATATTTGTTACTAAAAACATTTTTAGGAAAATACACTTCCATAACGCACTTGCTGCGCCCAGACATTTTAGTTATATGTTATAATTTTCTATGTGACTGAAATATAAGTACATAATATTATTATTGTTAATCCTCAGTTTTTAGTTAACAACTTGTCTGCTAATAGCCATGTGAGCTCATAAGGCAAAGAAAACAGTATTTCTAAACCATGTTATGAAAAAATGACATCCTTTTCGTGTATTTTTTAGTTTATAGGTTGTAACTTATAAACATTTTTACGTTTCCAGGTATGTTGGCATTCAGCTCTTAACAATATTGAATGTGTTGAATAACATTTGAAGTCCAGTAGCGTTGCCTGAAACCGCAATTCTCATCTTCTGGACATTGAAATGCCAGTAGGGGTCGTAGGTTATGTTGGGTTGAGTGTGTAGGTCAAGCCGCTGGAAACTCACTAATGAGAGAGAAACACTTACGTGAATTTGAATTCCTACCTACATTTCAAACACAAGAAATTCAGGGCAACTAAACAATTCATATTCCAAGATTGTGCTCATATTTGTATACTTCTTGGAAGCATTGTACATGCGTAAAAGATTTAAAGGCATATCAAAGCTTCTTTACAAATCAAAAATGCAGGAAATGGGGTATGTCTTTGTTTACCATTAAAATATTCCTTAATGGTCACACACACAAAAGCTGACCCTTAAAACTGGTTAGTTATAGTTTGAAATTTACTATTATCTTAGGAGAAATCAAATGTAACTAACCACGGCGATAAAAAAATGAAGTGCATG
Source organism: Tillus elongatus (assembly GCA_964006375.1). NCBI lineage: Eukaryota > Metazoa > Arthropoda > Insecta > Coleoptera > Cleridae > Tillus > Tillus elongatus. The sequence continues at coordinate 185,347,977 of OZ023262.1, read as the reverse complement.
AAGTGCATATTAAGAGCTGTTGTGTGAACAATAAATAGTCATATTGTAGAATTACTTAATATTTTTCTCATTTGTTAAGAAATGGATCGTTTCCTTTATATTGTTTTTCGACTACGATAATTGGTACGCGCCAAAAAGATTTTTATATAGCATATTGTCATAAATAAGCTGCTTTCCGTTAAACAACTAACGTTATTAACGAAACAAAACATGCGGGAGATTCGCGTTTAATAGTCTGGAGGCAGCAAGTGCCTCCAAAGTTTAACAAAAAAATTCAATTATATTAAGTCAGTTTCACTAAGCTAAAATATTTTATTTCAATACAGAGTAAAAGCATCCTAACGGCAACAGGGGTACGGATTTTATCAAAATAATATAGTTATTTTTGGAGAAGAAAACTTTTTCTTTTAAAATTTCTAGGAAAACTGATTCGGAATAGGCATTAATGAATTATTCATACGCGCACACATGCATATACATACAGTGTGATTAAAAAGGATCAGTCCAACGCTCGAGTGGTGGTTAGAATCAATCAGTTGTTCTCAATTTTGCAAACATGATAGCATTTGAAAAGCTTCAACTAAGACTTTATTTTTGATACGCGCTGCCCTAGTAGATTTTGCATAAAACATCTAAAACCCAGCCAGGACAGGGCACCTTTAACTGGCTTAAAATGGTCTCGCTTTTTAATTTCTGTTCGTAGATTAATAATTTTTGTTTGTGTAAGCACTTTGGTGTTCCTGTCGGTTATTAGTGAATTTTCGTAAAAAAAATCTAGTAATTTGGAAATCTCGACTTTAGAATTAAAAAAAACAAGAACTAGGGCCTCTAGAATCCATATCCGGGGTCAGTGTCAATTTTTATATGCTTATATATATATATATATATATATATATATATATATATATATATATATATATATATATATATATATATATATATATATAATAACACCACATCAGACAAACTCCGCACCCAGAAGACTTTGACTTGTGCGGGGGGAGCTTACATACACATATAGACAAAGGACACCACCTATAACTGTTTAGAAGCCGACCTTTCCACATTAGAGTGAAAAAAACCGACTGTTCGAACACGATACTCGAACCCGCAATCTCCTAGTCCAATTCGAGACGCTACTCACCTCGCAAACTGAACTATTCAGCCTATATATATATATATATATATATATATATATATATATATATATATATATATATATATATATATATATATATATATATATATATTAATGGTGAACTCAAATCAAAGTAAACTTTGAAAAACGATAACTATCAAAACCCCTTTCCGGTGAAAGGCAATAACGAAGATTTAAAAATCAGTCATACAAGTAAAAACAAAGTGTTCGGAACTCAAGTTTATGACAGTGTAAATAAAAATATAATTGCTATTCATTCTGCTCCGAGGAGACTATTAATCCATCTCAGAAAAGTGTCACTAAATACCAAGAAAGATGCCGTTGAGAAGCACTTGCAGGATACTTTCAACTGTCGAGATTTCGTGGTCGAGCCCTGTCCGGTGCGTGAAAATGCTAAGAGCTACTCATTTAAAATCGAAGCAGGCTACTCATTGCTTAAAGAACTATATGGCCAGCAGAAGTATCTATAATGCGTTATCGGTTATTTCGATATGCTAAAATCGGGCAGTTAGAATAAACGGGAAACAAAACAAGTGGATTTGTTTTCAGTACTTAACTTAAATATACAATGTATTATAAATAAAACAGATAAATTGGAAATGAGTCTTACTTTGAAGTCAATTAGTATTGCGTGCATTAATGAACACTGGATCATTAATACAGATAATATTATTGACGACATAACACTATAAAAATTATAAAGTGGCTGATAGTTTTTGTCGCAGAAACAGTGTGTCGGAGGTGTCTTCATTTAGGTTTAAAATCGACTGGAGCGCAGAATCATGCCGGAAATAAAGGAAATTTCGCAAGAAATAGATGCAAAGATAGCCGCGATTGAACTTCCCAAGCAGACACTGACCCTTTTATCAGTTTATCGGTCACCTACGGGAGATTTTCAAATATTTTGCGACAAGCTGGAGGAGGCACTACAATCACTCTTTAAATCGTACAAACATAGAAAGATCATAATATGTGGAGATTATAATATAAACTTTCTTACTGAAACGAGAGGATGTAGGTAGCTAAAAGATCTATTTAAAAGATACGATTTAGTTGAAACAATAAAAGAACCTTCTTGAACAACAAAAACTAGTTCTACATGTATAAATAATCTATTTTGTAATTTCAGTGCGGTTGGTCAGTCAACTTACATCTTGGTGATCATTGCGCACAGATTATTAAATTGCCTGTTGACAGAAGAGACAGACCACAGTACAAGATGATTACAACTAGAAAAATGACTCCAGGAAGGACTGAACAGGTAAAGCAGAAGCTAAAGTCGATTGATTGGCGTCAGCTGCTTTTCGAGTTATCGGCAGCTGACTCATTTACAGCGTTGTTCGACATATTCCAATGCTTGTTTGAGGAGTATTGTCCTGAAAAAGAAATAAAATTGGATACCAGTGTTATAACAAAGATCGAGTATGAAACTGGGGAGATGGGAAGAACTCTATATGTATTGGACACGTTATACAAGGTACGATATATCGTACCAAACATACAAAAACTATAGAGCCCTATAGAATAAGACAGCAAGTGATTCGAAGAGGTCACATAATGAGAAGACAATAAGCGATGCACCGAACAAGTCCAGAGCTATCTGGGCAGTTATCAGAAGGGAAATGGGAAAACAGAGACTAAAAACTCAAGACGATTGTCTAGATGTAGACAAGTTCAACAGATTATTCAGTGATGTTGGGGTAAATGTAAATGCAAGTGATACTCTTCGTCTTCCGATTACTTGGAATCCTATTATATCTTCATTACAAATACACAGAAAGATATTAAATTAAATAGACAATTTTATTGGCCCATTACCTAACTCAACAAATACCTGCACTCCTCTTAATCCTGTAAGTACCGTGACGAAAGCCCCTGACTTAACAAATACCCTGTAATCCTCTTAATCAAGTACTAAGTATTAAGTACCGTGACGAAAGCCCCTGACGTAATTGACCGTGACATGACTCATTACGCTGATAATGAAGTGCGTAGACGAAACGATAAACACAATACAAGACTTGCAATGAACTGCCAGATCTCTTTTCGGCCTGGGGTTGAACACACTGAGACCTTGGAGACGATCTTCGGCGAAATTTGGGGAGGAGGCAGATTGAGGACCCGTAATCGAGCTACAACAACCCAGCCCACCTTTGTCCACCACTGTAAGGGGTAGGCAGATTGAGGTCTTAGAGTTCATGTGTTTACATACCTCTTGAAAATGGCTCCAAAACAGAAGCAGAAACGCCGAGTTCATAAAACATATAAAAATTTAAACTGACCCTGGATATAGGTTCTAGGGGGCCTAGTTCGCGCTCGTTTAAAGAATTTTTTTCAAAATTGCAAAATCGGGATCTCCTCATTAGTGAATTTTTTTAAAGAAAGTTCACTAAAACAAATAGGCCGATTTTGATAAATTCACCATGTACCTCCCATTTTTAAGTGGCTTGATAGGTTCGTTAGCCAGAAAAATCAGAAGAGGTTTTCCAGGAAACTTTTGGGTTTTCTTTCGCGAAAAATTTTATCTAGCAAAATAACAAGCTATGGTAACAAAATTTGGTACGTAGGCTTATGTTATAACAGGTGAATTATTTACCAAAATTTAAATCTCTACATTACAAGGAAAAAAGTTATAGGCGTCTAATTTTAAAAAAGTTTGGTGTCGGATAATTGCTATGAAAATTTACTACCATAACGCACTTGCTGCGCCTAGACTATTTTTTGATGCACATTAACTTTATTTGGTGGAAATTATTTATTTTAATTACTTTGCTAATATAATCCATAAAGGCATTTTCAAGCGCTGCGATTTTTCTCATTGATTTTTGTTTCATATTTTCAAATATTTGACCCTATCCTTGAAGTTGCTGAACTTTCATTTTTTAGAGGACTCTTAATTTTGTATGTGGTAAATCGCATACCAAGTTCTGTAACATTACGTGGAACCACAATTGTTATCCCTTGAACATTACATTCTACGACGGTCGTATATTAGACGGTGTGGGTTATAAATGCAGGTCGAGACCCAAACAACAGTAAAGTGACTATTCTAAATCCAGGATAATAACCTAAATCTATGTTTATATTAAAATGCCCAAGCAGAACAATTTCGACTACAAAAAGAAAAGTTTGGACGCAGCCAGTGCGTTATGGTAGCGAATGTTCGTAAAACTGTTTTAATGGCAAATATGGCTTGTTTTTAAAACGACATCAAATTTGGCTGGCAGTATAGCCAATGTAGTAGTAACATTGTTCAATATTTCATTAAAATAGCTTTGTTGCTTAAACTTAAAAGGTTCCAGAAAAACTAGTTTGATTTTCCCGGTCAACGAGCATCTCCAAGCTACTTTTACACCTGCCAAGATATAGTTATTCACAGACAGCTTAATAACCAAAATTGAAAATATATTTATAAGAAAATTTTCAAACAATTTCTTTTACAAAAGTTCACCATTTGTTTACGGAAACTGGCTTCAGTAATGATATACTAAACTATATTTTTTACACAAAAAAAACTTTCTTTTACAATAACTCATTAAACAGTTATTATTAATTACCATCATTTCACAAAAATCTTACAAAGAATGATTCCTACAAAAACGTAAAAAATTCTGAGAAAACTTTTAAAATTCAGCCACTATTTGATGCCTGTAAATGGCAGCTCGATTTTTTTTACGAAGAATACAAACATAAACCTCTCTGACTGCGTCATTTTAATGCGGCTCTGCTATCTAATGACAAAAAACTCTGGACGCAGCAAGTGCGTTATGGTAGTGAATTTTTATTAAATGCTTCAAATTTGAATAACTCAATTTTGTATAAACTTAGAAAGTTTAATTTTGGTATGTAGTAAGGTCTTTCCTAGGGCAAAATATCTACTAAATTTCATTAGTATAACTTTGTAATTTTCGGGAAAAAAATTTTTTTCGAAAGAAAATTTAAAATTTGAATAACTCAATTTTCTATAAACTTAGAAAAATGAATTTTGGTACGTAGTAAGGTCTCTCCCAAGGCAACACATATGGTAAATTTCATTAAAGCAGATTTGTTATTTTTGGAGAAAAAAATTTTTTTTGAAAGAAAACTCAAAATTTTCCCGGAAAACCTCGTCAGATTTTCCTCGATAACAAACTTATCCAAGCTATTAATAAAAGAAAGGCACTTGCCGAGTTTCATTGAAATCGGTTAATTATTTTTTGAGTTATCAGACGGATATATATATATATATATATATATATATATATATATATATATATATATATATATATATATATATATATAAATATATATATATATATATATATATATATATATATATATATATATATATATATATATATATATATATATATATAAACATATAAAAATTGAAACTGACCCCGGATATGGGTTCTAGGGGTCCTAGTTCGCGTTCATTTAAAAAATGTTCTGCAAAGTTTTACCATCGATACCTCTCTATTAGTGAATTTAAAAAAAATAAAATTCACTAAAAATAGATCCTTTGTAGTTAATATTAAATATTTTCAATCGTAAGAATACCTAATCCAGACAGGGGTACCACAAGGTTCTGTACTCAGACCAACCTTATACAATTACTACTTACTGGACTTCTCGACCTTTCAAAACACGAAAATTGCCCTCTTCGCCGATGATACGGCCATATACGCATATCCTGCGTGGCAACAAATCGCAAACAAATAGGTATAGATTAACATGGATATACTACAAAGATATTATATTTGCAGGAAAATTAAAATTAACGCCAGCAAAAGCCAAAACATAATTTTTTACAAAAAACAGGAAAACCTAACATTTTTACTCTACTATCAGTGGAAGGCAAAAAAATTAGTCACTGATAAAGTAAAATACCTCTCTATTAGTGAATTTTTTTAAATAAAAATTCACTAATTATGCATATTGTGCTTTCTCAATATTCTGTGTATTGCCCAGATAGATAAACCCAAATCTTGAGACCTACTTCTTAACGAACTTTGTAGACATGCTTCAAAATATGCAAGAACTATAATTTCATTCATTTTATTGTCTTCAATTTTAAAACGTTTAACAACGCGTCGTGTCAGTATTATTCAATGACTTGACGACTTACTTTTAATTCTGATGAATTTTGTTCTATTCATTGGAGCCAAATAAAGGAATCTGTTGTCAAATGTTCGAACTGTTGTCTCAACTATTCTGTTACATTCATCATATATTAAAAACAAATTGAAAACATCATCTGCAGAATAACAAACTAGCATGTACAACACTGCCACTGCCTATCCTCTCATGTCATCCTGATACTAGAGACGTGAAAATCGTCTCGTCGTTTCTACGATTTCTGTGGTAAAAACTTCATGTTAAATATTAAATGCTTCAAATTTGAATAACTTAATTTTCTATAAACTTAGAGAGTTTAATTTTGGTGCGTAGTAAGGTCTCTCCTAACGCAAGATATCTACCAACTTTGTAATTTTCGGAGCAAAAAAAAATTAAAAAAATAATTTAAAATTGAAATAACTCAATTTGTTATAAACTTAGAAAGTTAAATTTCAGTACGTAGTAATATCTCTTCCAAGGCAACATATATAGTAAATTTCATTAAAACAGCTTTGTAGTTTTCGGAGAAAACAATTTTTTTCGAAAAAAACATAAAATTTTTCTGGAAAACCCCGTCCGATTTTTCTGGCTAACGAACTCATCCAAGCCATCAATAAAAGAGAGCCACTTGCCAAGTTTCATAGAAATCGGTTAATTATTTTTTGAGTTATCAGACGGATACACACACACACACACACACATACATATATATATATATATATATATATATATATATATATATATATATATATATATATATATATATATATATATATATATATATATATATATATATATATATATATATATATATATATATATATATATAACATATAAAAATTGAAACTGACCCCGGATATGGGTTCTAGGGGTCCTAGTTCGCGCTCATTTGCAAAAATTTTTGCAAAGTCTCACCATCGATACCTCTCTATTAGTGAATTTTTTTAAATAAAAATTCACTAAAACGTCTTACAACAATTTGTGATATGTGCCAAAGACGTGAAAAGTTGTAAAACCATTGCAGTAACTCAAAATACAATTAACGATATCATTTCTTTTCCTACGAACAGGCATTATAATTCGATGGAAAATGCAAAAATGCAATAACATAATGGCTGTTCTATTAAAAAGAGAAAATTTATATCACCAACAACTTATGGGCAACCCTGTGATTGTCAAAATAGGTCCATAAGATGCAGGTCGAGACACCCTATAATTAACGTACATAATGGTTTCTCATACCTTGTATAATACCGCATATATTGAGCTTTAGCCTAGAAATGCGCCACCCTGTATATGTGTATATAGACAGAAACTGAAACTGACACCGTATATGGGTTCTACGGCTTCTAGTTTGCGCTCATTTGAAGAAATATTTTAAAACTTCATAAGTCGTGGCCTTCTCAATAACGAATTTTTTCTAGGAAGATTTGCTTAAATTATACACTACTAACCACCAAAATCTATAGCCAAAACTACAGCCAAAGCATCAGACAAAGGGTCTGTTCTAAATGTATTTTAGTAAAATGAAGGACAATGTTGGTTGAAGCTGAAACCTAAGGCTTTGTAAACCACGCTTATTACGACATTTCTTCTACATAATCCATATTCGTTTCAGATCCTTTGCCTGAAAATTGCTAATTTTGGTGTTTCAAATAGCGACTTTGACATTTTAAGAAGAAAAACTATAAAATATTTTTTCTGCTATTTATTGACCTTTTTGCGCCAAGAAAACAACCTTTGTATGTAATATTTAATTAGTTTTGTTAACCACACAAAAGATTTTGTGCCTATGCGCTCCTCTGATCACCAGTGAGTCCCGATCTTTTTTTGCCTATAAGTTTTTTTCTTTTAACTTAGAGATATCAATTTCATAATATAGGGTAAGCTTGATATTAGAAACCTGTGTACCAAATTTGGTTGTCATAGCTTTGTTATTTTTGGAGATGTAAAAATGTTTCTAAAGTAAACCCAACATTTTCTAGAAAAAGCTAGTCCAATTTTCCTGGCTAACGAACTTATCCAAGCCAACTTTCAATGTGAAGGTACCTACCAAATTTCATCAAAATCGACCCATTATTTTTTGAGTACTCTAAATAGAATTGCTCTGGCAAATAAGTATTCCCACTTTTTTTGTTACGCTTTGAAAATTCTTTAGGAAAGTGTAGCATTATGTGCTAATGGCTGATTAAAGCCAGAGCCAGTAAACCGAAACACACACACACACACACTTTGAAAATTTGTTCGGGTCTTGTCAGTTTTTTTATGTCCAAGAAAAGTTCTAGACGCAGCAGGTGCGTTATGGTGGTGAATTTTTATTAAATCCTTCAAATTTGAGAAACTCAATTTTGTGTAAACTTAGAATTTTTGTACGCGGCAAGGTCTTTCTCAAGGTAACATATCCACCAAATTTTATCAAAATAGTTTTGCAATTTTTGGAGAAAAAAATTTTTTTCGAAAGAAAACTCAAAATTTAAATAACTCAATTTTCTATAAACCTAGAAAGTTGAGTTTTGGTACGTAGTAAGGTATTCCACGATGCTACATATGCACAAAATTTCATTAAAATAGATTTGTAATTTTTTGGAGATTTTTTTTTTAAAGAAAACTCAAAATTTTCCCGGAAAACCTTGTTTCATTTTCTTGGCTAACGAACTCATTCAAGCCATTAATAAAAGAAAGGCACCTGCTAAGTTTCATAGAAATCGGTTAGTTATTTTTTGAGTTAGCGGTTGGACACACACACACACACAATATATATATATATATATATATATATATATATATATATATATATATATATATATATATATATATATATATATATATATATATATATATATATATATATATATAAATTGAAACTGACCCCGGATATGGGTTCTAGAGGTCCTAGTTCGCGCTCATTTGAAAAAAATTCTGCAAAGTCTCATCATCGATACCTATTAGTGATTTTTTAAAATAAAAATTCACTAAAAACTTAGAGCATGAAGAGTTCTGTGAATATTCAGTATAAAATAAGGTGCAAGCACCGTTGGATAAAGCAATTTGGGTTAAATAAAGGCCTGGAAGTGCGTTATGGTAGTGAATTTTCATAGAAATGATCTGGCACAAAATATTTTATTATAACTTTTTGTTCTTATAACATAGAAATTTGAATTTTACTTTTTATATCTTAAACCTACCTACTAAATTTGGTTATCATAGCTCTCCTAGTTTTTGAGATAAAAATTGAAACTGACCCCGGATATGGGTTCTAGGGGTCCAAGTTCGCGCTCATTTGCAAAATTTTTTTCAAAATTCAAAAGTCGGGATCTCTCCATTAGTGAATTTTTTCTACGAAAGTTCACTAAAATGATCGAATAAAACGACTTATTTATGATCATTGTCACAGTCTCAAGGCGATGCAGCCTTGGCGTCCCGGCAGCTCTTTTCAATCAGCTTTCTTCGTTTCATTGTAGCTTCCGTACTTTATTAATTTGCAATTGCACCTGTTTGTTGATCGTGATAATATGTAATTGGATAATTGTAGTAGGTGTGGTGTACAGCTCTCGCTGAATACACATGCTGGTTCTCACCTTATAAAGTGTCAACAATTTGTCATGACCGACATCAATACACCATACTCCTGGCTGCTACTGATCACAAGCTCTACAGCAAAAGAGTCAAAAATGCGCAGGAAAGACATCTCTGAATAATACAAGGAGTTAAATTCTTTTATGACCTACGCGAACAGACCATGACACAACAAATAGGAGAAATAACTGCCGGTGGAAATCACTGGCGTTACAAGTACTTGCACCATTTTATAGTCTTAATACCTTTGTAACTAAATAATTGATTGATGCTACAGTTGGTGAAGGGTCGTCTCTAAAGACGCATAGCCTTATCATGTCGAATTTTTTTGTCATATTGTTTTACGCAAAAATTATACAACTTGGAAAATGTTTGGTAGAAAAACTTCTGAGTGAAGATTGGAACCTGTGTTGAGCATTCCTTCCCCTTTCATTGCAGACCTTTTCGCGAATAGATTTTAAACAGACACAGCAGCTGAGAATGACTATTTTCCTAGGGTATGGTTTCGTTATGTGGACAATGATTTCGCAGTATTTGAAACGGATGTATTTTTTTAAATTTCAACAACACACCACGAGTGCTTACAGCCTAAATAATATCGTACCGTGGGTGTTGACAAGGAGGAAAGAGGCAACGTGTTAACTCTGGACTTGAAGGTTTAGAGGTTCGGAGGAGAAGGAAAACATGTGCCGGCAAGGAATTCCACAACTTGGAAGTCTTCGGGACAAAAGAGCGGGCATAACAAGATGTTCTATGTCTGGTGACCTGAACAGTAAATGGGTGCATTCGCTCTGTTCCCCTGGTAGATCTGTTGGGGGCGGCAGGTGGGAGAACTATGGAGGAAAGCTCCTCTGAGCAGTGCCCGTGCAGATATCTATAAAAGAGAGAGAGGTCACCAACGGCACGTCGGTGGGCAAGGGATGGCAGTTTTTGGGTGAGGGTAGGGTCACCGATGAGACGTATAGCTCTCTTTTGAATAGAGTCCAGGATTGCGAGTGTAGAAGCGGCAGCTGCACCCCAGATGTGGGAGTAGTATTCGAGGTTTGGCCTTATTTGTGAAATATATAAGGTATAGAGATTAGCTGGTTAAAAGTATTTGCGAGCCCGGAAGAGGAAACCTAATGTCTTAGCAGCCGCTTCTGCAATTGATGTGACATGTTGGTGCCAATTAAGATTTCGATCCACAGAAATGCCAACAAGAGAAAAGGACTCGTTACTTTGAATCACTTGGTTGTTTATTGTGATGGGTCTAGGGCTGGTGTATCTCTTATGAGAAAGAAAGCAAGACTGAGATTTGGTAGGGTTGAATTGTACAAGATTTCTACTACCCAGTCTAATATTTTTTGGAGATCCACGAAGACAGGACCCTTCATCAGTCTCCCAGCCTCATCTAATTGAGCTAAAGAGACAGGTTTAGAATATTGTATATTGCAGTGGAGGGTGCTGTCGTCCGCGTAACTGTCAACTGGGTTGAATGTGCTAGAGAGGAGGTCATTGATGTAAAGCATATCATTTTATTGCCAGATTAAACAGTAAATTTGACTTCACTAAATTCACACATGGAATATAAATTAATTACCTTTCGTTAATATATTAGTCATATAATATAAAGACTTTAGAATTTGACATCCGAGACAGCAAGCCACTACTATGAGTAACGCACCATAGTTTTCCACACAAAAAAACAGCTATTCTGAAGTTTCTGTTTAATAGATCGATACAGTTCGCCTCAAAGAAAGGAAGACACAAGAGAGAACTGGCATATATTAAGAATGTAGTTAAGTGTAATGGTTACTCTTGTCTGCCTAGTGGAAAAATTAGCCAATAAACATAATGTTAGGCATCTATGAAATATGTTGTACGGATTGTAAACTTAAATATGTTGGGCAAACTAATATATCTATTGAAACCAGATACAAGAATATTTACCGCACCTAAGATATTGCACAGCGCCTCCGTGGCCGTGCGGGAAAGTCGATTCAGACTTTCCAATACGGACTCCGGGGTCGACGGTTCGATCCTCACCGGCGGCGGATCATTTTTCAAAAATCACTGTCGTCGTTGAGATCGAGCTCAAGGTGGAGGGTAGGTTAGTTTAGATGAGCAAAAAGGGTCAGCAATGGCCTAATTGCCAGTAAGCATCTTACCTTTACCTTTAAGATATTGCACAATTGATAAATCATGTATTGCTCGGCATAATTATCATTACTTGAATTGTTATCTTAATAATCAATGTATCTTTCTTAGAAATAATATTTAATAACCATACGCAGTCTTACAAAAGCAGCTGAAAGAATCTTAATTACAGGGATTTTCGTCTAAGAAGTGAGAGTTTGGCTGTATATCTTCAGAGCATCCTGCTTGTAATTGCTTGTCAAGCTATCAGATAAATTGATACTTTTATTCATTTACTCTATTCATCCCTCTGCTGACGCTAACTTTGTTAGCGAAACGATCATCAGGTCTGAAAGGTGTATCGTGATGAACTGAGTTCTCCAAATTTCACTTAAAAAATTTGTATAAATACATTAGTGTTTTGAGTTAATTTTAACATGCAACTATCTAGACTAATTGCAAATAGAAGTGAAGTGAAAGTGTTTTGTTGAGTTGGCTAGATCTCCTGCATTCAATTATGCAAGCCAAATGAAACCAATCTTCGGGATGGATGAAGGAATTTTCTCAGTGGATTAATGTACCATTAAGCAAAGCTGTGCAGTCGCCACTTACTACAGACTTAGTGGGTACGCAGTTAAACTCTTGCCAGTAGAATAGTGTGTTTAATTTAGTTTCGGCGCTGAAGGTAAAATTGAATTTGAAAAATAGCGCAGTAATTCAAATAACGGCAGTAATATACTGGGATAAATTGGGCTTATAACACCCTTCAATGATGGTGATGTTTGCAGTTCAAATCCAAGTTGCTAACACATGTATTCTTATTTATTTGTTTAAATCACTCTTTATGCTAAAAAGTTTACAAACATTACAAGACGTAACTTCTAACGATGACGTACATCTTAGGTAATGGCGTCTTTGATGCACATTAACACAAACGCCGAACTCCAACTTTAAAGACCTTACTAGCTCAAGATTTTTAGGTAATGTGATACTGCTTAAATTGCTAGCATACTTCTGTCCGAAATTATCTTTGCTATTAAAGTTTTGTTAGAGTAAAACTTCGAGTAACTACATTTAATAAATGTGTAATTTTTGTGGGAAAACACTAAACAAAGAGTGTAACCAGAAATGCTTGCTGAACTATATTTAAAATAGCATTCAAAACATAACTTTTTAAAGAGAATTAAATTATATAATGAATTGGGTGTTTCCTAATCACGTGTCAGAAAATTCAGTGGCATATTCTTTGACTAATTTTAAGAAGAAAAGTTTATATGAAGATTTTCCAATGAAGCTTCGTTTCTGGGATATGGCGTGTTAAAGTGGTGCCAAACATAACTTCCCAACACTCCATTATATTTCAACGAAGTTTGGCACACACATTGACCATCCTTCTTGCAATATGTTATAAATTAATTTCTCTTATTAACAAGGGCGTAAGCATGTGGTGGGGCCGATGATCATTCATCCTAAAAAAATATATCAAGAAATCAGCACTAATATCAGGATTCTCAGGAATAACAATAAAAATCACACCAAAAAGGTACTTTTGTTTCATTTTGATAAGATCCACGGTTTCGGAGAAAACCTACGAAATATGTTGTTGCGACACTGGGATCATCAACCTCGTCGAATCACCTTTAAATTTTAGTGACTGGTTGTGAGCATGAAGAGAAGAAAACAACTTTATATGAATTTGGTTCTCAAAATGTTACGTACATGACACAATTATGAGATTCTATCAGAGAGGTATCGATGGTGAGACTTTGCAAAAGTTTTTTCAAATGAGCCTGAACTAGGACCCCTAGAACCCATATCCGGGGTGTATGTATCCAACCGATAACTCAAAAACTAATTAACCGATTGAGATGAAACTTGGTAAGTACCTTTATTTTATAAATGGCTTGGACGAGTTCGTTATTTAGGAAAATCGGACAAGGTTTTCCGGGAAAATTTTGGGTTTCCTTTCAAAAAAAAAATTATCCGAAAATTACAGTTATTTTTATGAAATTAGGTGGATATGTTGCCTTGTGAAAGGTCTTACTTAATACCAAAATTAAACTTTTTAAGTTTATAGAAAATTGAGTTTTTCAAATTTCGAGTTTTATTTTGAAAAAAATATGTTCTCCCAAAGTTACAAAGATATCTTAATGAAATTTGGTGGATATGTGGCCTTGAGAAAGGCCTTACTACGTCCCAAAAGTCAACTGTCCAAGTTTATAGAGAATTGAGTGACCCAAGTTTGAAGCATTTAATAAAAATTCACTACCATAACGCACTTGCTGCGTCCCGTACTTTTTTTACTTTCGAATTATTTCCCGGTATATACATCCCTGTCAACCAGAGAAATTATTTTTTACCCCCATTTTATTGAAAAAAGGAAGCTCAATGCGCGTGCCAAATTTTATTGAAATATAATGAAGGTTTCGGAAATTATAACGGCAAAAGTGTTTGTCACCTTCCACTTTAACACCCCTTATCTCGGAAATGAAGCTTTGTTGGAAAATCTTTATGTGAATTTTGTTCTTGCAATTAGTCAAAAGACATGCCCCGGAATTTTCTGCACGTGACTAGAGAACACCCTGTGGAGTAACCAGTTAAGTATTGCTATAAAAACTGGACCAGTAAAATTTAAACTATTACAAATGCTGTACGACAGATTTTAAATTGTTTTAGAATTAATGTAGTTCCAACTGACATAAAAGAGAGTATGAAACATTAAGAACCAAGAAATATAATTTCATCTGCAAGGCGCTTCTGGCTTCACGCCAAAATCTAACACGCAGGCTGCATAAAATGTGACAGCTACTCGAATGCAGAGGTATTATCTATATGCAGCGCTAATGGCGTTGCCACAGTACATATATGTGCGAGTAGCATGGGCTACTTTAGTAGCATACAAGGGTACATTCATATCGAGTTAGCCGGGAAACCTTCTAGTGAGTAAAATTAAATTATTTGCTATGAAACAACTATGATGTCTTCTACATAAGATATTAAATAGTGACAAAACAATTTTTGGAAACGACATGTCTTAGAAATAACCAGATTTTTATAAAAAGGTCGGTCAGTTGCTAACTATTTATTTTCTATTTATATATATATCTATATATATTTATATTTTATTATTATTATTATTATTATTATTATTATTATTATTATTATTATTATCACGTACGGATACGGACAGAGGATAAATCCTATGGAGCCCGTCTTTGCAATTACTAGATACGCACAAACAGAACACAGCACAAGTTAGAAGATATACTAAACCTACAAAATCACACAAAACTTGGAGAACAATGACGTCAAATTAGGTCCTATTGTCCTTTAAAGCTTTGGAGAAGGAAAACTGTTTAAACTGCCAAACAATCCACTTGGGAGAAATTTTTGCCCAGAGCGAACGCTGAACGCCTCCCTGGAAAGTTTATAATCGTGCCCACGATGACGATCAGAATTCTGAGTAAACAGGGTGTCCAACGGTATTCCTGTTAAACCATGCAAAATACGTGAGAATCAGGTCATTTCGCTCACGTCTCTCAGCAAATGATTTCATACCCCAGGTTTGTAACCTTACCTCGTAGCTAGGCCTGAGAGTATGATAAGGTTTCCGATTTGATGCTCGCTGAACTCTTTCCAGTCGGTCACGTTCTCTTGACAGGTCTGGGTAGCAAGCTGGCGAGCAATACTCAATTAGAGATTAGAGGTATAATGTAGGAAGTGTTTACAAGGTTAAAACACTGAGGATTAATATGGGAACAGACTTACGGATCATGTACAGGCTACGATATGGTTTGTAACATACTGGACGCATGCGCAGACCAGGTCAAGTCCTTAGCAACGATGAATCTCAAGTCGGTCTGCTGTTTCACCGTTGTAAGCTGAGTTCCATTAGTGTAGTATGAAATTCTGGGGTTGTTTCTGCTAATGTGTAAGATTCAAGCTTGGAGACGCTGAGAGGAAGCAACGAGGACGTATACCAATGCTCCAACCTAAGCAGGTCTTCCTGGATCTCACTGTGAGAAACGCGTGGGTCGTTGTATAACGTGATGTCGTCGGGGAAAGAAGTGCATTTAGATCTGATAATCAGAGGTAGATCGCTGGTGTATATTTGGAACTGCAATGGGCCAAGGACTGGGCTTTAAGGAACACTCACCACAGGCCGGGGAGCACATTATTTGCGCGTACACAAAAATTTCGGCTCCTCAGGATAGCTCAAATCCACGAAAGCAGATCTCTCTCAATTCCGCAAGATATCGGCTTTGCAAAGCGCGCTTCAAAGGCACTCGGTCAAATGCCTTGGAAAAATCCAGGTAAACAACGCCGACACGTCTCTTTCTATCCAGCAGTCTTTTCCAATAGTCAACACAGGCCAATAAGTTTGTGAGTGTCGAACAGCCGGGCATAAAACAATGTTGGTTTAGCAAGATGATATGGTTATCTAGAAGGAACGTCTGCATTCTCTTACGAATGATGAATTCCAGAATCTTAACTACTAAACGTGTCGGACTCATTTGACGATAATTGGAGGGATCGTGTCTGGCTATAGGTGTGTTCTCGCTGTAATTAATATAGCACACTGACGAGCTCTAATTAGAGCGAAACCGATCTACCTTTCTCATTATGCTGAGAAGACATTTAGCCTTACATACATTCTCCCGGTGTTAGGGAAGAAATGGGCCAGGGCTAACAATTTTCAAAGTTGTTGGTAGGTTGTACACAGTCTATATTTATAACATTTTGTGCAAACCATAGCTGTCATAATAACATTCCAGCTGGTTTAGCACCGAGAAGGCGACCCTGTCATATATCTCATAATGTTTTATCTGGTATTTTGAATTTATTTTGACTTCATATTTCAAGATCTGTGGTGTAAACCTTCCCCAGATATAGTGTCGGGTAAAGGTAATATTTTGGTATTTTTCTCAAAAAACTGCTCCGACGGGGCTACCCACAAATTTCTGTCAAAGCTATTAATAAAGGAAAGCCATATGCCAAACATATTTAGTGAGCGACAGCTATTCAAGAGTTACTTTGCTGAAACAGTTGTGTATTTTCCGGGGTATGATTGAGATATTCCAACGATATGGTTGCCATATTTAGCCTTACTAAACATAACAGGAATAAATGCCTTAGTAAGTCGTAATAATTCCATTCAGTTCAGTTAATTTTCGAAATGGAGAAGAACCACCACTTACCTTGACACTCATCATCAAAAATGTTGATAGGTTAACACTTGACTATTACAGGAAAAAAGCTTGAACTTCAAATCGCTTTATTACATAAGATCTAAATCATCGTTTCTGTCAGAAAATTTTTATTTTGTACTTTGTTGCAATTTCTATTTGGCCAGTGAGCGATAAAACTTAGAGAAAAAATTGTACGTGTTGTTAATGTATTTTGCTCTAAGGGAAGCATCACTTATTAACAATAAGCTAGCAGAATCTCGCAATCGAAGAAAACAAAAAAAGCCTGGACGCAGCAAGTGCGTTATGTTAGTGAATTTTCATAGAAATGATCTGGCACAAAATATTTTATTATAACTTTTTTTCTTGTAACATAGAAATCTAAAATTTGGTGTGTAGTTTACCTTTTATATCATAAATCCACCTACCAAATTTGGTTGTCAGACCTTTTTAATTTTTTGAATTAAAAAAATGTTTAGGATGAAACTTTTTTTCCGGAAAACCTCGTCCGATTTTCCTGACTAACGAACTTATCCAAGCCATTTACAAAAGGAACGTACATGCCAAATTTTGTTAAAATCAGCCCACTATTTTTTGAGTAATCTGTGTGATACTCCGGATATGAGTTCTAGGGGTCCTAGTTCGCGCTCATTTACAAAAAATTTTTCAAAATTCAAAAGTCGGGATCTCCCCATAGTAAATTTTTTCTAGGAAAATTCAGTAAAATGCCAAAATTAGGAGCTGTTAGTGAATGAAATTTTTGTCTGTTCGGGTGTCGTTCATTAAACAAATTTGCGGTTTGGCACAGTCATCGTTTTTGAAAAAAAGAGTAATTATTTCAACTCTTTCTTCTAAAGAATACACCATTTTGAAATGAATTTTCGGTAGTACTATCAAGTATCAAACCGACCGATAAACTGAAATAACAAACCGCATTTCTCTCATTCCGATAAGAAATGTTCTGATAGTCAATTTTTTGTTTACAAACCAACAAAACATTAACTATCAGCACATTTCTTATCACAATGAATGAAATACGTTCTTGCAACTCCAACTGTGAATAATTTTTAAACGAGTTGATAAAACTTCCAAAAAAATTTGTGTGCTGAATTCAGAAAAGAAAGAGCTTTCAAATGATGTAACACTCGACCCATGTTCCCTATTTAAAATATAAGAGTTGTTATCACCACCCTTAAGGGGTGGATGTGACAAAGTTGAGTTTTATGTCAAAACATGTCCCCCTCAATATTAAAATTGACGTGTTTTAGCGTTTCTTAAAAAAAAATCTCTGGACGCAAATCCGTCTGTTTCGTTTTCAGTGCGCCACCCTTATATATATATATATATATATATATATATATATATATATATATATATATATATATATATATATATATATATATATGTATGTATGTATGTATGTATGTATATACATGTATTTATATTATTATTGTTTATTGTAGCAAAGTAAAGTTATACATTGTTGTAATAATATTTCAAAACAAATTATTCGGATTCATTAGACAGATTCATAACAATTTTGACATGTTCTAAAAGTCATTTACAATTTTTACCAAAACTCCATCCAACTAATATTTTAAACCAAATCCATCCTCTTACCGCCTCTAAGCTTTTTGTTTCATTCACTGATATAACTTTCCAATGTTCTTTCCCATTTATTCCACATAAGTAACTTTTTTTTAGACTAACTTAAATCTATGGCATGCATTATATATATATATATATATATATATATATATATATATATATATATATATATATATATATATATATATATATATATATATATATATATATATATATATATATATATATATATATATATATCGCACTCCGGCGAGAACAGTGTCACAACTCAAAAAATACGAATTCTGAGCTTATAACAGCAATGAATGCGTATTTTGTATCCCCACGTGCACGAAAAATGACACATCTCTAAGTCCTAATCTATCCGCTAGGAGGCAGTTGTGTCAGTTTTACTCTTAGGCTAATTCACGTTCATCACTGCAAGAACAGTGTCACTTCAGTGTTGTTACAAGAAGGTGCGCATGTTGTCGGTCAAGAAAAGCGTAACATTCGAGTTGTGACAGTTTTCGTGCAGTAAGGTAAGTGAAATATAATTTTTGATATTGTCATAAGCATAAAAGTGTCAGTTTTCTTGAATCAATTATCCCTAAATCTATTTTCTTGTTCCGTTGTATTTCGATTTGTGCCACTTTTCTTGATTGAAAGTGTTAGTGTTTTGTGTTATGTCATTTTTCTTGAATCAATTATCACTATATCTATTGATTTGTACCGTTTTATTTCGATTTGTGCCACTTTTCCTGATGGAGACGGTCAGTGTTTGTATCACTTTTCTTGAATGAATGATCTCTAAATGTATGTTATTGTATTGTTTTATTTCGACTTGTCTCACTTTTCCTGACTTAGAATATCGGTATTTTGTGTTGTCACTTTTCTTAATTCAAAAGTACGTCTCACATTGTAGTCACCTAACCTTGTAATTTCGAATAATATTACTCTAGGAAATAAACATCAATAATGTAGCTTGAAATTTATTTGTTGTAGATTCGTTATGAACCCAGAGCAAGGATACCGAGGTAGAAAAATGCTAGCAGCTGCTATTGCTGCTGCTGCTGAAATTGAAAAAGGACTAAATGGAGACTTTCAGCAATTGAAACATACGTGTCTAGTGTCTGAAATCTCCACGAAAATCCCGAAAAGTGGGCAGAGTTGTGAATTAAAAAACGAGGAAGGAAGCAAAAAACTTAAAACTTCTGACATGGAAGTCGAAGAAACCTGCTTGATTGGTGAAGTGGAGAACACTTTAGAAAGCGTGAAACCTAACAGAGACCTCGGCGAAAAAAGTCTGCAAACTGAGACAAACGACGACGAAAGTCAGATTTATGAAGAGAATAATATAGAAGAAAGCGAAGGACAAGAAAATGTGATTGAAGTGCCGGAGTTTTACAAAGTGATAGTACAGGAAGATCAAACAACACATTTTAGACCAAAGTACGGTGAAGAAGAAACCACAGAACAAGAAAGTGCCACGAAAGAGACGGAATTGAACAACGACACAGTACCAGAAGATAAAGAATCACATTCTAAATGGCAGTGTGTTGAAAATCTGCATACAATGCGATTGAGGCTCCAACGGGTTAAACCAAGTCCACAACAAAAAGAATCATTAGATGAAAGTGCAGATGATTTAGACATAGATCCAGATTTTCATTATACATCATCTCCTTATTCTGAAAACACGTCCGAGTCATCAGGATTGGAAGAGAATGAGAATATTATTACTAACGAGACAGAAGGTGCCGAATCAGACAATACCCAAACAGATAATAAGCGAAAAGGTTAGAAAAGGAAAGCCAATCCAGTTGAGTGGAAGAAGACTAAAGCAAAATTTCTCCGAAATGCTGGAAAACCTTATACATCATCATCAATTCGCAAAACAGAAATGCAGGCAAGAAAGGTACGGCCAGCGTGTGGTGAAAAATGTAAGCTAAAATGTTCAAGCAAAATAGAAGAAAATAAAAGGCCCGAAATATTTGAAAATTACTGGTCACTCGAGAGTCCTAAATCCCAACGAGAATTTATTTGTAGAAGTATGACCGCCGTTAGACCTCAGTATCAGTACAAAAAGGAAGGAAGTAGGCGCCAATGTAACCATGCATTCCATTTCGTAATCAACGAAGTAAACGTACGTGTTTGCAAATTTTTCTTTATGGCCACGCTGGACATCAACAACCGAGTTATTAGAACTGTAGTAACCAAATTAAACGAAGGATTTCTTCAAGAAGATCTAAGAGGTAAACACGGACACCACTTTAAAGTAGATTCTGCAATAAAAGATGGTGTTGTTGCTCATATTAATACTATCCCAAGAATTGACAGTCATTACCTGCGCGCGCAAACTACTCGGGAGTTTATAGAGGGTGGAAAAAGCCTGGCTGATTTACACCGTGACTACAAAAACGAGTGCATTGAAAAAAACCTTCCGTTTGCAAATCTGACGATGTACTCCCGAATTTTCAATACCAATTTTAACATCTCTTTTTTCACCCCCAAAAAAGATCAGTGCGACTTATGCAGCTCGTATAACAACGCAAGGGTAGAAGAAAAAGAAGCGATACAAGAGAAATATGATAAACATTTGAAGGAGAAAGTTTTGTCAAGAGCAGAAAAAGAAGAGGACAAAAAGAAGGCAAAAGAAAGCGAAGGAAAAATTATAGTCGCCACTTACGATCTCCAAGCGGTGCTGCCAGCACCAAGAGGAGATACGTCTACCTTTTATTATAAAAGCAAAATCAACAGCTACAACTTAACTATAAATGAACTTCAGTCAGATAAAGTCGAGTGCTTTTTTTGGCATGAAGGTCAAGGAAATCGAGGTGCAATAGAAATCGGCACTTGCATTCTGAAATACTTAGAAGAAAAAGCTAACACCAGAAACGACGATAACCTTGAAATTGTTTTCTACTCCGATAATTGTTGTGGCCAGCAAAAGAACAAATTCATAATGGGCATGTATCTGTACGCTGTGCAAAAATTTAAAATCAAATCGATCACACATAAATTTTTGATCAGGGGACACACACAAAATGAAGGAGACAATGTGCACTCTGTCATAGAGAAGTCAATTAAAAGAGCTCTTAAATCGGGTCCCATCTATATTCCTACCGATTACGTCAGATTAATTCGGTCTGCCAGGAAAACTGGAAATCCGTATAAAGTAACAGAATTGAGTTACGAGGATTTTGTCGACTTAAAAAAACTCTCTGAACAGATAGGTTCAAATTTTAACAAAACATCAAACAACGAACAAATAAAAACTAGCGAACTAAAAGTATTTAAAGTGCAGAAGACTGATCCCGGCATTATTTTTGTGAAAACTACATACGAACAAAAAGATTATGGGCAGATCAATGTCAATAATACCAGGAGAAGGCAAGAGAGCATCTCTACAATAAAGTGCGTTCCGGCATATAAGAAAAAAATGGAGATTTCTGCCATAAAGAAAGCTCATATTGAATCACTTATGTCAGCAAAAAGTATTCCCACGTTGTATAAGCCCATTTATGACTCGATGTTTGTATAAATTGTGTACTACTTTATTTTCATGTAATATTTTGTATTTTAAATAAGCTAATAAAGCACTTAATTTAAACTTCCTTCTTTTATTCTAATTAAGTGGGCTTGGAAAGTGACATAAGTATTACTCAAGGGGTCACAACAAAGAACAACTGATTTTAGAAAAGCAAGAAAAGTGACATAACTCAGAGACCTGACCTAACCTGACCTGGTAACACCACATATTTAACAAAAACTGATTTACAGGTCCATGATATTATTCTATAGATTATAATTGAATTTACTACCAAAAATAACTACTTGAAATTTAAAAGGATCTTATACTATTTCAATATGAGTTTTGTAGTTTTCTTTTATTTGTTATTTCTCAAATACTGCATTTTTGAGTTGTGTCACTGTTCTTGCCGGGGTGCGATATATATATATATATATAATATATATATATATATATATATATATATATATATATATATATATATATATATATATATAGGGTAGTTCAAATTGGAGCTTCAACATTAGGATCTTGAAACCGTAGGAGATACGAGGATGGTTAAATTGGGGAAAAGTTGTGCGTTCTTATTGTGGTCAATTATCTGAAAGAAAATTTGAGATGTCATTTTTACTTTTTTCATTATTCGAAAAAAAAAACGAAATTTTAATAAATTTTTTTTCAAGCGAATACAGAAAGAACTAGACTCTTTTAAGTGTGACATTGTTAGGACACTTTTTAATCGGCAAAATAAATATGTCATCATATTTTCCAAGGCTTCTTTGATGCAAGAGTTACAATACTTCAGTTTGCTTTTTCTTGTGGGAACCATATTCGATTTTTACATTTCTAAAAAGTCTTTTTATTTATGATTACAATGATATATCACACAGTATGATCACCTCTTACCTATTATCAAAATTTGGGAAAAATTGATTATGCGAAGAGTGCCCTGGAGGGGACGCCAATAAATTTGTTTAAAGTTCTAAATATTGGAAGTTCAGCTACAGCATATTATGTTCCGTATGCTGTAGTTCAGGCAAACTTTGATGCTTATAGTATTTCTGTGCATTTTCTTTGTGGCATGTATACAAAAACCATGGGTTTTAGAAATGAAGAAAAGATAGACGTGATTAAAATGTATTACCAAAACAATAGAAATGCTATGCTGTGCAGACTATCCTTATTTTAGTGGACTAGATCGTAATCTGTTTGTTACTGTTCCACTGGCCTTTAAACAGGCCCACAATTGTTTTTACACCACAATAAAGTGTTAATGAACCAAAGTTTAAAAATGCTACACTACTATCAATAGTTCAAATAAATTCTTTTCGATATGGTCAGATTTAGATAATAGTATGCACCTAGAATGCGCCTTTTTTCAGACAAGTATGGAGAATTTCTACTCGAGATAAGTGAGCAGAAACCAAAGCACTCTTCTCAGAAACGCTTTTTTCCAAATATTGATAGCAGGTAAGATCGTGTGATGTAACATCGCAGTCAGAGAAAAAAGACTTTTCAAAAATCCAAAATTGCACCCATAAGAAAAATTAAAGTTAAGTATTGTAACTCTTGTAGTATCAAGAATAAAGAAAATATGATGAGAAGTTTAGATTGCCCATACAGAAATGTCTTATCAATGCTATAGTTAATAAAGTCTAGTTGTTTCGATACTAGCTTAAAAACAAAACAAAAATTAAAATTGGAAATTTCGGGTGTGTTTGAGTAATTAAGAAAACTAAAAATGACAGATCAGATTGCCTTTCAGATAATTGATCACCATATAAACGCGCAACTTTGCCCCAATTGATTTTACCATCCTCGTATCTCTTACGATTTACAAGATCCCAATGGTGTGGTTCGAATGTGAACTACCCTCTATATATATATATATATATATATATATATATATATATATATATATATATATATATATATATATATACATATATATATATATATGTATATATATATATATATATATATATATATATATATATATATATATATATATATATATATATATATATATATATATATATATATATATATATATATATATATATGTTGTACCGATAACTCAACAAATAATGGGCCAATTTTGTTGAAATTTGGTAGGTACCTTCCTTTTATAAGTGGCTTGAATAATTTTGTTAGCCAGGAAAACTGGGCCAGTTTCTCCGGGAAAATTTTGGGCTTTCTTTCGGAAAATTTCTTTATCTCCGAAAGTAACAAGGCTATGGCAATCAATGGCATATATGTTTCTACTATCAAACTTACTCTAGGTGCCGAAACTCAGACAGTTATAGGCATTTAAAGAAAAAAACTTTGGGTGCCACTGGTGATCAGAGGAAAGCACAAGAACAAGATATTTTGCATGGTTAACGAAACCAATCGAATATTACATACTAAATTTAGGTTTCCTTGACAAAAAATTCGAGAAATAGCAGAAAAAATATTTTGAAAATTTTATATTTTTTCTTAAAACATCAAAGACGAGATTTAAAACGTCAAAACTTGCAATTTCCAGACACGTCATCTGAAACAAATACGGATTATGTAGGAGAAATGTCGTAATAAGTGTGTTTTACAAAGCCTTAAGTTTCAGCTTCAACAATCATTATCCTTCACTACTAAAATATTTTCGGAAAATCCATTTTAAGTAGACCCTTTTGCTAATGCTTTGGCAGTAGTTTTAGCCATAAAGTTTATGGTTTAGTAGTCTTTATTTTGGCAAATTTTTGTAGAAAAAATTCGTTTTGAGAAGACTGCGAATTATGAATTCTAAAAAGATTTCTTTAAATGAGCGCAAACTAGACCCCCTAAAACCCATATACTCAGTTAATTTCAGTTTTGCCTGTTTACACATATAGAGGGTGGCGCATTTTTATAGCAAGCCCCAATATATCCGTTATTATACAAGATATGAGAAAAATATATTTACCGTAATTATAAGGTATCACGAGCTGCATCTTATTAACCTAATTTGACAATCGCAGGCTGGCCCATAAGTCGTTGGCGATACACATATTCTTTTTTTAATAGAAGACCCTGTATGTTATTGCATTTTTCTATTTTGCATGGAATTGTAATTCTTGTTTGTAAGGGAAAAAATTATATCGTTCATCGTTTTTGAGTTATTTCGATTGTTTTGCCACTTTTGACGTTTTTGGCATATATCACAAGCAAATATCTCAAACTGTGATATGGCGTTTACCAATAGATAGCAGATCCCCATGAAAATGATGCATTTAGAGAGTTTTTTGTTTGTATTA
Organism: Tillus elongatus; assembly: GCA_964006375.1. Lineage (NCBI taxonomy): Eukaryota > Metazoa > Arthropoda > Insecta > Coleoptera > Cleridae > Tillus > Tillus elongatus. Next base: position 185,322,456 of record OZ023262.1, on the reverse strand, counting down.
CTCGTCGAAAAGATGGAGCTCTTATATACAGGCGCTCTCGAATAGTGGCTGAATTTGAAAAGTTTCGCACAAATTGTTTTAGTGTTTCCGTAGAAATCATTTCTTGTAAGATTTTTGTGAAATGTTGATAATTAATAATAAATGTTTAGTAAGTCATTGTAAAAAAAAGTTTTGTGATAAATATGATTTAGAAATACATTAATGAAGGCAATTTCTGTAAAAAAGATTGTGATTGTTTGTAAAAGAAATTTTCACAAAAAACTTTCTCATAAATTTTGTTCATAAAGCTGTTTGTGAATAATTATGTCTTGGCAGGAGTGTAAATAGCTTGAAGCGGTTCGTTGGCCAGGAAAATCGTACCAGTTATTTCTGAAATTTTTAAGTTTATTGTCGGGGAATGTTTGTACTTTTGAAACGAGAAAGCTGATTTAATTAAATATGGTACATTGTTACCATTATATAGGCTATACTGCTAACCAAATGTCCGACTTTTAAAAACAATGCATATTTGCCATTAAAAACATTTTTACGCAAATTCGCTACAATACCGCACTTGCTGCGTTCCGACTTTTTTTCTTTCTCTAACAGAAAGGTAAGGAAAAAATATTAAATTCTGTGGCTAAACGAACCTATTAAAAGCCAACATAACTTTGAAAAAATGTTAAAGACAATCACCCTAAATCGCTACAAAGTTGATAACTTAAAAAGCCTCTTGAGTGTACCAAACGATACTACTGACTTCTGATAAAAATCAAATCTCTTGTAATAATTGCGATAAAATCTATATTAGACAAACACGGACATCAGCAACGACAACATTTAAAGAACACATGACTGATTTCAATAGAGCAGACAAATGTGGCGTTGTCCAACATGATATACTGATCTTGAAAAAATACGAACACCCAGTAAGTGTTAATCAATTTTAACAAAATTTATATATAATGTATGATTAATTAAACTTAATAAATAATTACATTTTCAAACTAACATATGAGAAAATAACAAAGTTATCTGATAATGAGTGGGTCGCGATTTCTTATGCATTCGATAACTCTGTGAGGCATGCTTGAAATTAAATAATGTATGGTATCCTGAGGAATGTCATCCCAGACTGTGAATTCGGTGACGAAGGCCAACTAGGTTATTTGGTGGTTTGAGTAAATTAAACCGTCCATTGCAAACATATCCTACACATGTTCGATTAGTAGCAAGTCGGAGAGTTATAAGGCCATGGAAGCAGGGTAACGTTATTTTCTTGTAATCCCTGTTGTATGAGGACGTGTGTCTTCTTGTAAAATATGTTTAATCAGCGCTCGTAGGTATGACAGTGCAATAGGCTAGAGTGCGCTTGGTATGTAATCATTTGCATTTAAATATATGTCAATAAGTGCGCTTGGTATGTAATCATTTGCATTTAAATATGTGTCAATAAAAGCTAGAGGTGACCTGATACCGTGTGTTATCGCACCCCATATCATCACCCCCGTATAAGGGCCGTATGACGCTCCACAACAAATTCTAAATTTCTGCGTTTTCGACGTAATCGTCTTACTATTCTATGACCATCGTGGACCCAAAGACGTAATCTTGACCCGTCAGAGAAGACAATACGATTCCAGTCACCATCCCAATTGTATCTGCCGTTACACCACTTAAGCCGTGGGAGACATGGAAATGGTCTATACGAACGAAGCCCAAAAGCACGTATTCTGCGACATATCGTTCCCATAGAAACTCTTTGTTGTAAAACTCCCAACCATGCATCTCCAATCGATCGTGTTGTGGAAACTTTGTCGTGTAAAGCCACAATCCTCGAATAACGATATTCCCGTGCTGAAGTAACTCGGGGTCGTCCGGTTGCATGACGACGGTTTTGGATTCCTTCTTCAAACTACCTGAACCAACACGATAACACCGTTGATACAATGCGTCTTATGCGGTTAGAAATTTGTTTGCTTGAAAAACCGGCTTTCTGTAAACCAACAATGCGCCCTCTTTAAGTTAACTTAAATTGTAATTGCTTCGTAAACGGCGCCTAGGAATAATGCCTTATTAAATCGAGGACAAATCACCACGAAATACTGCTTTAAACTAAAGGGAACGCAGACTTGAAGTGATAATTTTTTGATAGAACAAAAATAGTGCTGAAAATTGAATCATTACTTCCACATATCTGTGATAATCTACTGTCATCAGAAATACATACTGGTGAAATGAATTTAGGGTACATGACCCGGCCGCAAAGGAAATACTCGTATTCCTGTACGAATAAACTTCTGAAACGTTATATTACTTGAGTTTTAAAGAAAAATGTAAATTTTCACCAAATCACCCCTCAGTTGTCGCCTCCCCCATGAAGCGATCTTACCCGAAAACAATTCGAAGCATTCCTTTTTCGGGTGCGAACTAGAAACAAAATTTGAAGATGATATCTCAATGCGTTTGAAAGTTATTCCGCCTAATAACAGACAGATGTACAGGCGACCGATCAACCGACAGACAAAAAAGGTTCGTTCCAGAATCAGTTTTTTATATGTTTTAATTTTTTTTACGCAATTTTTACGCCACACGATCTGAATCGTTAGTTGGACGGGTGCTAACTGTGTACCAAATTTCAAGACGATATCTCAATTCGTTCTTAAGTTATTGTGGCTACAAACCGATAGACTACAGACCGACGCACACAAACAATTGTCGTTTCCAAATCATTCTTTGGCCCTTTCACGACGTTTAAGCGAAAAAAAAAGTTTCTAAATTTTTGCCGCTTATACCATTGTGAATGTGGAGGTAACATGGTACACCTTTAAAATATTTTGTCCCTACGGTAATAATTAGTGAATTTTTATTATTATTATATATATATATATATATATATATATAAATATATATCTATATATATATATATATATATATATATATATATATATATATATATATATATATATATATATATATATATATATATATATATATATACATATATTTGTGTGTGTGTGTGTATGTATGTAAGTATCCAAACGATAACTCAAAAAATAATAATCGATTTCGATGAAAGTTAGGCAGTGCGTTTCTTTTATAAATGGCTTCGATGAGTTAGTTTTCCAGGAAAATCGGACAAGGCTTTCCGGGAAAATTTTAAGTTTTCTTCAGAAAAAAATTTTTCCTCCAAAAAGTACGAAGCTATATAAATGAAATTTCATGTGTATGTTGCCTTGTGAAAGACCTTACCACATATCAAAATTAAAGTTTCTAGGTTTATAGAAAATTGAGTTATTCAAATTTGGAATTTTCAAAAACAATGTTTTTTCCCAAAGTTACAAAGTTATTTTAATGAAATCCTCTGATATGTTGCCTTGGGAAAGTCCTTATAACATACCAAAATTCAACTTTCAAAGTTTAAAGAAAATTTAGTTATTCAAATTTGACGCATTTAATAAAAATTCACTACCATAACGCACTTGCTGCGTCCTGAACTTTTTCATCAGACAAAACAGTGTAGTATAGAATATTAGATTGCAAGTGGTCGACTCTTACTGGTTGTTCAGATTTTTTGGAAAGTGAGTATATGACTGAATCAGAACATAAGATAGGAAATAGTAATCTTAAGTTATTTAAAGTAAGCACAGGTTAATACAAGTTAAATGCTTCGAAAAGTTTAGGATTCTGCAAGGCCAACCCATAAAATCTAGTAATGTGGAACCATTTTCTGATATGCACAATAATCCATGTTTGCTTTCAGTATCGACACTGCAGCCGATTAGGGGTGGCCTGATTCAACAATAGGTCATTCGGTATTGCATGATTCGTAGTTTAGGTATAAATAATACGTCATTGGGTACTGCATGATTCGTAGTTTATGGGTAAATAAGAAAATTTTGCTCCCAGGCGTAGTTGACAACAGCTACCGATGAAGATGAGTTCGTTGCGGAAATACGTATCTAGCAATCATTTCAAACCATAATGTCCCACCACCACCTTATTTTGTTAAGCGGCTTCGTGATATGGAATGCTTACTTATTATATTTTGAAACGTCGTGACTAACCAGGTCAAGTAAATGTTGCATATTTGTCAATATCAATAATTTAATGTTTTAGAAGCTAGTTTCATTTTGAATTCCTACTGAGATGTCAGACAACGTGCATACACGTACACTAAAATATGCGCTTTGCTCTGACAACATACCATTATAGGATTTTGTGAAATTAAAGATTCACTGAATATTTTAAACGTCCTGCTGCGGCAAAGACATTCTCCAAGTATATTTTCTAGTATTCCCTTGCTTAAGGATTCTTATCACACACCCGTTCCAAAATGTAAATTAATATATTACCTCCCGGGAAATATTCAGAAGACATGGAGCGACTGCTGACGCAACAAATATGAAAATATTGAAGTAACTTAATTCTGTATTACCTACTTCGTTTTATAAACTTTAAGTGAATTATGTCTTAAATCTTCTAACATTCAGAGTAGGTGGCAATATGGCAACTCTTAACTAAAAGGCGCGGCTTGAAAATAAATCTAATTGAAGAGTTGAAGTGAAAAGTGAATAAGGGGCTAAGTGCCAAAAAGACGATTTTTAGCTATTTGATAAAAACTTTGTAAAACATAACACATTTTATTTTCGAAATATTTATAATAATAAACTTAATTGTGGTATAAGCAACAGTTTAATTGTTTTTAAGTTTTTCTAATTATTTGGGAGAATACAAAAAGTTTGACATTCCTATGAGGTTCTAAGTGCCATTATACTTCTCGCTTATACTGGACTAAGTGCCATACTAATTTTGATTTAATAATGAGCTAAGTGCTAATATTTTAAAAGGTTTAAACGAAAAAATAAAACTGTTTTCTTTTACCAATGTTGATTTATAAACATGCAAATATATTCAAATTATATTTAGTTTGATCTGTTTTTCATAAACAAACAATTTATTCACAAGAATCTACAATTTTGTTTTTCACATAAGGAATATTTTTTTTAAGTTTCCTTTTTTATTTCTTATTTTACTTTTAGATACTAATTGTGGCAAAATCGTTTTTTTAATTGATTCTTGTGAAATACTTTTCTTAAAAACCTTTATTGACTCAAAACCTTCCAAATCGCTTAAGGTCTCACGGGTCTGAATGTGTCCTAGTCTCAATGATTTTTTCTGCAATGATCCACTTCGCTTTAGAAACTTATAAGTCTCTGGTAATCAGACTTGTTGTTCCCTCCTTTTTGGATTTAAAAAATCTTCCGACTGCATAATTGTGACCATGAACAGTTTTTGGGGGTTAGCATTAACTATTAGTCCTACCAAGTCCATTAGAACTTCACATTTCTCCAAGCGTTTACGTTTCTTAATTTGGGCAAAACGTCTATCGCAACCCAGAAAGGTATTGCCGGAAATCAAGTATTTCTGTTGGATCTTGTCAAATTATGCCTTTTTCACCAAATAGATGCACATAATCTACATCATTTTGTTTTGCCTTGGGCTAATCAGTTGTCATTTTATATCTTCAACTCTGTTTTTTTTTTTAAATTTTACATCTGACAGTCTTGTATATACATGACGGTATCTCATTTCTTCCTCTCCTCGGTACACCTCGTGCCATAAAAACCTATGCCTACATTGTAGCATGAAAGTTGCGTTAAGTAAAACACGTCGCCATGTGCCAGGACAGCAAAAAAATAACTTGCGCAATATCTATAGAAATCGTTGTATTTTCACTGCTGGGATGTTGTGACCTTTCGAATCCATCTTCATTACTTCGCTTGCCTTTTCATTCTTGCGATGACGTGCGTCTAGCTTAGTTTTTACTTCTTTATTATTAGCATCAGAACTTTATATTTTATTATGCAGATCAGAAGTGCTACATGTATCAGAACGTGGAGATGGAAAATTATGTTTGTAAAAGATCGTTGAATTTAGATATTTCTCCTGAAAGGTTCGAAACAATCGGTGCATATTTAAATCCCGACTCAAATAGTCTTTGTCGGTTTTGGATTTAGCATAGTGGCTTTTTCTTTGCAAAAGGTATTAACATGTCCAATGATTAAGCTTTCATAATCTTTCAAGAACCTTATATTTTTTTCTTATTACTCCTTTTCTCGGCAAAAGTCAAGCCTCCAATTTCTTCGCTTTTACAATAGTTTCAATTCTTCTCTTCGTTATTCCTAAAACATTAATGAAAGTTTTTTTACACACTCGCAAAATATCACCTTTGCCACCAGGCAACGTAAAGTATATGGTTGCCTGACGTCTAGTATTTGCAGAATCTTCATAGTTCCCATGTCTTCTTCGCTTTACTCCAGTAACACTAATAAGCCCCATCAGATACATTTTTCTAAACATTTTCCCCAGCTTTGTGAAACTACTTAAACAGGACTTTTCACAAATGTTTATCTAGGAAAAAATTGTTAATAGAGATGTATCGATGGTGAGACTTTAAAACTTTGTTCAAATGAGCTCCAATTTGGACCCCTAGAACCCAAAACCAAGGTCTGTTACAATTTTTGAATATATATATATATATATATATATATATATATATATATATATATATATATATATATATATATATATATATATATATATATATATATATATATATATATATATATATATATATATATATATATATATATATATATATATATATATATATATATATATATATATAGATAATATTTATTTATTTATTTTAACATACCATCGAGCACACTAGGCATTCTTTGTAACGCAATTTATTTCTCTTTTTCTTACTAATATTATGTATCCATCGCACCCTATGCAATGAAATCGCTCTTCATCTTTTTGGGCTCAGCTTTAGATTGTAACAACTAACAATGGCAGATTGAAATCACATTATATTTAGGTGTCCACTGCATCAAAACTCGCGACTGAAAATAATCTATTATGCAAATCGATGATAACAATATCAGTATGTCATAAAGGTGCAATAACAATTTTCTATACATTATTTAAAGAAAATGGTCTGCAACTGTAGTAACTTTTATTTTTATTAACAGACATTATATAATAATGTAAAAGTGTAAATAATAACTAGTGTCCGTTAGAATAAGTATGGTTCCTTTGCAATCCACTCCTATGTTGACACAATTTACCTATCTGCATGAAACCAAGGCCCAGTACAGTTAGTTTAAAGCCGTCTGGCGGATCTCTGGACGCACAGTGTTCAAGTCATCCTATACATTAATTTAAAAAAAAATGAAGTGGTAAGAACGTGTGCCTCTGAACCGAAGTGTACTGGATTCGCTCCCACGGTTCTGCTTTTACGTTTTCAGTACATTCTGTAACATTAACATCAACCAAAATTGTGGGATTGTACTTGAGCAAGTTGGATGTCTGTACGTTCCACCCTTCGGAGGAGGCATAAATCCGTCGGTCCCATGCCCATGCAATGTTGGAAACGTTATGGATCCCCACCCTTCTTACAAAAAGGCAGGTGTTTGGCCAATTTTCCAGGGTAGTGAGGTGAAACTGCTCCCTGCCGTCGGTGATTGGCCATAGTCGCAGAAATAGGCCCACGTTAAAGAAACCAAACACACACACACACACACACACACACACCACCACTTTTCTTTTCTGGCTTTCTTTCTGTATTATGCCCTCAATGTTTTTACGTCCAGGATTCGGTAAAACATTAACTTCCATTTTATCGGGAATAAACGAAAAAACTTTGATAAACTTCAACCTTACGCTCCACGCTTACACGAATAGTTTTGTACCAAATGTAAGTAGCGCTTTGATGTTAAGGTATGGTGGTAAAGGAACTGTCCTGCAATCATTGTACCGAAGATACTATCCCATATATTGAAAGCAAAACGGTGTTGATGCCTAGACGTTTTATTTGAGCGTTGATTGGTTTCAGACCAATAATTTCTTCTACGGAAAATACCATTATTCGTAATCATGCTTTGGTGAGACGATATTATTTGACATGGAAAAGTAAAATTATCCTGGAAATTTCTTGTGTACTACTCACAGAATGAGCGACGTCGTTCTAAATCACCTGGTCTAAGTCCTTGACAAATTATGTACTTGTACGGATGTAATTTTTTTTTCGTAAAATAAAGTGTGTCGTTGATATAGCAACGTTTATTTCAACCCGCCGGACTTATTTACCGGGATTTCAGTAACTACTAACAATACATTATGTACTGCTTCCTCATTGCTGGACTTTGCCTCGAAACTAAAGGTTTTTAAAAGAACCATAGGCTTTAAGGTTTGCCACTATATGCTTTAAGTCCCTTTTTTTTTTGGCTGTCTTTTTTCCGGATACTTCTGCAAATACATACGCTCCGCAACAGAACAATTTTGGTTAGATGAAATGAAACATGGCAACATGTCAAACTATTCATCGTTAGGAAACATATTTATTAGAAACAGTTCCAACTATTACACAATAAATTAAACAATAAACTAGTGTGCGAAGAATTAATGTTACTGTCAATCCAAATACGACTATTGTAAGATCCATTTATTTTCCAAAGCATACTTTTTATTATTTTTAATTTAAGTTTATTTGTTCTGTGTTTATTCCATTAAATTATTGCCTTAATTCACCTTTTGGATTATTATTAAACGCGCAAATAAAGTGGTAATTAATATAGCTAGTTGTTTAGTACTTAAGTTTAAAAGCTATGTACATGTACGTAGTAGGAATTTTCTTGACCAAAGTGGAAAAAAATGATAAAATGGTACTAAACCGCAAAGTGTAACACATCGCTGAATTTGACATAAAAGGGCTTTCAGAATATAATATCAGAAAGTGAGGGCCGTACTTAAAAAAAAGTTGATGGTGGTCCCGCAAAGACAAAACGCCGGATTAAAAATTAGCAAGGCTACGTTAAAGAAAATTAAAAGCTGCTGTTAATAATTGGCATCGGAATTGGTGTAGATCCACCATTAAGGACAGAAAAAAATAATATGTAAAATCGAAAAATCCAAAGTTTTCAAAACATCTCAAAAACGAAAAAAGTTTTCGGAGATGTCTAACCGCCAATTTCTTGGGCTTTTGAGTGCACAACTTTGCTCCCATTCAACTAAGTTTGTATCTGCTACCGTTTTAGAGATCCCCATAGTGGCCCTCCTTAACTTGAATATACTGTATATGCGCATGTGTATACAAAAAATATTAAAAAATTGTATTAGAAAATTAGAAAAAGATAATTATAAAAAATAAATTATTAAAAAACTAATTTGAAACAAATTAAGTTAGTAAATATATAAAAATATATATTAAAACAAATTATAAAAGACAAATTTTTTTGTTAAGTAGTCAAATAGGTAATAGCATATTAAAAAATAGAGGAGGACCATAAATGTGGGTGGCGATACAACCTTGATGCACTTCTATTTCGTGTAGTGCTCATATAAATTCGACAAAACCACTACAAATAATAAAAGTCTGTGGCTAATAGATGTAACGATCCTAGGGTAAGCATAACAACAACAACACCTTTTTTGGCTCCTACTGTTGTTACCTTTAGCTTATTTATTGCATCTTATAGAAATAGATTAAAATGATATGGCAAAAATATACATACCCTTCCCCTACACCATCTGCAAATGTTTTAAAAATAATAATAATAATAATATATATATATATATATATATATATATATATATATATATATATATATATATATATATATATATATATATATATATATATATATACAATTAAATTATTATATTTGGAATATATATATATATATATATATATATATATATATATATATATATATATTCCAAATATAATATTTTAATTGTGACTCCCATAATACCGCATTGTACGTGAGTTCTTCTAATGATATAATTACAAAACAGTGATGCACTAGTATGTTTTAATTATGTTTAGGGTAACGTAAAATAATAATGCGTGTTATTTCAAGGAAATGTTTATGTTGCAAACTCACCACATGGTAGCAGCTGTAGTAAAAACCTTTTGTGAATTACGTGAAAGCTTTCCTGCTTGTTGTTTGTGGAAAACATAATCTGCGTTATTATGTGTGTACTGTTACGTACTTCAGACACAATAATAGCAACTAAATTAATGGGTCAGTAACACCAGACCTAGGGATGTTCGTTGTAAGACTGAAACAGCAGCAAGAAGGCAAATTTAAAGATAAAGTGTTACCATGGAGAAATTTGTTCGTTAAATAGTCAATTTTTACAAAAAGCCATGACGCAGCTATGCTGCCTTATGTTAGCCTACTTGCATTAGTTTGCAATAAAAAGGCAACTGATCTGAAACTGTTTAAACTTATTTATGCTGAATTTAGTGTGTGGACGATGAATGGATAACCTTCCAATGCCATCTGTTTCTCTGTGTATATACTCGTACACACATGTTACATTAAAGTGGCTGCTTTGCCTAAAAGCGTCTGATTTTTTTTTTCTATCTATCAATTGAAGAAATGTAACGCATCCACTCGTGTTTGTTCTCTTTAACTTTATAACAGTGTAACGTCTCCCTCTAACAACCGGGAATATATTTATTGGGCTTTTTCAAAATAGGAATGTAAAATTGGACTCCCGAGAAACTTGGAATACAATTATTCAACTTAACTTAATCTTAGCATATTGAATCTATAGTTTGATGGCAATGTGAGTTAATTTCGTGAAAACAAATTGACGGGTTTCAAGCTATAGTATTTCCCACAAGAAAATGTCTAATTTTTCATGGAAAAACTGGACTTTTTAAATGGGCCAATGAACTTAGTCTCCGGTAACAAATTTCAGTGTAATGAAAAAAAACTGCAAGTCCCTAGGTGGCGTAGAAGCTTTGTTAACCATATGTACACACCATATATATATATATATATATATATATATATATATATATATATATATATATATATATATATATATATATATATATGCGCTCGTGTGTGTGTGTGCAACATGGTTTGCAAAGCTTCTGCGCCACCTAGAGACTTGCAGTTGTTTTTTTTTTCATTACAATTTGGTAGAGAGCAGTTTTGAAAAATGGCGAATCCAGTGGTGTACTTATTTGTGTCCTAAAAATGAAATGACATATGAAAATAGTTTTAGTAGGTCGTGATCGAATAGCATGTACAACTTTTATTAAAGCACCTTTCTCTAGAATCTACCGGTATCGAGCTATGATGAGAAAAAGCAGCGTAACAATTCAAAACGCATTTTCACAAAAATTGGCCACTTTGATGTAACGTAACGTCACTTTTTACATAATAGCGCTGCAGAAAACGCCACTGCGAACGTACAAGAGCTAGCAGGTCGTCAACTTGGATTGTGAACCAAGGGACCGACCTTTATGACATGTCAAGAAATTAGAACTACTTGACCTTTTGCAAGGTAATATGTCTCCATGTCCTGGACTGTACATTCTAACTCAAGACTGTAATCCAACAGGAGTATTCTGTACATAGCCAGAGAGTGAAAATTTGCAAAATACGCTAGTTTATGATTTTCTCGTTCGAGGTGGCGTTTGTTGGTATATTCGGCTGTGGATAATTTCCTGACTAACACTGTTATGTAGAATGTCCAAGCGAGTGTAGTCTTAAGTGTGATTCCAAGAATTATTACGGTCTCCTGGTCAGAAGTCACTGCTCTAAAGCAATTGTCTGAGATTTAGTTCTATTCAGCACAAAACCAATCGCTGCAAACTACTATTTCCCTCTCATAAAGCGATTTATTAGTGAAATGTTATAATTCTGTACTAGACGCAGACTTGATGATGAAGTTGACATCATCTGCATACAGGCACGTGACAGGATATATTGATGAGCAGATCATGTACATATATTACAAACAATAGAAGCCCAAGAATTGAACCCTGAGGCACACCCCGCCCAATGACCTATTTAAAAAAAAACGTTACCCCGCGCACCACAGAATTGCATCTTCTGAGGAAGTATACGTTTCAGAACAGAGTAGAAAGCCTTGTTCAGATGACATGATTCGACTTCCTCGCGTTTGTGAAAAGCTCAGATCATTCCTTCAGACAACTCTATCAAGCTGAGGTGTTTGATCTGATGGATCTGAAGCCTCGATACATAATATTAATGTATCACCCCGATAACTCAAAAAATTATATAAGCTGATTTTGGTAAAATTTGGTTTGTGGGTGGCTTGGAAAAGTTTCTATTAAAAACCTATACTACACACTAAAAATAAGATTTCTAAGTTAAAAGGAAAAGCTTTATAAGCATAACTTTTGCATGGATTGTTTCTATGAAAACCTACTATAACACTAACTCGACATATCCTCTTATTAAACCACTATTCAAATTGATTCAATTACTGAACTAGGGAAGATACAGTATGGAGATTTTCAGTATCTATGTAACATACATTGAGACAGGCCGACATAAAAGACATACGTAACTAATGAGACTTTTGGTTTGCTTAAAATGTAATAATAAACATTTTATAAAACAAGCATTTGCAATCGTAGCAAGAACTAGTAACTTTAACCGAACAACCTCAGGACCGTTCTACGAGAATATTTTCTTGTTTCTCCGAACCCCTCCATAGATATTTTTTCAGGTGGGTTTTTCAATTGCTTTACTATGTTTTACGCATAACTATTAAATTACCTCCTAAGATATTTTATTTTTTCTACGTATTATTTATACATCTGCTAATTCTGGTAAAAATGACTAACTGACTTTTTTTTGTTTCAGGTGAGTGTTTCATATAATTTCTTTACTTTGGATGGGTAAGATAAATTGTACTTACTTCTGAGATAGGTTGTTTAAAAATTATTAAAAAATATAATAGATCTAAATAAGTTAATAATGCCAGCTAGTAATTTACTGCGACCGTTTTTTAGGCTACCCGAAACTGAACAATTTTATAGGGTTTCTTAGGAACTACGGGCTCTTGTCAAAAACTAAAGCGTTTATGTTTGCTTGATCTTTTTTATTTCAGTGGTTATATATATATATATATATATATATATATATATATATATATATATATATATATATATATATATATATATATATATATATATATATATATATATATTGCAGACACTAACTTTTTTTCGGTCGTTATACCTATTCTGGGTATTAAATCTACAGGTGATCACATAGATATCTAGTTACTTATTTTATACTTTTACTACGTATATTAGTGAACTTGCAAACAATTTTAAAAATTTGCAGATTGGTCGGTTTTGAAATAAAGGGTACTAGATCAGCATGCCCTACAGCTGCAGTGGAGGCAATGCTAAATATTACTCTTCTGCCGTGGGAAGGGAGAAGCAGCACGCAGTGCGTCGAGACTATTTTAAGACAAATTTGAACCACGAGACTGGGTTGGCCACTTGAAGATCCTGCAAGTCATTCCATTAGAGTCATTCACCAAACCAAGGGATAAAATTCCAGCTAAACTAGACTTCATACTCACATTTGACGAGGTCATAAATGACCTCTAGGTATCGTATAAAGACGGTGAAAAGCTGACAAACAACTAATTTTTATGGTATACAGACTGGTCTAAACAAATGGAGGGAGCAGGATTGGGAATACGAGGACTTAACTATAGACCCCCTAAGATCATAGGAAAAACTCTCACCATCTTTCAAACAGAAATGCTTGCTATATATCTCTGTGTACAGGAGTGCATACAAGGAAGACCCGCAAATAAAAATATTTATATTCTGTCAGACAGTCAGGCAGCACTAGAGATTCTGAAATCATTCAGACCGGGTCTAAACTGACCTGGGACTGCAAAAAATCCTTGAAGCAACAGACTTCGAGCAAAAAAGTAACTTTAATATGGATACCAGTGCATCAAGGCACCGGAGGCAATGAGGTAGCAGATAGCCTTGCCAAAAGGTAACACAATACCATTTGATGGTCCAGAGCTCTATTGTGAATTAACAAAATGCCATGTAAGAAATGCTGTCAATGGCGGAATACGCCAGGCTTAAGGCAAACAAAACCGTTCATCACCATATTAACAGAAAAAACTAAACTGTTTAGGTGAATTTTCTTAAAAGGATTCACAAATGAGGAGATCGCGACTTCTGAATTTAGCAAATTAAGAGCAACCAAATTTGGTATGGGTATTTGTATTTTAAAAGTGAATTTATGTCCGTAAGTTAAACGATAAAAGAGTTATAGGCATTTAAAGAAAACAAAATTGGGATTTTTCTCAAAACGTTAAAGTCGCGACTTGAAACGTCCAAATTGGCAACATTTTGACAAAGAACCTGAAATGAGTACGGGTTATGTAAAGAAAACGTCACAAGAAGAGTGTTCTACACACCCTTAAGTTTTAGCCTCAACCGTGATTGTCCTTCATTTTACTAAAATATTTCCAGAAAATGTGTATGGTTTGACTTTCTATAATTTTTATATAATTTTCGTGGAAAAAAATCGTTAATGAGAAGACCGCGACTTCTAAATTTACAGAAGATTTCTACAGACGAGTGCACATTAGAGCCTCTAGGATTCATATCCGAGGTTAGTTTCAGTTTTTTCTGTTTACACATACACAGGGTGACGCATTTCTACTATAAAGCTAAACATATTCGTTAGTATACGTTAATTATAGGGTGTCCTGAGCTGCATCTTTTTAATTTTTTTTCTCAATTACAATGTGGCCCATAAGTCGTTGGTGATACAATGTTTTCGAACATACTTTATATTATTCAATGTTTACATTTGTGCGGTTTGATAGCGAAGTTTCATTAAATTATTCAAATTTCAATAACTCAATTTGCTATTAACCTCAGGTTCGTTGTCTAGAAAGCCAGTTTTCTCCGCAACATTTTAGATTTATTTTCGGAAGATTTGTGTACATTTTCAAACAATAAAGTTATTGTCATGAATAATGGTACATTGTTTCTACTATATAGACTATCCCGGTAACCAAATTTGATATCTTCTTCCATGTAAAAAAGAGATATTTGCTATTAAATATTTTTTTATGAAAATTTATTTCCATAACGCACTTGCTGCGTCCAGATGTTTTTAAATTGAACAGAAACGACACGACATGGAAATAAGCACAGGACTTTCTACAAGGCACTTCCCAGTAAGGATCACCGTATGAAGATGGGTAAGGTGGGCAGTGAAAAATGAAAATACTACACTGAAGCAGCAGAAACAAGAGAACATTTGCTACGCGGCTGCATAGATCATTTCTACAAGAGGCTCAAATAGCTTAAACTGGTGACTTTAACACCCCAGGAGATCGGTTAAATAGCCCCCAAAAGGATAGTAAACCATATAAAAAAGTCTGAGCACTTGGGTATCTATTAGAAAAAGAGAGTTATGCACAAAAGATCCACTGGAGTCGCAGCGCTGAGAGACCAAAGGCCGATAAAACCTATGAAACAATCGACATTCCCAAAAACTAGTGAACCTTATAGCTCAAAAAATTATATTGACACAAAAGGCATCATCACAATCTAAAAGCAATGTGGCCTTTTCATCGCAGCCACGGCTTCTCTGACTGCAGCCGCTATTTTTATTTTATTGTAGACTTTCTGCACAATTGGCAGACGTTTTCCAAAAGTTTTCTTCTTGGTCTGCCTTATTCCCGATTCCAAGTATGTGTCCTCCAAATAATGTCATTAGGTCACAGATTCTGTCCAACAAATTTTATCTTTATCCTCTCTATTATAATCGGCCAACATATTTATTTTATATCTTATAGCACGATTTTATTCACTTTTTATCGGTATACCTTGTCTTTGTAGTTTTTTTTTTCACTGTAACATTTCAAAAGCTTATATTTTCTTCGGCTTGCACAAAGTGCGACTTTTCGTCCCATACATTATATAACTCCAGCTACGCCTTGATGAATGTCTTCCTTAGGTTGTAAATAAAATGCTTTTTTGTGAGAAGAGGACTCTGTGTATTGAATGCTTGGCCTGCCATTTCAATCTGCATTCTTAGTTCTTTCGTCATCATACGTAATAATACTAATAATAATGAGATACATCCGTATTCATTTCTACCTAAAATTCTATTTAAATAAATACTATACTACTTTTTTAAATTGTTACCCACTTGGTTTTAAATCAATTTTTGCAATCGTCTTTTTGCTTATATTAGTTACTGTAGTTTTTATCCTATCAATTTTTGGTTGAATTATTTTTACCGCACATCCGGTACACTTCGCGATTATGTTTCCGTTTCCTAATGAATGCTTTTTCATCTACGTACCTTATACAACGCATGTCATCTCTTTCACTCTGTTTATTGTGTTTTCTATAAATAGATTGAATACATTTGGCGATAAGGACTACCTTAATCGTACACATTTTCTTGTTTTAGTTTTAATTTCATATCTGTTAACATCTGCTCTTGTGATACATTTATTTTTGTAGAGATTAAGAATAATGTGCCTATCTTTTTAATTCAGTACAGCTCTGTTCCTTATACATGCTGTTTCTTAATTGCGCGTAGAAAATACAGGGCCGTATTCTATGGGTAAAATTAAGGTAATTTTGTTAAATAAACAAAGGGTCCTCAAAAATCAGCATATATACCCGTAGCATATACAGCGAGTTAAAACTTCACTGCCTCTAGACTACCCCGTTCGCTTGCAATGTTATAACTTGATTTTGCAGAAAATGGAACAAAACGTACACTTTGCCGCTGACACCCTGTTTACAAATCAGGATACTTTCTCTAGAAATGCTATCATAAATTTCTACAACAACCATGTTTGGCCTGATGAAAACCCTCACGCGATAATAGAATCACGACTTTTACATCAGTTATCTGTCAACGTATGGGTGGGTATGATTAATGATTTTTTTGATAGGGCAGTACAAAAGTACCTATCCTGTAAAAAAAGAAGAGCCCTTACCCTGTTTATTATCGATATTTTCTGTAAAATATTTTGACACCCGATCTCCTTGAAGATGTTCTAATTGCAGTAAGACGACGGATAAAGTTTATGCAGGATGGGTCGCCCCCTCATTTTAGTTTGAATTTGTATTGAATCAAAATTTTGCAAAGAAGTGAGTTTGACGAGGCACTGAACAACCATGTCAACTTTCGCCTCCTGGACAATCAGATTTGAATCGCATGAACTTCTTTCTTTGGGAGGCATCTAAAAACACTGGTTACCAAGATCTTATTGGAAATTAAGAGCAACTAGGACGACGAATCATAGTAGGCTTGTTGAAATCATTCCATAATGTGTATTGGAAAATATTGTTTGACACGGATTGTTTCCCAATTGCATGCAGAAAATCCAGAGGTGTATTATGTGTGTAACATAAAGGTAACTTATTTAAATAAACATGGACCCTACTGCCGTCAATTCCGAGATGTAGCGTTTCCAGAAATGATAAAGGAATGAATTTGAAATTCATTTAATTCAATTACTTATCATGTTAAACTTATAATAATTGTTGGAAATAGCCGTCCTTGCACACAATACAGGCATCAAATCTCCTTCTTATAGAGTCTCGAACGTGTTTGGCCAGCGGTGTCTGTTTACAAGAGACGCCTCTCTTTATAAAAGACACCCCTGGTCGAACGCGTTCAACACTCTATAAGGGACCCCTCGGTCTATAAGAGACACTCCTGGCCGAATGCGTTCCACATACTATAAGAAGAAGATTTAAAGCCTGTATTGTGTCTAAAGATGGCTATTCCAAACAATTATTATACGTTTAGCATTATACCTCATTGATTTGGATTTATGATTTTAAATTCATTCTCTTATCATTTCTGGAAACGCTATGTCTCGGAAATGCCGGCCTTAAGGTACATGTTTACTTAACTAAGTTACTCTAATTTTTCACATTGAATACGCCACTGGAGTTGCTGCATGAAATTAGGAAGTACCCTGTGTAAAACAATATTTTCCATAATGTGGACTGCTTTCGTAGTTCCTAGCTCAGGTTTAGGTCCGAACTAATATTCATTCAGGGAACTGACAGTTTGCTTTGTATCCTATTTTTAACTATAATTTGTAGAAACTGCGCTACATAACTTTGGACGTCCCTGCCCTAAACCGTTTCGTATTTTAGCTTCATTTTCATACCCGTACTATATATTATGTTGCTTTGACTTTCTACACTTGTGTGTTGAATGCTCGCGCAGTCACCATATTTGACATAGTTACCTTTACCTTTCAAACCCACTAGGCAGTTGTCCTAAATTACCATAGTGTGCAACCAGGTAAGTCAACGTTTTTTTACCACTATTTTTTAGAGTTCGGCTCTTATTTCATCTCCACCACGACTTTTACTTCCACATCGTCAATACGTGTGGAAATATGGCATCGGCCACAAAAATTTCAAAATTTATTTTTCGCTTAAACGTCGTAAATAGTGACAAAAATATAGAAAACATGATATGGGAACGAATATTTTTTGCCTGTCGGCTTGTATGTCTGTCTGATTGTAGCAACGATAACTTTAGAGCGAATTGAGATATTGTCTTTAAATTTGATACACAGTTAGCACCCGATAAACGAAAGGTTGGGATTGTTTTTGGGCAAAATCGCTCCAGGGGCTAGGGGATGAATGGGCGGTGATTTTGTGACAATTGACATTTTTCGCTAAAACTTGAGTAATATAACGTTTGAGGGTTTATTCATTGGAACACTTTCAGTTTCATCAAACATCTGGAATTCTGTGCTGAAATTAAATAGAGGTTTAATGCATTGGGATGGAATATCAATAACAAACTTTGAAATGTTTTTTTTTTGCCAGAATTGCGTAAAAAGTCTCAAAACATATAGAAAACTTGATTCTGGAACAACAAATTCTTTTGCCTGTCGGTCTGTCGATCAGTCTGTCTGTCGGCCGGTAGGTCTGTCTGTTAGCAGGTGCAATAACTTTCTTACGAATTGAGACATCATCTTCAAATTTGCTATCTAGTTAGTACCCGACACAGATACGTTTCGAATTGCTTTGTGTAAGTTCAATATAGGGAGTAGGGGACAAATAAGAGTGATTTGGTAAAAAATGACATTTTGTCGTTACAACTCGAGGAATATAAGGTTCCAAAACTTAACGGATACAGGAATATGAATATTCTCTTTGTGATCAAGTCATAGACCCTAAATTTATTTCATGAAAATTTCTTTCTGGGGAGAGTAGATAATCACAGCTACGTGGAAGTTTTTATTCAATTTGCAGCACTATTTTTGAATACTTTAAAGGCTTTCTTGAGTTTTTCTCTTGAAATTGGCGGTCTTAGATGGTCTGGGTTTATTTTTCCTATCTCTTTTTTATAGGGTGCGTAAATAGTATTGTACCAAATGGAATTATGCAGAAACACTTTGAAATTTATATTTGGGGGGGGGGGTTCAATTATCCAAAAAGACCCATTTTTGTGAGTTTCTTTTGTTTTGTGCTACAAGTGTTTGTCAGAGACTGTCATCTTTAATTTCTATAAACAGCATTGGTGTCATTTAGTAGACAATTAATTTATAAATCCGATGCAATATATTATAAGGTTGCTGGCTCTAAAATAATGGAAAAAATAAAAAATTAATCCACTACTTCAAGCTACAAAAACAAAATTTGAAAAATCAGTTAATTAATTGAAGAATATCACAACTTCCTGCCAATATCTAGGTCTATTAGCAAAAGCGCCCATTGCATTCTGCAGTTATGCCAGTACAATGTTTGAGATCACAATTGTAATTCGATTAGAAAATTCATCTAATGTTGTAGGACTATTACGATACACAACACTTTTCAAATAGCCCACCCCCAAAAAAAAAGAGGAAGTTCATGAGAGTCATGCCTGGAGACCTACGAGATCATTAATCTAATACATTGCCCTGTGGAATTGTAATTTTAGAATACACAAACTTGCTGACTGAATTGGGGTGGAGCAAATTTTCTTGATGTCAGCCATCCTGGTGCAAAGCTTACGGATTTAATGGGGTTGGTCTTATTTATTTGACTTCTAGCACAATTTTATTTTGTAGTTGTAGATTTGTAAATTGTTTAATGAGTCGCATTGTCCTTTAGCTGCGACCCCGATGGGTTTTTTGTGTATGACTCTTTTTTTCTAATAGTTGCCCAAAATTTCAGAACTTTTGTCTAGTCTACGATCTTCACTTAAAGCAATTTTACCTATTTCTTGGGGTGTTAACGTTACCCGTCCAAGATATCTGCACGTTTTGTAGAACTGAACCACGCAGTCGCATAGCAAATGTTCTGTTGTTTGTGCTGCGTAGGTGTAGAATCTCCAAGGTTTCACTGTCCTGAGATTATAATGAAGTCGATCCTGTTCAATTCAAGAAACAGTTTAGACTTCTCCATTGATATGGTGATGAACTGTTTTGCCTATTTTAAGCCTCACATTTTTCTCTGGTATGACAGGATTTAGTGCCTCTCCCAAGTATCAAGTTTATTTCTTACACGGCTTTTCGTTTATCCACACAACGACTCTGAAACATAAAATGGTCTTATTGCTGGCCTTTGTGTAAGGCTATCTGCTTACTCATATGCTTCAATGCATTGATGCCCTGGGACCCGCACCAAAGTAACTTTGTTGTTCGTAGCCAGTTGCTTCAAGGTTTTTTTGCAGTCTCAGTTCAGTTTAGATTTGGTTTTAAAATATTTCAATCTTTAGTATTGCCTGACTGGTAGGATTTAGATCTCTCTATTTCCGAGTCTTCTTTCTGTGCACAGCTGTGGGGGAGAAATAGCTTGTTTTCTTTCCCCAATGTTTTGCAGGTGGATTGATCACACCCTCGCCAACTAGTCGGCTTTGCTAATTAGCGTTGGAAGAAGAATATGTTGAAGATGTAGACTGTATGCGGACTGTATTTATAACTCTAGGTGCACTGGATTCCAGAAGATTTCAATAATACACTTTTTTATATTTATATATGTTGTATTGTTACTATATACCCTTCGAACTTAACATTTATTTACAATTTGCGGTTTTACACTTGATTTAATGGGTTATTCAGGAGATTTTACAATCTTATTAGCTACTTGCTATTGTATTTAACTGTGCGTATACTTTCTAATTTCGAAGAAAACACAGACTTTTCACTGTAATACTGTACGAACGGAATTTCTGTAGGAAGATTGGAACTTGAACTGAAGTGGCGTAATCACACTAGCGATGTTTAGGTAGAAGATCGGGATCTTAGAAGTCCCAAAAAGCGATGAAGATAAGATTCCTTATAGAACGGCACTGTAGAATTGAGCTGGCTTAAACACACGAGCGATGTTTAAGTGGAAGATTTGTAACTCAAGGTTCCAAGGAGCAAATAAGGAGCGAAGATGAGATATGGCATACAACTGTAGCACTGAACTGGCTTAAACACGCGAGCGGTGTTTAAGTAGAAAATTGGGAACTCGGAGTCCCAAGAATTTAAGAAGAGGAGATCGAACGTAGAACTGACTTCTACCTTGCGAAAGGCTTGCTTTTATCGAGCTTTCGCGTAACGCTAGGTGACGTAGTTGACATAACATAATGTCAGTAATACAGAATGGCCAGCTAGGTAGAATCATTATTCCTAGTGAAGAAAATTCACTGGGTGCATCTAAAGAATACGTCAAAGACAGCTAAAGCTATTTAAAATAAAGAACCTAACGGTATATAAGTATTCTTTGTATGGCATTGTTCATGCGTAAACCTAATGCGATACAGACGTCTAGAGGATAAAGATTACCAGAAAATTGGAAAAGATTGTGAAATCCAGAGATAAATAATTCCAGGTAGAAACTTAAATGATAGTGCAACCGAATGAAAGTAAAGAGACAGGGGCGTACCAATTTGTTTCTCCAACAAGCTGTACACAAAGATTTATTTCCACTTGGGAGATGGTGGAAGTCTGAAGTTAGGTCGTTTTTATATATAAATGATTTTGTAATAGTTCCCAGTAATACACAGATATTCATATATCACGTCTAATCGTCATTATCATCAATCAACCTGATTTGTTTACTGTCGGGCATAGGCCTCCCTTATAATAGCCCAGTTTTGCATGTCTGGGGCACTCTGCATCAAGTTGCCGAACATCCATCTGTCATTCGGGACACATCAGACGCGCAGTTTCACTTAAGTTTGCCCATCTGCGATCCCCGTTCTCTTACGCAAATCTTCGTTTCTGATATGTTCTCGTAGTGTCACACCCAGCACTGATATTTCCATTTTTCGCTGAGCTCTTCTGAGCTTTTTAGCAGACGCAACAGCTGGTGTTAAAGTTTCAAACCCATAAGTAATAAACGGCAACATACATTGATTATTACACACAATTACCTTATGCTTTAAATAAACTGGCAGAGCACTCTTAAATATATCCTTGAGTTTTCCGTAAGCAGCCCATGAGAGGGTTACTCTTCTCTGTATTTCGCACGTTTGATTGTCACCTGAGATCCGTATCTCATGGCTCAGATATGTATATATATATATATATATATATATATATATATATATATATATATATATATATATATATATATATATATATATATATATATATATTAATATATATATATATTTATATATATATATATATATATATATATATATATATATATATATATCAACGGGCTCCACTTCCTGACTACCAATATTAAAATGTCTACTCGGAACGAGGTTTGTCATATATTTTGTTTTGGAAATGTTGATGTCAAGACCAAGCTAGGCACGTTCTTTTTGTAGTGTATGTGCACTATTTTAATGTCCTTTAGGTTGTCAGATAGTATAACTACATCGCCTGCAAAGCGCGGGTTTGTCAAATATTGGCCATCTACGTTGATGACCTTTAATTATTTGAAAGCATATACTAAAACGGTGATAAGTAGTTTGGGAGACATTGTGTCTCCCTGTCGTACACCTCTACCAATTTAGATGTGGTTGGTTTTTCGTGTATTTTAGTATCATGGTGGCATTTATATAATTATTATAAATTAGTTTCGCGTAGCGATAGTCAACACGGCATTCTCGAGGCAATTCTATCACTTCATCTAGCTCGACCGAATGAAAGGCCTTTTGATGGTATACAAATGAATAAACAAGCGGTCTATTGCATTCTATAGATCTTTAAATTATTGTTGATTATCTGTATGTTGTCATTGGTTCCAAATTCCGTCCGGAAAGCAATTTGTTCTGTCGGTTGGTAAAAGTTTAATTTGCTTTCATGTCATGTTGTTATTATCCTTGTAAATTGTTTGTAGATGTGGCTGAGCAAGCTGATCGGTCTATAATTTTCCAGTTCAGCTAGGCCTCCTTTTTATGCAGGAGAATCACGATAGCATTGTACCACTTATATGGTGCTGTTGAAGAGGCAAAGATTGAAGGAATTTCAGATTTTCTGCAGCAAGCTGGAAGCACCATCTAGATTGCATCATCTACCACATGGTGGTCGCCAAGGGATTGATTGTTTTTGTTTTCTTCCGGGCCAATTCTATTTCGTCCGGGGTAATGTCTCGTAGTGTTTATGAGCCCTAATTCACGATGCCCTTTCTAGATGTTCGTATCTCTGGTACTTCATTGGACATTGGGTTGGCTTCTTTTTGACTCTTGTATAATAGTTGGTCTTCAACTATTCCTAAAATCTCACGTCTATTTGTTGTGATGTGTTCATATTGATCCTTAACTGTAGTCATTTGCCTTCTTCCAGTTTCGAGCCTTCTACGCAGCGTTTTCGTGGTTTTGTTGTTCTCTATTTTTTGTTGGATCTGTCTTTGATTATCCGCCTATAATTTCGCACCAGCCAATATGGTTTTCTGGAAATTGAGTGTGACTTTTCAAGTTGACATGGGAATTAGCAGGGTGCCAGCATCTGTAGCTATGCCGGTTCACAGGACAATTTAACATAAATGTAGCTCGGTCAGAAAAAAAAACAATCTTTCTTACAAAATTTAGTCACCTTTAGTTATTTTCGTTATAATTTCTGGAAGTAGCAACCTGCGATCAGAATCGTCTCCTAAGAGTTGATGAACTAAATGTGGTTTGTAGGGATGATACTCAGACTGCTTTAATATATTTCTTATTGATCCTTCACACACACCATAATTTGCTGAAAGTTGTGAAATTAAGGTTCGTGGTGAATTAGTAACAGAAAACACGTTAAGAGAAAACAGAGCACTTGCTAGCGTTTCACAAAGTATATTTTATTACTTCATCGTGCTATCTTTCTGTTTTGTGATGATTTTCGATGGGCATAATATGCTCATTGTGACTAGTTGCGAGACCTTAACACTCTGATTCAATAGAGTATAACCAGTCAAGCTTTGCTAAGTGTTAAGTACACTTTGGAGAAACGAATTTATCACAATACAGTTTCTAGACCTGACGATCGTTTAGGTAACAAAGTTAGCGTCATCAGATGGATTAATAAAGTAAGCGAATAAATATTAGAACTACTATTCATATGTTAGTTGCCAAGCAGTTGCGAACAGCGTCCTCTACGAAGGTAATACTGCTTAGTCTTAAATCCCTATAAATATAAGTGCATACCTGCTTTTGTAATACTGTGTGTCGTTATCAAATATTCCTTCCAAGAAGGACATTATTATCCCCAATATGTTGAGCAATACATTGTTTATCAGTAGTGCTGTATCGCAGTTAAGCTAAATGTTCTTTAAATCTAGTTTCAATAGTTCTTTTAGTTTGCCCAACGTATTTAAGTTCACAATCCTTACAACATATTTCGTAGATTCCCGAGAATTATGTGGTTTTATCTTTATTATTTGGGTTACCTGGCAATTTTTTTAATGTATTTTTTGTAGAAAGTGCAAATTGGCTTTCTTAAAAATCATATTAAAGCCTCTCGTAATTCGGGGTTCATTGTAAACAAGACAATGGTTTTGTCTGGTTTGTCCTTTCTGAAACTGGTAGATTTCGGTAACATTTTCTTTGTTTTATGCTCATTGACTAATTTTTTCTCTGAGCAGGCAGAGTAACCAACACTTAGCTACATTTTTAATATATTCAAGTTTTCTGCTGTATCTTTTTTTATTCAAGCGAAATTGTATTATTCTACGGAGCAGAAAATTGAAGCTAGCTGTTTTTGTCGGAAACTATGGTGTGTGTCAATCGAAATGTCACTCACAGTAGTGGTTTTCTTCAATTCTAAATTGTCCCTATTTTTAATGACCAATACATCAAGAAAATTTAATTTGTTATTGATTTATATTTCATGCGTGAATTTAATGGAGTCAAATTTACTGCTTGATTTGGCAATAAAAGGATCTACTTTGCATAAATGTGTATTAAGAACTGCAAAAAGGTCGTCCACATAACAAAACATGCTCGAGGAAAATAGTCATTTTCATCTGCTAGGTCTGTTTCCAATCTGCTCGTGAAAAAGTCTGCAATGAGCAAGGAAATGTCGGGCAGTCGCGTCAGTTAAATGCTTACCAATATATATATATATATATATATATATATATATATATATATATATATATATATATATATATATATATATATATATATATCCTCAGCAATGTTAACAAAAATGTTTTGATGAATAGAGTAGGTCCGGTGCTGTGTAGTCCATTGTTCGAACTGTTATCTTAATAACCAGTGTGTCCTTCTTAGAAGAAATATTTGATAACGACATACAGTATTACAAAAGCCAGTTGCAGTTTTAATTACAGGGATTTAAGACTAAACAGTGGGGGTCTGTCTGTATACCTTCGTAGAGGACGCTGTTGGCAACTGCTTGGCAACTAACCTATAAATAGCAGTTCCAGTCTTAATTCGCTTAGTTTATGCATAGCTCTGATAACGCTAACTTTGTTAGCGAAACGATCGTCAGGTCTAAAAATTGTATTGTGATGAATTGAGTTCTTCAAATTGTACTTATCAGTGCTCATCACAGGTTTCTCTCTTCACTCATTGCCGAAGTATGTTTATTGTTTTTTTTTGTACAAAAGACATGTCGAACTAGGCGCCAGGCGAAAATAAATCTTTCTTCCGAACGCGTTATCGTATTTTAGTAGAGTTAGAATAATAATTTGAATGCAATATTCGTTTATTGTATTTAATAAACAGATGATTAAATTTTCAAACGTATTATTTCACACATCTTTTCAAAGCTGCTGTACTAATGGTTGAATAAACTAAACAAAGATAAACAAGCGTCCAGACATCAAACAATTTATAAATGTTCCTTCTCTAGTTGCACGCAACTATGGTTCTTAGCTTAGAAGACAAAAAGAGAAACTTTATATTTCAATCAATTTTCTCAACCTTAAAGTTTACTTCAAATCGTTGAGATATCTTTCTTTCAGAAGTTAAACAAAACCAAGTTAAACATACGAGTTTTTTATTTATAAAGCGCCTTTCGCATATAATGTTACTTTCTTCTTTTTACCAAGACTACTTTGTCGATAAATACATTTATCTGCACTCGCTATGCCAATTACGATATTGCGAAACTGCTCTTAATTAGGTGAAATTATTTTAGCGGAAAATAAATGGTTAGTACTGAAGACTGTATGTCAGTGAACTACTTACCTCCTGAAAAATTATGCACATAGAAAGATTTGTTAAACTGGATGTTTATAATTATTAATTAATAGATATGTAGAGTTATAGTACAATTATTACAAGTAGAAACATTCTTAAGAAAATTTGGATGATTTGCTTCACGTTTGGTGACTACCCCATTTTTCTCAAAGTGGTCTGACTCTCCCATTGCAATAACTCGAGGCTCTGATTGATCCATTGTGAGAATCCACTGGGACTTGGTACTGGATTTCGCTAAGAAAATTCACTAATACATAGGTAACGATGGTGAGATCTTCGGGAACATTTTCCCATTTGAGCTCGAATGAAGGCCCCTAGGACCCATATCCAAGGTCCATTAGAATGTTTATATATATATATATATATATATATATATATATATATATATATATATATATATATATGGGGTGCCCCACCTAATTTTAAAAAAACTTGCGCAATAAGGAGGCTCGTGAGCGGCGTTCGCAAAAATCATTTACCTTTTTGGATTTTTAGACGTTTTGAAAAATTTTATTTTTTAAATTTTCCCCCTATGCAGGGTAGTTCAAATTTGAACCTCACCACTAAGATCTTTCACGCCTTCAGAAATGCGAGAGTGGTTAAATTGGGGCAAAATTGCGCGTATCTATGGCGATCAATTATCTTAAAAAAATTGAGGTCTCATTTTTAGTTTTTTAATTATTCGAAAAAACTGTTTTTTTTCTTACCAATCGAATTCTGAAATAACTACGACGTTGTTAGCACACTTTTTAATGGGCAAACTAAATCTTTCATCATTTTTCTAAGGCGTTCATGATGCAAGCGTTACAGTACTATGATTTTACTTATGGGGGCCGTATTGGGTTTTTGCATTTTTAAGAAGTATTTTTTTCTGATTACAGTGACATATCACACAATACGATCACATCTTACCTCCTATCAACATTTGGAACAAATCGTTTATGCATGGGTGCTTTGGCTTCTGCTCGCTTCACTCGGGCAGAAACTTTCCACACTCGTCTGAAGAAAGGCAAGTCACCCCTAGGTGCATACTAATGTCTGAATCTGGCCACATCAAATAATGTTTCGGAATTTAGACATTTCCGTCACCGATACCATATCTCCTCACGTATTGACAATGTGGAAGTAATAATCAACATTTGACAACGATTTTCTCTATTCATAAGAACAAAAATTGAATCTATGAAACGCCTATCTGTTGTAGTGCTAAATTTTTGTCAACTTCGCTAATTCTACTACCATACTTTTTTTTTGATTTTCTAAATGAACCATATTCTTTTAGGTTATGATCTAGTCCATTAAACTAAGAATAATGGGTTTGCCGCCTATCCTGATATTCATTTAAATAGTTTTCACTGGCAACTTTTGGCAATATATTTTAATCATGCCTATCTTTTCTTTATTTGTGGAACTCATGATTTTTGAATAAATTGCACAGAGGCAACCTACAGAAATACTATAAACATCAAAAGTTGGCTAAGCTGTTATTATTCAAATCGTTAAACAAATTTATTAGCGTCCCTTCCAAAGCACTCTATGCAAATACGAGTTTTTTCGAAATTTTGATAGCCGGTAAAATGTGATCGTATCGTGTGATATATGATTATAATCAGAAAAAAGGGACTTCCAGAAAATGCAAAAATACAATAGGGCGCCCATGAGAAAAATCATAGTTAAGTATTTTAAGTCTTCCATCAAGAACGCTTTCGAAAATATCATGACAGATTTAAATTGCCCATAAAAGAAGTGTCCTAACAATGTCATAGTTAGAAGCGTCTAGTTATTTCGGTGTTCGCTTGAAAACAAAAGTAAACGAAGATTGAAAATTTCCAGTCATTAAAAAACTAAAAATAACACGTCAAATTTTCTTTCAGATGATCACCATATGAACGCGCAGCTTTGCCCCAATGTAACCATCCTCGTATCTCTTGCGGTTTATAAGATCGCAATGGTGAGGCTCGAATTCAAACTACCCATATATATATATATATATATATATATATATATATATATATATATATATATATATATATATATATATATATATATATATATATATATTGGCCCATTGAAAACGAGTAGTGGCAAAAAGTTGCTATCAACAATGCCTTATCACAAGACATATTTTGTTGAGGTCTTTTTCGAGCACCTCAATCTAAATGAATTTTTCTTACCTACGCAAACCTTTAACAACATTTTTTTCTTGTAATGGATGGACGCTGGTGAGGCCAAACTGAAGCATTAATAATTTCTCGGGCAATGCATTAGTGTTATTTCAATAATGCATATCTTCTAAACAAATAGACCGAACTTCGAAGATGAAAAGCAATGTATAGGGAATCAAAAGCTCTTTTTAACAAGCTATCACAAGATCCCTATTACCATTTGAAAGAATTTGACGACACACCCACCTAGAAGGGTAAAGTTTGGCGTATACTTGTCCCCTTCTTAAGCAAACATGACGTGTTGCAGGTTTTTTCGACAAAATATTTTCTAGTCGTTATAACGCCAGCTCGTTCTCAAGGGGCCAGTTTGTATATATATATATATATATATATATATATATATATATATATATATATATATATATATATATATATATATATATATATATATATATATATATAGATCTCCGTGCGATAACTCGAAGAATAATCATCTAATTTGAACGCAACTTGTCACAAATTTTTATTTTGTTGTGATAATATCTTGGATGAGTTCGTAAATTAGCTATAACGCACATTTCGATCAATAATATGCAAAAGTATTTTTTATTGCGCTATATTTTTTAAAGTATTAAAGTAACAGGAGTGACACTTTACATGTAGCTAAAAATCATGTAAATGTACCTGTGTTCTGAATCTTGAATAATTCCGTTTACAACATTTGGTTTTCTTTTCCAAATTAAAAATAATATCTGAAAGCCATGAATCGACTTGAGTTGGTAAAGTGAAATGCCTACCAGTATAGTCAGAAAACTACGGGCTACCCGAACTGGCGATCGAGAAATCTCGGCCACTAACGTCGCGAAAACCCGATTAAATCGCTTGTCAACAATTAACTAACGACGTTGGAATGGAATGACAGGCGACATACAATAAAAAATCTGTAGGGTGATTGTTTTTAACTGGAGAATTCAATATAATGTTTAAAATACTATATATATATATATATATATATATATATATATATATATATATATATATATATATATATATATATATTTATATATATATATATATATATATATATATATATATATATATATATACTGTACACTTTTTTGGTGTCTTGATGAACAGCTCACTTAAAGTTTTAGACTAAAAATATAATATAATATAATAAAGTTTAAGGAAGACACTAAAGACAAACTTTGATTAGACAACTAGAATAGGTAACCAATAATAAGCTTCCTGACTTTAAGGCCTTTTTATTTCAAGTAAAAGCGTAGTTCAAACTGAAACGTAATGTATAACATTCCTTAATTATTTCCTCAAAATGGCTGTTGATTGTAGCGACTGTGGCAATGATTTGTAAATCAGCGCTATTCTAAGAAATAACGCACCAAAGATATAATTTTTGCAAATGTAATGACATGATGTATCTCATTCATACGTAAGTTTCATATTATAAGAATATAAGGAGATAAAAAAATGAAAGAAACCGTCTCACATATCTATGATATTGATTTTAAAGCAATTATTTTTTTTATTTTTAATCTTCAAAATTAGACTTCATATAAGATCAAAGTATTCGACCAGCGCACCATCAAGTCACAATTCAATGAATTATGTAATTATCTGTGTCCTTACATTTACTTTTACGATATACTATAAATTTTCCTCGGCCAGCAAGTTGCAGTCTCTATAACTACAGATAAAAAACGATATATTAGGTTGCATCCATGGTGAGATACACCCCCCCCCCCCAATGCATGTAACATTGTTTTGTTTTGTTTCATTAAGTTGCCATATCACACAAATTTTGGTCATCTAGACCTATACTTACAATTCTAGTATTTACTTATACTTATATGTTATACCTATTTTAAACCTTTTTTTAGATTATTTATATATATAAAATTTAAAATAGGTATATATATATATATATATATATATATATATATATATATATATATATATATATATATATATATATATATATATATATATATTGCCTGATTTAAGTCTCACCAAAGCAAATGAGTAACTCCTTGATTCGATGTGTTTATACGGTTCTTTTTTTCTTGAGGGATTTGGGTGAATAAGTGTATAGTGGTTTTTTTATCGTTCAAAATATTCCCTCCTTTCTACTTTCCAATCGTCACTTGCTCTTTGCTTAATTTCTGTGACAAGGTCTGTATATGTGACCTTTTCCATCTCAATAACTTTTTTTTCTATAGCTTGTTTCTCATATTTATCTGCTATTTCATTGCCTCTAATGTTTTCGTGCCCCTTCACCCATATAAACTCCACAGTGGTGCCTTGCTTAATTAGTTTGGTGTGTATGTTGGCAATTTCGTTTGCAATTGCGTTGTTGTAATGCTTTGTGGCAAATTCTTTTAATGTTATTAGTATTATATTTTTATATAATTTGTATATTTATCTAAAATGTTTAATACTATTTTCTGGTTCATATTTGTATGTTCAGTGTATTGCGATAATGTAACAGAAAAATTTGGTAGTATGTATATATTATTTATATTAAACATTGCTAGAGTTGTGGTACATATTAATTGGTCTTCGAGGTCTCTCGTGTTGAAGAAGGCTTATGCTAGCGGTGGGTTGCTTTTTATTTTCCAATATGGATTGTCCAAGACTTCTAAAGACAAATAGAACAATTGTTTGGCTACTTGATTCATTTGGCTTCTCTTCTTCAGCACAAATTTCTCAGCTAAGGCTTGAATTCGAATGTGAAACGGCGGCTCCGCTGCTCCTGCAAATATAATTGGTGTTGGTGTGGATCTGAGGGCTCCAATACAAATTGGCAAGGCTTTTAACTGGATGGTTTCGACGATTTTAAGGTTCCTTTTTGGTGCTGAGCCATAAACGATACATCCTTAATCTAATATGGATCTAATATATCCTCGATAGAAAAGAAGTGCGGTTGGAGTGTCCGCTCCCCATCTTCGATGGATTACGGTTCTGAGTATGTTAATTCCTCGTTCACTTTTAGTTTTTATATTATTTATATGTGTTGTCCATAAGAATTTGCTATCTAAATGAATGCCCAGGTACTTGTATGTGTTGGCTGTTTTAATACAATAGGAACTGGTTTGGATACTGTTTGGAACTTGTACTCGGTGAATTGTGAAGAACGCGGCGGCCGTTTTTTCCTTGCTTAACGTGAATCATCTCTGTTCAGTCCACATTTTCAATACGAAGACGATATGTCTTAAGGCCAGGATGCACTCTTGGTATGAGTCTTTTTCTACATCTATGCATAGATCATCAGCGTATTGCAGGCAAGTTATTTCAGGGCTCCACATTTTATGGAAGCTTTGTATATAGATGTTGAATAATATTGGACTGAGGGATGATCCTTGTGGAAATCATTTGTGTTTAATTCTCGGTCCATGTAGAATATTCTTGTTGTTTCTGATGTACACTTTTCTGTTGTAGAATATTTGGACTATACTGACTGCACAATTCTCGGGTATGCCTATTTGTATAAGGTCTTGTACCAGGAGCTGTAAATCTATAGTAGTAGTAGTAGCAGTGGTGGGGAGGCCAACGCCAAGCAAGTAGGCCACAATGGGCCCTTTTTGCCAACCCCAGCAACCCAGCAACCATGCTCTACTCTTCCTCGGTTCCGTCGCCAAACCGCCTCGACCTCGAGATGAAGGCCGTGACGGTCTTCAATTGGACGGTACTTACCTGATTCCTCTGCAGAGTCCTTGATCCGAACAATTCTGCTCGAAGACTCCCAAAAGCCTCGCATTCACACAGGTAGTGGTAGGACGTTTCTTCATCCTCGCCACATTCCTGGCAAATGGGATCCCTCTCTACGCCTATCAATGTGAGGTGTCTTCTAAGGGCGCAGTGGCCTGTCAGCACCCCGAGGATGCGGCGAAGCGCAGGTCGACTCCTTCCGAGTAGCCAGACAGCTTTATCTCTGTCCGGCCCCTCCACGAAGTCCCTCGCCTGCCTGCAGCCATCAACCGACCCCCAGTGCCTCTCCATTGCTTCCTCGGTCCACCTGTCTAAGACGACAGAGACTGTCTTCCTACTTATGCCTATCGCAGGCTCCGGGCCACAGAACGGCCGCCGGGAACCAAGCTTTGCGAGATTATTCGCCACCTCATTCCCCGCCACGCCACAGTGTCCCGGAACCCACACCAGTTGCACCTCCTTCGTCCTGGCTAGCCCTCTGAGGGCGTCAGCGCACTCCTGAACCAGGGGTGACCTGATTCTGGCCGCGCAGACTGCCCGGAGGACCGCCTGGCTATCCGAGCAAATGCACACACATTTCTCGGGACTCATCTTCACATCCTGTCTATTGGCCACAGACAGGATAGCATACGCCTCTGTTTCGAATGCCGTGGTGTATGCGCCAAGAGCATAGCTCTCGCGCACCCCCAGGCCCTCGATGTATATTCCTGCCCCGGAGGATTGCTGGTCCTCCAGCCGCGATCCGTCGGTGAAACAGACCAGGCTTGCGGGCTGGAATGTAACCTCATTTTCCCTCCACTGATCCCTACTGGGGATCCTGAGGGTGTATGGCCTAGTCAACCTAATATCGTCCTCGGCATCCCTCACCTTTATGGCGGAAATCGGAATTTCCTTTTCCACCTCCTTGGCGACTCTTGCATGCCCTATTACTGCTCCCTCTCCGCTCCAGTTACCTGAGTCCCGGATCCTAAGATGCGACGCCATAGCCTCCCTTCTGATACAGATGGGAAGCGGTGGCAGCATCAACAGGACCTCTAGTGCGGCTGAGGGTGTCGTCCTCATAGCGCCTGTGATACCCAGGATAGCCAGCCTTTCGAGTTTGGCCAGCTTCCTGCTGGTTGTTTGGTTCACACCACACCACCAGACCAACGCCCCATAGAGGATTCTCGGCCTGACGATCGCAGTGTAGATCCAATGAAGGATCCGGGGATTAACTCCCCAGGTCCTCCCTATCACACGACGCAGCTGCCAGAGGGTCGCTACTCCCTTCCTCACAACTCGTTCTATTTGCGACCCCCATGTTAGTTTCGGGTCCAGGATCACCCCCAGATATTTGACCTCCCGCACTAAAGCTAAAGGTTTTCCAAACATCACGGGCGCCCTGAACCCCTCTACCTTCCTCTTCTTGGTAAATAGAATCATCTCCGTCTTCGCCGGGTTTACGGAGAGTCCCTGCTCACCACACCACCTTTCGATTATGCTACAGGCAGCTTGCATACACTCACAGACGACGCCGAGGAATTTGCCGGTGACTAAGACCAGCCCATCATCAGCGTACGCCTGTGCGTAGAAGCCATTCTCAGAGAGCCGCTCCAAGAGGCCGTCCATGACCAGACACCATAGATGAGGCGAAAGGCAGCTCCCCTGGGGACAGCCGCCCGTCACCCCAACGTCCAGCCCTCGGCCCCTCAAGGTCAGCGACACTCTCCTGTCCCCCAGCATGCTCGCCACCCAGCTTATTAGGGACCTCGGCGTTCCCCTCTCCTGTAGGGCGTTACAGACCGTATCCGTCCTTGCCTTATCAAAGGCCCCCTCCACATCGAAGAACACAGCTAATGTGCTCTCCCCGTAGTGTAGAGCCCTTTCCACCTTCCGCGTCACAGCGTGGAGCGCCGTCTCCGTCGATTTCCCCCGCTGGTACGCGTGCTGACCTTTGTGGAAGGGATGATCCTTGAGGATCCCTCCCAACATTAACCTATCTACTAACTTTTCCAATGCCTTAAGTAGGAAGGATGTTAGGCTGATTAGCCTGTACGCCTTGGCCAGCGTGTAGTCCTCCCTTCCCGGTTTGGGAATGAAGACCCCCCTAACCCGGCGCCAGGCCTTTGGGACGTAGCCCCACGCCAGGCTGGCCCGAAAAACCTCCCTTATGTTGGGAAGCAGTATATCCAGGCCCCTCTGGAGCAGGGC
Organism: Tillus elongatus; assembly: GCA_964006375.1. Taxonomy (NCBI): domain Eukaryota; kingdom Metazoa; phylum Arthropoda; class Insecta; order Coleoptera; family Cleridae; genus Tillus; species Tillus elongatus. Next base: position 185,287,934 of record OZ023262.1, on the reverse strand, counting down.
TGGAAAAATCCCATCGCAGCCTGCGGATTTGAATGGAGCGAACTCGCTCACCGCCCAGGTTATAGAGCCATCTGTGACCACCTCCTCCGCCAGCTGCCAGTCCGCATTCGGGACTGTCCACCGGCCCGGTTCGGCAGCCTCCGTGACGGCTCCACCGCCCTCAAGGTGAACTTCGGCGAGATGACGCAGGGTCTCCTCACCGGTGCTTGTCCAGCTCCCGTCCTGTTTCCTTAAAGATCCTACATTACTACCTAACTCTTGTTTGAGTACTCTCACCAGCCTGGCTGCGTCAGGCAGGGAATTGACTTCCCCGCAGTACGCGCGCCAACCAGCTCGCTTACTCCGGCGTAATTCCTTCTTAAACTCCCTTCTGGCAGTCCTAAACTCGTCCCAGGCCGCTTCACCCGATTCTCGGACGGCTCGGTTTAAGGCCCTCCGAGTCCGCCCGCGTAGTACGGCGAGATCCTTGTTCCACCATCTAACTTTGATGGACGGTTCCCCCCTAAGTGGTGACGCGGCCTCGTAGGCTGCCATTATTTTCCCTTCTAGGGCCTCGACCTCGCTATCTAATGCCTCTATAGAGAGCCTACTCCCCTCTGGGCTCCTTGGCGACCCACCGAGGCCTATTAGATAGGCATCCCAGTCGGTCTTCCTTGGATTTCTCCTGGGGGGAGAACTCTCACGGTCCACATCCAATTCAAAGCTGATCATACGATGATCAGACATTGATATGTGTTCCGTCACCCTCCAGTTAGATATATCCTCCGTTATTCCTCTGCTCGCTAACGTAATGTCGATCACCTCCTGTCGGATACGATTGACAAACGTTGGAGCTGTACCTCTATTTAATACCTCTAGGTTCGTTGTAGCCAAGTACTCTAATAGAGCCTCACCGCGTGGGTTGGTATCCGTGCTGCCCCACAATCTGTGGTGAGAATTGGCATCGCAGCCTATTATCAGTTGTAGCCCATGCTCCCTCGCGTAATCGACGATACGCACCAATTCCTCCGACGGAGGCAGCCCCCGCCGATCGTAGGGAACATAAAGGCTGCACATCAGAACCTTAAGCCTAATATTACTCACCTTATACTCCAGGACAGCTGCTGTGACGTCCCTGGACCCGAGCTGCGGCAGCAACATCACGTCCAGATCCCTCGACGCCAGTATGCATGTCCTTGGTTGTTCTTCCTGTGCTTCACCACCGATGAGGATGTTGAAGCCAATTCCTCCAAGCCCTCTAACTTGCTTCCTAAACACATAAGGCTCTTGAATCAACACTACGCCGCCTGGACCGCCTGCGAGGAGCTTTGCTAGCTCCCCAGTGGCATCCCGGCTATGCTGAAGGTTGATCTGGCCCACCCGCAGTTGCCCCGCGAATTTAATCGCGACGCCGCTCGGGCGGAGGCCTCCCCTGGTCGGAGCCCGTCCGTTCGCCCGCCGCAGGCCGGGCGGAGGCGACCGCACTCCATGTCGGAACTCTGGTTACACTCAGAGTCACCAACTCGAAGTACAGTCGCCAGCCTTGCCCGTCCAGCTCGCGAGCTACCTCAGGCCCCACCGAAAAGACCAGACGCCATGCCCCAGGTCCTCCTGCCGTCTCCAAGTGCCGCCACTGCCCAACATTGAGCGAGCGGTTCTGGAGCGCAAGCATCCTGACAACATCCTCTAGGTCCACCTCTTGACTTCTGAGCCAAAAGCCGATCCGGACCGGCCATGGGGCGCCCCCTGCCCTTACGGCGCTGAAGGCGATCTCCCCCACCGTCGTCCCGGACCAGCCGTTGAGAAGCCAACTCAGGGACTCGTCATCCTCGGCGGTCACCAAGAACCACCCCGGATCGACTATCCCAGAGTTGCGGAAGCGGAGCTGCAACGCCCTGTCGGATATCGTCATGGCGTCCAACATCCCCGCCAGCAAACTCCTCCTTATTGGCTCCGCCTCTTCCGTCAGGACTACGCCATCCCCCCTGTTGGATGTGATGACTACCTGCATTTCCCTCCTACCCGCCGGACCTGACGTTCCCGAGGGGCCAGGGCCCGCCCCAGCAGCCGGGGTCGCGACCGCGCCCCGCCCCCGAAGGAGTGGGGACACATTAGCCGCTTCCCCCCCGGCCGCCGGCCCACACCCGCGGCTAACCCTCTTGGCCCGCCTCTCCGGCGGTGTTTCTTTTTCCGGTCTTGGGCGCTTCGCGTACGCGCCCCCAGTTGACTTGGGCCAGCCTGCCGGCCTCGACCGTGGAGAGCCTGATGGTCCCCCCTGAGCCGGTGGCCGCCTGTCCAGCTTCTGTCCCTGTGGGCTCGGCTGCGCCCCAGATCTCTTTTTTTCCTGCTTCTCTGCCGACCGCCCGGGGGGCGACACAGGGGTAGAGTCTTTCGGCCGCTCCCCCACACCTCGGCCCTCGCCCGGTCCCGTCGGCAGGACAATCGCCTTCACTTCCTTTTCTCTCGCCTCACGGTGCCGTCGTCGCACCTGCCGCCAGGCCGCCCGATCCGGCAGCTTCCCCGCCCTGACGATCCCTGAGGGTTCACCCGGCTCAGAAGCAGCCCGACCGGCCGCAGTGGCGAAGGGGATTTGCGGCGGCCCCCCGCCTTGCGGGGCCGCCGCTGCCGAAGCAGCCTGCGCCTCTGGAGGACTCACACACCCCTGATGACGCTGCTGCCTCAGCTCCTCCCTCTCTCGCCTCCTTTTCTGGGCTCTCCACTTCCTTTTCCTTCCTCTCTTCCGTTTCCTTCGCGACTCCTCGTCCTCGGCCCCTCCCATGGACACGTCCATGGGCCCGGCCAGACTCGCAGCCGACGAAGTTCGCCCCCCGTCGCTCCCCCCGGCAGCAACGTCCCTGACGGACCCGTACGGCTCCACCCCGGACACCCCGCCAGGAGAGCGGAGGAGCGTTTCTTCCAGTTCCCTGCTGGAACTGCTTGGAGAGACAGGGATCTCTCTACCTTCTACCTCCTCGCTTATTTTTGGCACGTTACCTTTATATTCTTTATCCTCATTCATGGTTGCTAGAAAAAATGTTGTGTGATGGTGTGCTTATGGTTTGGTGAGCGTATAGATACGGGAGGTCACCCCACCGCCCCCCCGGCGCTTCATCCGTGATGAGACTTGATTCCGTTAAGAGCGGCTCTGCGGCCACGCCGTGTAAATCTATAGAGTCGTATGCACTCTGGATATCGACGAATAGGCACACAAAGTACTTATTCCTGGCAAATGTGCACTGAATATCCGTGATTAATTGACCCAGTGCACCAATTGTCCCCAATCCTCTTCTAAATCCGTATTGCCTATCGGGGAGTATATTATTGTGCTCGCAAACACTCCAGCCTATGTTTAATCATTCTCTCCATTGTTTTTATACTGCATGGCAACAGATCTCTCTGTTGCCATGCAGTATAAAAACAATGGAGAGAATGATTAAACATAGGCTGGAGTGTTTGCGAGCACAATAATATATCCCGTAGCTGTTTGTGGGATATAAATATATTTTCTGATGAGACATATCACCACCATCTTTAGCTCTTCGATGTATTATTGCTCAGATTTCATACGTTTGGACAAGATGGTCGGGAAAACTTTATCACCCCTGAATCCAAACTTATTGTTGATATTCGTAAGGAAGATTCACTAGTAGAAACTTTGTTTTTAAAAACATTCCTTTTCTGGAATCACCGGTTCAATTTGGTTGCGTTGCTTAATTAGCTTCGTGTGTATGTTGGAAATTTCGTTTGCAATTGTCTTGTTGTAATGCTTTGTGGCAAAATATTTTTAGTGAGGCCTGGCTATCACTTAGTATTACAATTTTTTTAGATGCTGATTTTCGCACCATTCCATTGCCTTTTTAATTGCGTATAATTCTGCTGTATATATAGTACCATACGAATTGAGTTTGTATACGGTGGTAAATTTAAATGTATCATCGGAAAAAGCACATCCTGTGCCTTTATTGTTTTTTGCTCCATCAGTAAATATTTTTGTATAATTTGTCTATTTATCTAAAATGTTCAATACTATTTTCTGGTTCATATTTGTATGTTCAGTGTATTGCGATAATGTAACAGAAAAATTTGGTAGTATGTATATATTATTTGTATTAAACATTGCTGGTGTTGTGGTACATATTAATTGATCTTCGAGGTCTCTCGTGTTAAAGAAGGCTTCTGCTAGCGGTGGACAGCTTTTTATTTTCCAATATGGATTATCCAAGATTTCTAAAGACAAATATAACAATTGTTTGGCTACTTGATCCATTTGGCTTCTCTTCTTCAGCACAAATTTCTCAGCTACGGCTTGGATTCGAATGTGAAACTGTGGATCCGCTGCTCCTGCAAATATAATTGGTGTTGGTGTGGATCTGGGGGCTCCAATACAAATACGCAAGGCTTTTAACTAGATGGTTTCGACGATTTTAATGTTCGTTTTTGATGCTGACCCATAAACGATACATCCTTAATCTAATATGGATCTAATATATGCTCGATAGAAAAGAAGTGCGGTTGGAGTCTCCGCTCCCCATTTTCGATGGATTATGGTTCTGAGTATGTTAATTCCTCGTTAACTATTGGTTTTTATATTATTGTGCTCGCAAACACTCCAGCCTATGTTTAATCATTCTCTCCATTGTTTTTATACCGCATGGCAACAGAGAGATAAATCTATATCCCGTAGCTGTTTGTGGGATATAAATATATTTTCTGATGAGACATATCACCACCGTCTTTAGCTCTTCGACGTATTATTGCTCATATTTCATACGTTTGGACAAGATGGTCGGGAAAACTTTATCACCTTTGAATCCAAACTTATTGTTGATATTCTTAAGGAATATTCACTAGTAGAAACTTTGTTTTTAAAAACATTCCTTTTCTGAAATCACCGGTTCGATTTGGTTGACTAAAACGAAATCATCCAGGCGATTAATAATGACAAATACTTGCCACGTTGATAACTGGGTAGATACATTTCTTTGCGAAATATAAATTAAGTTTTCTTTTTGAAAGCTTTTCAAACTTTAATGAAATTTCTAACACAAGTTTTTCAAAGAGACTCGCAGTACCTAAATAGATGTACCAAATTTTAATTTTCTAGCTTCATATAAAATTGACTTGAGCTCAAAGCCTATAAAGTAGAGTACAGGATTTATGTCTAATGACAAAAAGAGATATCGAGGGTAAAGTATTCGAAAAAATTGTCCAAATGAGCGCATATTAGGACCATTAAAACCGATTTTCAAGGTTTGTTTAAATTTAAAGTATTAATTTTAATAATATGGCGTACTAGTCCACAAGTCTTATGAAAATTTACTACTATAACGGACTTGCTGTGTCCTGAATTTATTAATTAAAATAATCATGTTTCATGGATTAACCTAGTGTTGTAATTATACTCGATATCTAAAGTATCTAGCTTTTATAAGGCCAATTTCTAACACTTAACGGTGTGTCAATGAAGAGGGGTGACAATTAGTATGATAATTTGTCTACTTCACTTATTATCTAGTCACGGCGTTATGTAACCAGCTGTTATCTGTCTAGAAACAAGTACGCGTTTTACATATTTGGTGCGTTTAGCTGTGCGGCTTTGGTACACAGCTTACACATTAGCCCTAGGCTGTTTGTATGCTGCTATCGCTTTAGCGGCTGACCGCGTATTAGCCCACCATGTGTTGTTTTCAATCTAAACTGCTAATTGGCACCGTATTCCACACTGCATGGATTGCAATGAATGCATTTCAGATCATAAATGGCTTTATCTTGCATTATGAAACGATTCAATTTCATACATAACCTGTCTACAGTTATAGGGTGTCCTAATCTCGTGCAGAAAATCCGGGGGCGTGTTCTTTGATTAGGTTCAAGAAAAAAATTTCATTAGGTTCGAGAAGATATATTGAAGAACATCTGTACAATAATGCTACTACATACAGACTTGGGTGGCTGATGGACGAAGAGTTCAAGGCCATCTCAAAACTCAACATACAGACTTGGAGACTACTTCTCTGGCTTCACTGTTGGTTTTCGTTTTTGTATGTGAAGGACGTAGCCAGCGCGTAAGCTAACCGGAGCAAGTGGCCCTTATGAATTCTGGTTGTTCTAGGATGTTCTTCAACGTTTCTGTGACTAGTTTTACTGCTTGACAGCATTCTCAGACAGATTAAAATTGAATTAGTACGAAATCATGACAACTACAAATAAGGATATGTTGCTATGTTATGATATGATGTTTTGATCAAAAAATTTATTTAATTGAAAATATAATGAAGCACAGATGACAGATGAGGCTTTCAAAATGTCTACGTGATGTATGTCAATATTTAACATAAAAATAGAACTTGCCTATAATAATTATGATAACAGTTATAACAATAAAATAACTAAACGATAACAGTATAAAAGCAGTCTCTACATAATGGAATTATTGACATACATCAACTCATTATCTTATTACAACTTTTTTGAAAGAATAGTCGACTCTTGAAAATGGCTCCTGTTTTGGAGCCATTTTCAAGAGGTAAAAGAAATATGTAAGGACACTCTAAGGCCTCAATCTGCCTACTCCTTAGAGTGGTGGACAAAGGTGGGTAAAGGAAATATGTAAGGACACTCTAAGGCCTCAATCTGCCTACTCCTTAGAGTGGTGAACAAAGGTAGGTAAAGGAAATATGTAAGGACACTCTAAGGCCTCAATGTGCCTACTCCTTAGAGCGTTGGCTAAAGGTAGGTTGGGTTGTTGTAGCTCGATTACGGGGCGTCAATCTGCCTACTCCCCAAATCTCGCCGGAGATCGTCTGTGAGGTCTCAGTGTGTTCAACCATAGGCCTCAGAGAGATCTGGCAGTTCGTTGCAAAACTTGTCTTATATATGTCCTTCCGTCTACCTGTTGCGTCATCAGTGAAAGTAGTGGGGGCACCGTCAATTAAGTGGGGGGATTTGGTCACGGTATTTAGAGGAGGATTAAGAGGGTCACCGGCATTTGTTGAGGCAGATAATGATGCAACAAAATTGTCTGTGGAGTCCATCTCCCTTCCGTGTGTTTGTAAAGAAGATATAACAGGTTTCCAAGCAGTCGGAAGGCGAAGACCATCATCTCTCTTATTTAAACAATCGGGACGTTTTTCAATCTCGATAGCTTCGCGGATAATTATCGTTTTGAAATTGTAAACCGGTGCTATTGTTTTGGCATTATCGAAGTCTATTTTGTGCCCTGTATGAATATGATGCATGGCTAGCGCCGATGAGGGGTCGGATTTTCTAACTGCGAGGGTGTGTTTGTATATTCTATTGTGGATGCGTCTGTTTGTTTGTCCTACGTAAGTTCGGGAACAGTCGGAACAAGGAATTTCGTAAACTCTTGAAAATGGCTCCAAAACAGGGGCCGAAACGTCGAGTTTCCATAAATTCTGGACGCGGTTTAACCCGAGAACCAAGCATGTCTCACATTAAAGACCGCGGAAATCTTTCTGAACGTATATATATATATATATATATATATATATATATATATATATATATATATATATATATATATATATATATATATATATATATATATATATATATATATATAAGCTATATTACGAACTGTAATATTCCGTTATAAAAGAACTGCACTAATCACCTTTCCCACGGCATGGTTGTTATTGTCGTAGACATTTCTACTAACCTTGCATAAAATATTATCTTTTAGTCTCTTTTGATATACGATCATTACTGTAAGTTTTAGTTTAGTTAGAATCTAGGATACTTACTTATTATATATTAATTTGTCTAAAAAGGGGCTTATCGGTAATCGATAATATTAGTTGCGCAGTCAGTAGGATAGCTAATCGAATATATTGATAGTATTTGATTCGTTTTTACGATTAATTATCTATCGAACTTTCTAACACACTTGGTGGATCGAGTATCTAAGTGGATAATTTTCATCATACCTTTTGTTATTATTGATATTGGAAAAACCGGTTTGCTTAGGTTGGCTAAAACAAAATCATTCAGGCGATTAATAAGGACACCTAACTGCTACGTTGATAATTTGGCAGATATTTTTCTTTTATAAATATGAATTGAGTTTCCTTCTGGAAATCTTTTGTATAACAAAGTGTGTTCAACCCTAGGCCTCAGAGATATCTGAGTTGGGTTGAACACCCTGAGACCTCACAGACGATCTCCGGCGAGATTTGGGGAGTAGGCAGATTGAGGCCCCGTAATCGAGCTACAACAACCCAACCCACCTTTGTCCACCGCTCTAAGGAGTAGGCAGATTGAGTCCTTAGAGTGTCCTTACATATTTCCTTTACCCATCTTTGTCCACCACTCTAAGGAGTAGGCAGATTGATGCCTTAGAATGTCCTTACATATTTCCTTTACCCACCTTTATCGACCACTCTAATGAGTAGGCAGATCGAGGTCTTAGAGTGTCCTTACATATTTCCTTTACCCACCTTTGTCCACCACTCTAAGGAGTAGGCAGATTGAGGCTTTAGAGTGTCCTTACATATTTCCTTTACCCACCTTTGTCCACCACTCTAAGGAGTAGGCAGATTGAGGCCTTAGAGTGTCCTTACATATGTCCTTTACCCACCTTTGTCCACCACTCTAAGGAGTAGGTAGATTGAGGCCTTAGACTGCCCTTACATATTTTCTTTACCTCTTGAAAATGGCTCCAAAACAGGAGCCGAAACGTCGAGTTTTCATAAATTCTGGACGCGGTTCAACCTGAGAACCAAGTATGTCTCACATTAAAGACCGCGGAAATCTTTCTGAACATATATATGCGTGCGTACGTAATACGAAGAGTTTTGTTGTTTTAGAAATGCTGTTTTCACTACAGTGAACTGTGTGTGGTGAATTAAAAGTATGACTATTTGTAAAATATATTACGTTTAGTACTTGCTAAGCAATTAGGCATTTAAAGATTTCAACTATGGTTACCAAGATTTTATGAAACTGTTAGATATTATTAATAATATTTGGTAGTACAAAAACAATATTTTAAACGTAAATAAGTCTCCGGTGGTTTTAGTAACTAAATTACTTTATAAAATGGGACATCTAGTAATAAATGTAATTTATTTCATATCCTACTTAATGTGTAGGAGCCTCGGTGGTCCAGGCGTAAGAACGTGTGCCTCTGACCCGAAGGGTACAGGGTTCTATTCCCTTTCACTTTTTCAGTACAAGCTGTAATAAATTAACAGCAATCGAAGTTCTGGCATTGTGTTTGAGCAAGTTGAATGTCTGCACCTTCCGCCCTTCGGAGGGGTCGTAAAGTCTTCGGTCCCGTGTTAATGCGATGTTGGGCACGTTAAAGATCCATAACCTTCTTACAGATATCAGAGGTTTGACAAAATGATTTTTGGCGTCGGTGATTGGCCATAGTCGGGGAAATGGGTCGAAGTAAAAGAAAAAAGTACACTAAATTTGTAGCAAAAAAATGTAGCTAGTGGTCCGAACTTATTTTTGATTATACATACTTCTCAGGAAAATAATATAATATTGCCTGACAAGTAGAACTTTTATGTTACAATAAGTGTAGTTAACGAAAAAGTTTCCCACTAAGAAAACCAATGACCATTAATCAGATAGAAAGGAGAACAGTGAAAGTAAAGAGAAGTCGTGCCTTAACTTTTGCTGAAGTGGTTTTTGAAGTATCTGGTTCGGTAGATCGTTTAATTAAATTTCTAACCTGCTGAGTAATTAGCGAAATCCTGGCCGGACCAAAGCGGTAGTTGCTGCATGACTAGTTGTTTTATAAAATAAGAAGAGTTAAAATTGATCAAACTAAAATCCCCAGGATTTCTACTAATAAGAACTTCAAAACAATTCTCAGTTGGAAGTTGTATAATGATTGTATCTCTTGGTTACTGAAAATATGAGCTTTTCTTGAGACAGGATTATGAACAGAGTTTTCGATTTTATATATATATCAGTACGTTCACAGCCATCGGTTAAAATTGAATTCTTTGTCAAGTACGTTCTTAGTAATTTCAGCAAAAGAGTGTACTTAATAATAATGAACAGGAATTCTACAAGTGTGTTTCTTTTTTGTGAATTTTCTTTAAAAAATTCACTAATGAGGCGATCGCGAAATCTGAATTTTGAGAAAATTCCTTCAAATGAGGGCAAACTAGGCCTCTTAGAACCCATATCCAGGATCAGTTTAAATTTGTATATGTTATATATATATATATATATATATATATATATATATATATATATATATATATATATATATATATATATATATATATATATATATATATATATATATATATATATATATATATATATATATATATATATATATATATATGTCACACCGATAACTCAAAAGATAATCTACAAATTTAGATCAAATTTGGGTACCTTCCTTTTGCAAATGGCTTGTTCGTTAGCCAGTTAAATCCGCCCTTTTTTTCCGGAAAATGTTGTGTTTTCTTACTTTTTCAGGATTAACTAAATTTGTTACGCAGATTTTCGTAACAAAAAGCAAATTATCTATCAAAATTTGCGTATGTAGGTTGAAAGAAAAGGCATTAAACGAAAACAATTTTGGGTGCCACTAACGACCAGATAAACGCACAAAGACGGTATATTTATTGTGGACAACAAAACCTATTGTATGTTATAGACAAAGGTTACAATTTTTTAGCGCGAAAAGGTCTAAAAATGCCAGAAATATTACTTTAAAAATTATATAATTTTTTTCTAAATATCAAAGTCGCGATTTAAAACGTCAAAATTGGCTACTTTTAGGCAAATAACCTAAAACTAATACGGACTATGTCGAGAAAATGACGCAAGAAGTGTGTTTTACAAGTCCTTAAGTTTCAGCTTCCACCGTCATTGTCCGTTTTACTTAAAGGTTTCCAGAAAATTATTTTCAAATAGATGCTTTTTCTGATATTTTAGCAGTAGTTTTAGTTATAGAGTTTATGGTCTAACTGTCGATATTTTTAACGAATTTTCGTAGAAAAGATTCGTTTATTGGAGACCGCGACTTTTAAATTTTAAAAGGATTTCCTCAAATGTGTCCAAAGTAGGCCACTTAGAATCCATATCCCGGTTTAGTTTAAGTTTTTATTTATTTTCAGATATACAGGCTGACGCATTTCTACGGTAAAGCTCAATATTGCTGTTATTATACAAGATACGAAAAAAATGTATATGTTAAATATCAGGTGTCTTAAGCTGCATCTTGAAAAACTATTTTGACAATCATAGGCGGACCCATACGTAGTTGGCGATTAAAATTTTCTTTTTTAAAATCGAACACCTCTCATGCTATTGAATCCGTGCATTTTTAATCGAATTATAATGCATGTTTGTCAGTAAAAAAATCTGAGAGTTCCTAATTTTTGAATTTGTTCATTTTTTGTGCAACTTTTGGCACATATCAAGAATTATGATACGGCGTTTTTACCAATAGTCCGGAGTCCCATGAAAATGATGCATGCAGATAGGTTTTTGCTTACATTATTTGTCGAAAAAATCGAGACGCCGTGCACAGGGCGCTCTCAAATAAGGACTGAATTTGAAAAAAAATACCTTTGCTTTATGTTTTTTTATACAGACTCTAGTTTTGGAAATATTTGCCTTTATACTCACATACCATGATTCATGTAGGGATCAGTTTTACAATTTTGTTTAGTTTTTTTGTTTGAAAGCTTTCATGCAAATATCTTGGCATGTGGGTAAATAGCAAGAGTAAGAGGTCCGTTGTCCAGGAAAATCGGAGCAGCTTTTGTACTTTTTCAAAGAATAAAGTTATTTTGATGAAATAATGTACATTGTTTCTACTATATAGATTATAGTTGGGCAGATATATTTCTTTTCCAAATATAAATTTACTTTTCATCTGGATATCTTCCGAAACTTTAATGAAATTTGTAATAAAATGTTATTTTAACGAAACTTACAGTACCTAAATATGCCAAATTTTTGTTTTTTAGCCTAATAGAAAATTGTGTTTTGGGCATTTGGAATTTTGTGCTCAAAAGAAACCAGAACACAATATTTTAGTATTTAACTAGAGATATGTAGATGGTTACACTTTCGAAAAAAATGATCAAATGAGCGCGTATCAGGCTCTCTAAAACCGATATTCAAGGTCCGTTTAAATTTAAAGTATAAATTTTAGTAATATGCCTTACTAATATTGTACATTTTTTTATGAAAATTCACTACTGTAACGCATTTGCTGCTTCGGGAAATTTTTTACTAATTGGCACTAGGCGACAAATTCGTAATATTTTCTTGAAAGGGGCGAGCAACTTCGACCTGTGATCGTGTTTTATCTCCGTAACAAATCATCTGTAGAATTGTTATTTTAAGCAATTCTGTTAAATGAACTATATTTATTAATTAAAGGTAACAACTGACAACCAAGTTTATGCGGTTATAATCACACAGCAAGCTGATAGGGCGTTTTAAACAAAACTAACATTGCCAACTATGAAGATGGTTCATGATCATCACACTAGACGTCAGAAATGCTTTCAACTCAGCTATTGGGAGCCACATAATAAACGAACTCCATAAGAGAAGAGTTTCACAATACCTGATAAATCTAGTTGAGAGTTACTTCACTGAAAGAAATATCAAAATATCAACTCAGCGATAATATAAATGACCGCGGATGTTCCATAGGGATCAGTGTTGGGCCAACTCCTTTGGAATACGCTGTACAACTCAGTCCTGGCAGTGGCCTCTACAGATGGGGCAGTCACCGTAGCGTATGCTGACGATCTCGCACTCATGGTTGAGGCAGCAGGCGACCGAGAGCTTCAGTGCAGGGTGAACGAGCCGCTGGAAAGGATAGATATGTGGATGGTTAACAACAACTTGGAACTTGTCACTCAAAAAACAGAGGCAATCGTGCTGACAGGACCTCGAAAGAGGCAACACATCCACTAGGAAACAAATTAAAATTATATCTTGGCACGTGGGTAAATAGCTTGAAGAGGTCCGTTGTCCAGGAAAATCGGAACAGCTTTTGTACTTTTTCAAACAATAAAGTTATTTTGATGAAATAAGGCACATTGTTTCTTCTATATATATTATACTAGTAACCAAATATGATGCCTGCTTTCATTACAAAAAAACATATTTGCTATTAAAAACATTTTTTTATGAAACTTCACTACCATAACGCACTTGCCGCGTCCAGTCTTTTATTTATTGGTTCCAGATCCAATAAGTGTTTATATGCGAAAACCAATCAAAATAAAGTTTACATGTTTAATTCAAAACTCAGCTGTTACACAGGTTCTGAAGGTAGGAATAATAAAATTTGTTTGAATATTTAAATTCGTTTTATAGACAAAAAAACGTTATTTTTTCAATCGGTGTTATATTTTTAAAATACCTCCAGACCATATACTATAAAAACCCTACGTGTTTCGGTTTCATCGAGCCATCTTCAAGAGTTACTACCTAGAATACAAAAGTTGGTTTTGTCAGAAACTAGGTTTCCGGCAGGTTTAGCCTGTAAGACTGATTACAAGTGAACAAAGTGACATTAATAATATTTAAAAAGACTTTATATTTTTAAGGAATCCCAAAAAGGTTTTCTTCGTGTTGAGGCGTAGGCATAATCGAGGCAACAAAATCTGAACCTTGTAACACTGCTTAGGTGGTATATTATTGGAAACAGAAAACTTATTAGGTTTCGTCAATTTTTATCATTGTATTAAATAATAAATATAACACAAAAAATCTACGCTATAGAAAATTAAACCTCGAAGAATATCGCATTAATAAGCAAACTCTGTATGCAGAAAGTTCATTATGGTGGTGAATTTTCGTAAAATTGTTTTTGATCGCTAATATGTCCTTTTTTTAATGAAAGCAGGCATTAAATTTGGTTACCAGTATAATAGTAGAAACAATGTACCCTATTTAAAAAAAAAAACTTTATCGTTTCAAGAAGTACAAAAATCTTCAAAAAAAAAGTTGTTCCCGAAAAAACTGGTCCGACTTTTCAGCCAACGAACCCCTTCAAGCTATTTACCCACCTGCCAGGATATAATTATTCACAAAAAGCTTTTCGAATAAATGCATGAAAATTTGCAAACCATCTTTTTACGAAAATCCGAAAATCCATTTTTTTACCATACCTTATTAAACATTTGTTATTAATTACAAAAATTTCACAGAAATTTGACAAACATTATTTCTACCGAAACAACAAACCTTCTGCGAAAGATGACTAAATACTTTTTACACAAAAATATGCTACAAGAATACATACAATTCAAATTATATGCTTAACTTCTAATTAAAAGTTCGGGAGGCAGCAAGTGCGTTATGATAGTGAATTTTCATAAAAATGTTTTTAATAGCAAATATGTGTTTTTTTTCAGAAAGCAGGCATCAAATTTGATTACCAGTATAACCTATATAGTAAAAACAATGTGCCATGTTTCATCAAAAAAAATTTATTGTTTGAAAACGTACAAAAATTTCCGAAATAAAATTTAAAGTGTAAACGAAAAAATCCGTTTCTTGGTCAACCTTATAGGTTAATAGCAAATTGAGCTTTTTAAATATGAAGCATTTAATCAAAATTCGCTACCATAACGCACTTCCAGAATTTCTTTACTTGCAAACATGCATTATATTTCGATGGAAAATGCAAAAAGATAAGGCGTTTTCGACTAAAAAAGAATATTTGTATCACCAACGACTTATGGGCCAGCCTGTGATTGTAGAAATATTTTTGAAGATGTAGCTCAAGACACCCTATAATTAATGTATACAATTTTTTGTCATATCTTGTAGAATAACGGATATTTTGAGCTTTATTGATTTTTTACAGAAATTCGACAAAAGTTATATACCATTAAACGATAAACTCTATAGCTAAGACTACTGTCAACCATCAGATAAAGGGTCTATTTAAAATGAATTTTCTGGAAACATTTTAGTAAAATGAAGGACAATGACGGTCGAAACTAAGACTTCAGGGTTTGTAAAACATTCTTCTTGAGACATTTTCTTTCCATAGCCCGTATTATTCAAGTTCTTTGCCTAAATGTTGCAAATTTTGACGTTTTAAATTGTCACTTTGACGTTTTGAGAAAAACCACAATTTTTTTAAATGCCCATAACTTTTTTGTGTTGTGACCTACAGCGCGAAATTTTGGTAGGTAATTTACATATAGCGGTATAAAAGGATGTACCAAATTTGGTTTCCCTTGCTTTGTTATTTCCGGAGATATGATTTTTTTCTAAAGAAAACACAAAATTTTTCGGGAAAACCTCGGCTAATTTTCTTGGCTAACGAACTTGTCCAAGCCAGAGTTTCATTTGGCGTTTGTAAAAACAATTTATCAACTGCTGATATACTATGAAAATGTAAACATCGATAATCCTACGATATTCATTATTTCTTATCTTTTTTGTTCCAAAGATAATTTAGATATCTTTGCTTTATTGTTTTAAAATTCGCTAAATAATCATATAATTTAATCGGTTATTAAAATTGAATACAAAACTGAAAAAAAATGATAAAACTGATCCCTACATAAATACGCGATTATAAATGGCAATATTGCCAAAAGTAGAGTGTAGGTATAGAGAGTGTAATACAAAACTTGAAGCAAAGCGCATGCCCTTTACTTCTAAAACACAAAGTACGGGCTCTTTCTTTTGAAAAAATAGGTTGCTGCAGCTTGAATTTTTTTAAGTCACTATTTGAGAGCGCATTGTATACGGAATTACGATTTTTCTTCGAATAATATAAACGAAAACCTCGCCGAATGCGTCCTTGGATTCAATAGTGAAAACGCCGTATCATAATTTTTGATATCAGATGTCGTGCCAAAAATGTGAAAAGTTGCAAAATATTTGAAGTAGCTCGAAAACGGTGAACGCAATCAGATTTGTTTGTCTCAAAAACATGCATTATAATTTCGTGGACAGTGCAAAAATGCAATATTATAAGGAGTCTTCGATTAAAAAAAAAGTTTGTATCACAACGACTTATGGGCCACCCTGTGATTATCAAAATAACTTTGTAAGATATAGTTAAAGACACCCTATAATCAACGTATACAATTTTTCTCGTATCTTTTATAATAACGAATATATTGAGCTTCATCGTAAAAATGTGCCACCCTGTATATGTGTAAACAGATAAAAACTGAAAGTTGTCCCGGATATGGGTTCTAGGGGCCTAGTTCGTTTTCAAGATTCAATAGTCGAGGTCTCCAAATGAGTGATTTTTTTACGAAAATTCGCTAAATATTATAGACTATTATTGTTAGGATGATTATTATTATTATCATTACTATTATTATTATCGACTTTAGCCTGAAGAGCTTTCACACTCTCTCAAATGGGAACAATTACACATCCCAGGTATCTCAGTTGCCAAAGGGACGGAGCTCAAGTAGAGACCTTTCCAAGTTATTGGGCCCTGAACGACAACGCGACACATCCTCACTGCCCAGGAATATACGCACGTCGTGGGCAGTTGCAAGTATTACCGCCTTCTGAATAACCTTATAAAGACGCTCTCCAAGGCCCAGTCTCTTAATATTCTCTCGAAGATTCTTAGGAATCACACCAGTTGACGACATGACTATTGGAATCACTCGGACACGATCTGCCCGCCACTGTATCTTTACTTGTATCTCGATGTGTCTGTACTTGATAATTTTCTCGTTGCACTTTATCTCTACATTATTAGTATTTGTAATGGCGACATACATACGGTCCGATGCCAGTACAACCTGCATCCCGAGTTCTTCAGAACAGGCTCAGGAATGTATCTATAGTAAGGCACCTTACGAAGATTTAAAAGTCCCAGTTTCAGAGCCAGTTCTTGATGAAGTATTTTAGCAACTGCGCCGTGCCCCTCTTTATACTCTGTAGCCGCAAACGCTTGACACAAACGGTGACGTGCTGGATAGTCTCTGATGACTGACACCCAAATCTACATTTGTCATCTTGGACCGAACTATTTCCAACTATATACTTCAGGTATTTTTTTGTTGGGATGACCTGATCTTGTATGGTCAGCAAAAACCCCTCTGTCTTTAGAAACATCTGCCTGGACACCAACCATTTCGACGCCAATTTGTCGACATGTACCTGGGAGGTCTCATTCATATGTCGTCCATGGAGAGCTTTCTGCATCCAAGATTGCAGCTTGTCCTGATCAGTCCGATGGTGACTTTGTATTTCACTTTCTTTTAATTGTAGCGATGCTGAAGCATCTGCCTCGCATATGGCACGGTGTAGTTCAGAATCAAGCGCATGCTGGTGGAAATATGTACGCAGGTTCACTATCTGCTGATCCAACTGTTTACCAATATCCAACACTCCTCTTCCACCTTGGTGTCTGGGTAGGGTTACTTGTTCGATAGCGGGTTGATGCTTTTTGACTTTGTTAGGTGTGTTCGCACCTTCCGCTGTAGATTTTCGATGTCCGTTTTACTCCAGTTCACAATCCCAAATGAGTGGCTAAGTGCAGAACATGCATATCTATTCAGACCTTTAGTTAGGTTCTTGCTGTTAATATGTGTTCGCACCACCTGCTTTACTCGTTTCGTAAACTCATTTGTCAGATCGTTCTTCATTACCGAGTGGTTTATTTTCCTCGCTTGCTGTATTCCCAGGTATTTGTAACACCCTTTTACATCCATCGAGGCAATTTGCTGGCCGTTCTGCATTCATATTCACCTGGTTCTGGTTTCCCTCTGGCTACACATAAAGTGTGACATTTGTCGAGCCCAAACTGCATGTGAATATCTCTGGAAATCCCTTCCACGATTTTAAGGAGTTGTCCAGGTGGTTCTTTGTGGAGGCCATTAGATTAATATCATCCATATACAGCAGATGATTTAGCCTCATTTGCTTCCTGTCATTGATTTTGAGACTAAAGCCATATTTGGTGGAGTTCGGGCGGTTTGATAGTGGAGTCAATGCGGGGCAGAACCACAATGGGCTTAGCGAGTCGCTTTGAAATATACCTCTTCAAATCAGTATCGTGCTGGTTACGATGTTGTCACCAGTTTGTACCGTCATGGCGTTTCTTGTCACCTGACTGGGCCAGACAATTACAACCGCCCGTCACATGCTGAATAGTTTCCGGCTTTTTTGACATAGGTCGCTAACATCGTGCTTCATGGGGTGCCGCTAGTACGCGCGGGTGCTAATACCCTGATCTTGCATCGCGCATATTAATCCCTTTGTTTCAGCAAGCAAGCCTGTTGTCCTTAACCATTCCGTTGATGCGCAGAGGTTAACGTGATTTGCCGTTAGACATGCAGCGAAATGTCCATGAAGCTTCATCACCCCCCAAACACACCGGCGCTCGTCCACGCTCGAAGTAACAGTAGATACGTGATCTTATTTGGGTTTCTTGAGGTCGAAAGAGTCTAATCATATCTTCTGTCTCTGCACACACTGCAGCAGCGATTGTCTTTTCTACCAGGAATATTTTCTGGCCGCCTGAATTCTCTGTCACACATCACTGACAACGAGATGAGTCCTCATAATTTTAATTTTCCCAACTCTACCAACTGTCAATTATTTCCTGCTACAACCAATATTAAACCATAGAGTCTATAACTAAAACTACTGCCAAAGCATTAGAGAAATGGTCTATTAGAAATCAATTTTCTGGAAACATTTCAATAAAATGAAGAACAATGACGGTTAAAGCTGAAACTTAGACATTTTAAAACACACTTGCAATATTTTCTCTACAAAATCCGTAATTTCGACGGTTTTCATTAATTGATAACTGGGTTTCTGTCTATCGGTGTATAATATCTAAACAACGATTTTTAAATAGCTGTATGTTCTATATTAAATCATTTTCAGGTAACGATTTTGTGCATGGTTATAAATTAAAGCTTGTTAGCTTTTGGCAAATAATTTATGGCCAAACATATTTATTGACTTCCTATGCGAAAGTAGTTAATCGATTGTAGTAATAGCAGCTTTGAGTTATAACTTTTATTTACGTTACACTATATAATATGTGTTTAACTTGATTAATGTACTGACAAGTAGTGCAATTTTCCGCATAGCACAAAAAACGCCATTGGCAATATATTATTTTAAAACTAATATATAAATTTCACTGAAAATTGTGAAGACAAGTTTTCAGTTGTTTGTAGGATGTTCCTTGTTTTTAAGCCAATATAAAAAACTATGGACGCAGCAAGTGCGTTATGGTAGTGAATTTTCATAGAAATGGTCTGGAACCAACTTTTTTTAATATTTTTTTCTTGTAATATATAAATCTAAGTTTTGGTGTATAGTTTACTTTTTATATCATAAAACTACGAACCAAATTTGGATACCATGGCTTTTTATTTTTTTGAGATAAATTTTTTTTCGACAGAAAATTCAAAATTTGCTCGGAAAACCTGAAAATTTGAAACTGACCCCGGATATGGATTTTAGGGGTCGTAGTTCTTCCTCATTTGCAAAAATTTTCAAAATTCAAAAGCCGTGATCTCCCGAATAGTGAATTTTTTCTACGAAAATTCACTAAAAGCGCAGCAGATCAGAAGCTGACTTGCTGCACAAATGCGTTAAGCGCGCTGCTCGCTGCAGTTCGTCACATTTACATTTTATACTTCAGTACTTCATCTAAGTAGGAGTTATTTGAAGCATCATTAAAGACTTTGCTTCATATTTACATAGTTTACATAAATTAAATATCCACACGCTCCGCTGTGCGTGTACCATGCTGGCCGCCGTGTAGAAGGTTACTTCCATTGTTTCAAAACGTAATGTATCTGGCAGAATTTCTAGGTTAATGAAGTAAAACTTGCCGATGCCGTCGTCCACTGACAATCCTCTTGGTCATGTGTTTCTTTTTCTAAATATTTTTTGCCCTAATAAATGGTATCTGTCGCAGAGGTCTTCTAGTGAGTAGCAGGTGGGATTTGTGGTTCCACATAGTTAAATTTTCTCCCCGTTTCTCTTCCTTGCATATATCAACGACCTACCTCATTGCCTGGGAAATTGTAGTGTGACAATGTTCGCCGACGAGGTTTTGGTCGTCATTTCTGAATAAAATTTTGAGGGGCTGTAGATACGCCTTGTGGAAATTGTTGGCAACTTTAATGGTGATGGAAAAGGCATTTACTTGTATTAAATTTGAAAAAATCGGTCGTTGTCGTTTACCAGGAAAAAGATAGTTTCCTGGAGAGTCTAACGTCTCGCAGTCTATGTCACTCTGGAACCATAATTAGCCACAATTTGAATAGGACTTGTCATGTTGACTCAGTTTGTAAAAACCGAATAGTTCATCTCTTGCCCTAAGAAAGTTAAAGATACCGAGATGCTAAACATTTATTATGCCCTGGTTCAATCCGCGATTTCTTCCAATGTACTTTCCTCTGAATGCGGCTCAGATACGGAACGAGTGTTTTTGGCACAAAAAAGAATAATAAAGCTAAGGCTTAATTTAGAAACAAGGAATTTGTGTGGCTTGTATTTTATTAAAATTTGGTATGAGTATTTTTTTTAATTCACTAATGAGGAAATCGCAACTTACGAATTTTGAAAAATAGTCGAAGCGAACTGGACCCCTAGAATCCGGGGTCAGTTTCGATTATATATATATATATATATATATATATATATATATATATATATATATATATATATATATATATATATATATTTATATATATATATCTGTGTGTGTATATATGTATTTGTACCGATAACTCAAAAATAAGGGGCCGATTTTGATCAAATTTAGTAAGAACCTACCTTTGCCAAGTGGCTTGGATAAGTTCGTTAGCCAGAAAATTCTGTGTTTTCTTTCGGCAAATTTTTATATCTCCGGAAATAACAAAATAATATCCACGAAGGTTGGTACGCGTGGACCATATTCCAATATGTCTGCCTCTAAGTTAAAATAAAAAAAGTCATAGGCATTTAAATAAAATTGGATTTTTCTCAAAACTTCAATGTCGCGATTTAGAAGTACAAAAATGGCAAAATTTAGGCAACGAATCTGTAACGAATACGAGTTATGTAAAGAAAATGTCGCAAAAAGAGTGTTCTACAAAGCTTCAGTCACAACCGTCATTGTCTTTCATTTTACTCAAATAGTTCCAGAAAATTCATTTCAAATAGACATTTTTTCTGATGCTTTGGTAGTAGTTTTAGTTAAGTTTACGGTGTAACGGTCTAGAAGTTTTAGATAAATTTCGTAGAATTTTTTTTAACGAGGACGTAGCGACTTTTTTATTCTAAAAAGATTTATTCAAATGAGTGCAGACTAGACCCCTTATAATCCATATCCGGGTTTAGTTTTAGTTTTTATCTGTCTACATATATACAGCGTGACGCAGTTCTGCGGTAAAGCTCAATATAATTGTTATTAGACAATATACAAGAAAAAAAATTGTATACGTTAATAATTAATTGTGTGTCTTGATCTGTATCTTATAAAACTATTTTGACAATTACAGGTGGCCCATAAGTCGTTGATGATACCTACAATTTGTTTTTGAATAGTTATAGAGTTTGTGGTTTAATAGTCAATACTTTTTCGCGAATTTTCGTGGAAGAAAATCGTTATTGAGGAGACCGCGACTTTAAAATATTTTAAATATTTCTTCAAAGGCGTGCGAGTCCGGGGTCAATTTCAATGTTACATGTTTAGATATATACAGGGTAGTGAATTTTTACTGTAAAGCTCAATATATCGGTTATTGTAAAAGATACATGATAACATTATAAAAGTTATTTATGGGGTGATTTGAGCTGCATCTTATAAAACTCTCTTGACAATCACAAGATGGCCCATAAGTCATTGATGTTACAAGTTTTCTTTTTTTTTTAATGGAACAGCCGATTTATTGTAGATTTATTGTAATGTTATTGCATTTTTATCCAATTTTATTGCATGCTTGTAAGGAGAACACCTTTATATGGCCAATCGTTTTCCAGTTATTTCAATCGTTTTTTAACTTTTTACATCTTGAAGCATATAGAAAATTACGATACGGCATTTTTACCAGTGGAAATCGGAGTCCCATGAAAATGACGCATTTAGGGAAGTTTTCAATAATTATACTTGCTACTTGATAGGAGAGTCTCATAAAAGTGACGCATTCAGAGGGGTTTTAGTTTAATATTTTTTGCCGAAAAAATCGAGATACCGTATTCAGAGCATTCTCAAATAGTGACTAAATTTGGTAAAATTCGAACTATCGTAACTTAAATTTTTCAAATTGGACAACTGCCTATACCTACAGACTCTAGTTTGGGAATATTTTCCTTTTTTTTTTTAAAAACTTAGTTACAGAGTGCCACTTAACGGGAGACAAGATTATGTAACTATTTGTCAACTTAGCAAACTCCAGTATATATGATACCTTCACGTCCAGTAAAACGAACAACAATGTTATATGCAGAGATTATCTGGAAGTATTTATTTGCAGACTAAAAACAAGAATAATCAAAGAGTATGCTGAATCCCTGGGCAACAACGATCGCACGACTTTTGAAAAAAACTGGTGTGGTAATAATGTGCTTGTGTCTCTTGATGACAGTGGCTCAATCAGCTTTACATTCTAACGTCTACGTAAAACTCTATTATTATGATATGATTATTTATTTATTCATTTTATTTTATTTTCTGAATTATTTATTATATATATATATATATATATATATATATATATATATATATATATATATATATATATATATATATATATATATATATATATATATATATATATATAATATTTGACAAACACATCTGTTTTTTATTTATCTATGGAGTTAATTCGTCAGATTCGAAGAGAGTCCTGTAGCAATTAAATATTTTCTTCTCAAATCCAAATAAAGCTTGTTGCGGAGATTACTCCTAAATTGTAAATTAAACGCAATCTTGTAATGTTACCTCGGAACCTAATAAAAAGGAAACGTTATGAACCTTTTGCAGATTAGTAGACGTTTTAACATTCACTGTCGCTCAGAGTATCATTAGTGAGATTTAAGCTTCTCATACCTTCGATATTACTTTTATTAATTTAAATGTTTTGAGTAGCATATCACTTCACTCTCTTGCCCAAGGTGGCCTCAATGGTGGAACGTGGGGACATTTGACTTGTAAACACAATGCCTCAATCTTGGTTCATGTTAATTTAACAATATATAGGAAAGACGTAAAATTGTGCTTCTACTGGGAACGGGCCCAAGGCTGCAAAGACACGGACTTTCCACCAGACCACCGATGCTGTCACTGATATCTCTTATAGGTGCTGGATTGTATAATGCTTTACATGAAAGCTTACCAAGAGCTTTATTTACAAGCATGTTAGACAATATCCTCTCGTTTTTATTAAAAGCTTTTATTTATCTTTACAAGATCTTACAAGTTTATTTAAACCCCTTTCTACTAAGTGAAGACTGGAACCTGTGATGAGCACTGACAAGTACACTTGGAGAACCCAAATCACCACAACACATTTAAAAAAAGACCTGACGATCGTTTCACTAACCAAGTTAGCGTCATCAGAGTATGAAAAATTCTAACTATTTTAAAAACTAACATCACCTTATATACCGGCTCTTAGGTAAAGGGACCGAACTGAGATGGGAAAATAAACGCAGGCAAATTCAGCAGTGTATTGTATTTTTATCGTGGGACGAAGTTCTGCACTGTCCCTACCAACTTATCTAAAATGTGTCCAGCTTTGGTAATTTTGGAATGGTTCAATGACACCTAAATTAACATAGTTTGCTTTGTCGGAGCTATCTGTATTATTATGTTATCTCTAGGACGTGTTAAAAACGTGGGAATTTTTATTTACCGAAGCAATCGATCAGGTGGCGCATAATCGGCGGTCGTGCCACGTTCATACAATTTTTGTTGTAACTATATTTCGCAATATATATACTTTCGAAGGAATTTAGATGTCCTGGTTGTCTAACATTTTTTATTAATTTCAGATTATCTTCATTAACGTGATGATTATTATCCCAAATATGTCGGGCGACAGTAGATCTATCTATAGTACCGTAACGTAATTGGGCTAAGTGTTCTTTGGATCTAACTCCAATAGATCTTCTCGTTTGCCCAACGTACTTAAGATTACAATCTTTACAACTAATTTCATATCGGACATAA
Organism: Tillus elongatus; assembly: GCA_964006375.1. NCBI lineage: Eukaryota > Metazoa > Arthropoda > Insecta > Coleoptera > Cleridae > Tillus > Tillus elongatus. The sequence continues at coordinate 185,263,816 of OZ023262.1, read as the reverse complement.
TGTCGGGAATTTATAAAATAAGTTGTAAAGATTGTAATCGTAAGTACGTCGGGCAAACGACAAGATCTATTGCAGTTAGATTTAAAGAACACCTAGCCCAATTACGTTGGTCTAACGAGACAGGCTTAGAATATTGTATAATTGAGTGGAAGGTGCTGTCATCCGCGTAACTGTGAACTTGATTGGATGTGCTAGCGAGGAGGTCATTGATGTGGAGAAGAAACAAAGTAGGGGCTAAAGCTGAACCTCCAGGGACTCCTGCATTAATTCGATACAGTTTAGAGGAATGGCCATCCACGACAACAGAAATGCTCTGGTTGGAGGGTAAATTTGCGGTCCAGGTACAGAGTTTTGGTGGTAGGCGATAGGCCGGAAGTTTATTAAGCAGCGCTGCGTGCCAGACCTGGTCGAATGCTTTGGATATGTATAGAGCGACAATCTGGGATTCACTGTGTAGTTCCATAGACTTGTTCCAAGAATGGGTGAGAAAGAAAAGGAGGTCGGCAGTTGATCTGCGCTGACGAAATACATACTGCCTGTCGTGGATTAGACTGTGTTTTTCAAGAAATTTTTGTAAATCTGTGTTTATATACTTTTTCATCACTTTAGAGACGACTGAAAGGAGATAAATAGGCCTGTAGTTGCTAGGAAGCGCTTTAGATCCCTTCTTAGGGACGGGATGCACTCGAGCAGTTTTCCAGTTACTAGGGCATATGCCTCTATTGTAAGATGTCTGAAACAGGCGAGTCAGGATAGAAGCAAGTTCTGGTGCGCATTTTTTGAGAACAATTGCTGGGATCTTGTCAAGGCCAGAGGTTTTTCTGGTATTAAGAGAAAAGAGCATCTTTCCTACCTTTTTAGTTTAGAAAATGATATGCGTCATTTTATGCGCGACATTGGGGACTGTTGGTGGTTGAACATTTAGAGGTGAGTTGAGAGAACAACGAGGCAAAAAGTTCAGACTTGCCTAGGGCGGTAGAAACAATTGCATCCCCTGAAACAAGAGGTGGGATCGTGCATTTTCAGAAATTATTCCTAATAGATTTAACAAGAGTCCAGAAGGGTTTGCCACTGTTGGACCTTGAGAGGACTCTGTTTTGATGTGGTTATTAAACGAGTTTTTTCCCTAGAAAGAATGCGGACATAGCGGTTTCTTGCGTCGTTAAATACTTGACGATTTTCTTGACTGGGATTGTGTAGAAGCGTTTATTATATTATATTATAATAGTACATCTTCATAAGAATTGTACACTATTAGTACTAGAATTTTCAGACCTTGAAAATATGTTCTGGAGGTCCTCGGCGCTTATTTGAAAAATTGTTGGTGAATTTTCAGTTTACCTCTCGGACAGTTTCGGATAAATAGACTACTGGTAAAAAGTTTGGTATCATATGTGCATGTTGACACTATTTATACCTTTTGCTTCCTTGTCTTTCTGAGTTATTTAGATTTAGCTCTTCGCTGGCTTGGTGGGGTGAGTTAAACGTGATTTTTTTTACAATTTATCTATTTTTTTGCTTGCTGTGCTACATGCTCCTTTCTCGGTACACCCGTTTCTCCTGCAGTTACTTTTTACAATATATTTGCCAGATTACACTCGGCCGTGTTTGGTGGTGGTTTGGTGCTTGATGCTGCATGCCTTCAGCTACTCTCAATGCACAAACCACATAAAAAATTTCTTCGGAATAATCCCCAAGAAAGTTACGGGACCTAGAACAAATTTGGCATAGAGAGGGTTTAAAAAAGGCATGGCTGCAAGATGTGAAAAAAGCAGGTTTTATTTTTTATTTTCAGTTCGTAATTTATTTTTTATACCCCCCCCCCCTTCACCCTATTCACACTCCTGGTTCAATGACTTTCTTGGAGGTTGTTTCTAGGACATTTTTCTTGTGGTTCGTGCATCCCGGGGGGTTCTAAACATGTTTCTGAAAAAAAAATATTAAAAACCCTCTGGGACGTAAACTGCAAATTTACCATTGCACATTATTACACTATAAACTACTCCACCAGGCATCTTAGAATACATTAAACTTAATTTATCTATCGACTTCTCGTTTTAAATATCTATACCCTACTTCTTCTAAATTAAAGGAACATCTACCTTTATGACGGTGCACTTATTTACTTGTATATAAAATTACTCCGGAATAAATAACGTCCAATTCGTCCTACCATTGATTCACTGTGCACTTTTGTTTATACCACAGCATCTTCCAAAATAAAATGTTATATTTAAGATAATAGTTTGGATTTAACTGCTATTTCGTACAAAAAAAAATCGTAATAAAGTAAATCTGTTACCGATCGTATTCGATTTTTTTTAGCAGGGACATTAAAAGTTACACAATAGGTATTATTTAGAACACCAAAACGCAATTTAAAATTATAGCAGTTATCCGCATCTGGTATACACATGACGTAGTGCCCTCCTCCCGCGTCTCTCCCCTCTCAAAGTAGCTAGGCAACGTATCTAATCTATGAATCTTTCATTTGGCAACTATTTAATTTGATATCGTGTCATTCTAACGTCGTAATTCAAGACAAGCGATTTAAACGGTTTTCGGAATTTTTGTGGCCGAGATTTCTCGAACGCTAGTTCGGGTAGTATGTTTGCTGCATGTTATTTGCGTTGTTTCGTTTATGCCTGTGTTATGTATCAATCTACGCCTGGCAATTTAATACTTTGCCTCTGTAAGGCAGTGGACATTAACGACTTATGTCGTTTCAATTGATGTTTTGCAGATTTTGTTTGTAATTTGGAAAAACTCCAAATCTTCTGAACCAAACAATTCACAACACCATTTCTGGCTATGTGTAAAATCTCATTCCAGCTACTCTAATACTTTTAAAAATATGACATAATCAATTATATTTTGTATTTTTTTTTGGGGAAAAATTATCTGTTGTAGCTAACATACGAACTGATCCGCGGTCTTAACAAAATGAAGATATGTGCCCAATTTTCATTCTAATCGAATGAATGAGTATTTTTTAGTTATATTTCAGATATATATATATATATATATATATATATATATATATATATATATATATATATATATATATATATATATATATATATATATATATATATATATATATAAGAAACGCTGAAACGCGTCAATTTTAATATTGAGGGGGCCATGTTTTGACATAAAACTCAACTTTGTCACATCAACCCCTTAAGGGTGGTGATAACAACCCTTATATTTTAAATAAAACATGGATCGAGTCTTACATCATTTGAAAGCTCTTTATTTTATGAATTCAGCACACTAATTTTTTTGAAAGTTTTATCAACTCGTTTAAAAATTATTCACAGTTGGAGGAACGTATTTCATTCATTGTGATAAGAAATGCACTGCTTAGTGAATTTTTCGTTAAAAAAACTAAAAAACAAAACCAAACGTTCAAAAATGTTTATTCAGTTAAGTAAGTGTGCAAGTTGTTGACCAGCAGCTTCCATACAAATGTACAAATTTTGTTCAAAACGAGCTCTGACATTCTGGAGCATTTGTCGAGTTGTTAGACGGCATTCTTCAACAATGCGTCGTCGTAATTCTTCCAGAGACTCCGGTTCTGTTGCGAAAATTCTACTCTTTAAATGGTTCCATAGAAAGAAGTCTAAAGGAGTTAAATCCGGTGATCTATGGAGCCACTCGATAGCACTTCTACGCCCAATCCATTGCTCTGAAAATTCTCTGTTCAAAAATACGTTTCGCCACTCAAATTGCCATCAAGAAAAATTGTTCCGATTAAACGGTGTCCAAAATTGCCAGTCAAGAAATTCAATTTCTGTGGAGTTGAGTGTGGACTTCGTGAAAATTTCTTGGATTATTATCTGCCGAATAACGACAATTATGACGATTGACTGTAGAGTTTAATAAAAACGTACACTCGTTTGAAAAACAGATATTGAACAGAAAGTTGCCGTTATCAGCTATTCGTGCAGTCATAACTTCACAAAACTCCAGCCGACGATCAAAATCATCTCCATTCAGTTGTAGTACAAGATGAATTTTATACGGGTGAAATTTTTTGATGCTTCAATATTCGCTGAATAGTTTTTCTTTTGATGCTTGAAACAGTGCCCAATTTTCTCGTGCTCAAAGTTGGGTCTGCAGCAATTTGTCCTAAAACTTCAATCTTAGTAGTCTCGTTTCTAACCGGAAATTCACGTTCAGGATCCCGTTTTTTGTTGGCTACTGAACCAGTTTGTCGAAACTTTGCAACTTACTCCAAAATGTATTTTCTGTTAACATGTCTGTTCGGATGTCGTTCATTAAACAAATTTGCGGTACGGTTGGCACGGTAATCATTTTTGAAAAAAAAGAGTAATTATTGCAACTCTTTCTTCTACAGAATACACCATTGTGAAATTAATTTTCGGTAGTACTATCAAGTATCAAACCGACCGATAAACTGAAATAATAAACCGCATTTCTCTCATTCCGATAAGAAATGTTCTGATAGTCAATTTTTTGTTTACAAACAAAAAAACATTTCTTATCGGAATGAGTGAAATGCGTTTTTGCATCTTCAACTGTGAATAATTTTTAAACGAGTTGATAAAACTTCCAAAAAAATTAGTGTGTTGAATTCAGAAAAAAAAAAGCTTTCAAATGGTGTAACATTCAACCCACGTTCCCTATTTAAAATATAAGTTATATATATATTATATATATATATATATATATATATATATATATATATATATATATATATATATATATAATATATATATATATATATATATATATATATATATATATATATATATATATATATATATATATATATATATATATATATATATATATATATATATATATATATATATATATATATATATATATATATATATATATATATATATATATATATATATATATATATATATATATATATATATATATATATATATATATATATATATATATATATATATATATATATATATATATACATATATATATATATATATATATATATATATATATATATATATATATATATATATATATATATATATATATATCAGTTTGGTGGGCCCTAATTCTTCGCGCTCATTTCAAAAAAAATTCCGAAAATCTCACAATCGTTACCTCCCTATTAATGAATTTTCTTAATAAAAATTCACCAAAAATTCTTAAATATAGGTATGTTATTAGAATGGAATCACACTTCAGCTAAAAAATATTAAATAGATATTTAGCGTTCGGCAATGTCGAGTACAGCCGCTACAATTAATTATACCATCACAAAGAGTAATGAATATGCCATAAACATTTGCAACACGAAATGTACAGAAACCAGCGACCACAGGTCATCGTTTTTAACCAGAGTAAAACGAAAAAGATAATCCTCCCACCCTTTTCAACAATAGTACTAAACACGACAAAGAGGAAACGAGATCCGCTGAAGATTAAATTATATCTATAAAAACAAACATATCCGCTTAGCACACTATCTTATCCTTAAGAATAGAAGACTGTCACAAACCACAAATTCCATCTAGATAAATGCAACGTAAGTCGCCTATATCGTTACTTAAAGGTTTACGAGCCTCACCCCATCGTCTTATACTTATTACAGTTTAATTTGGCGTAATTGGTTAATCGTGTTGCGGTTTCGAATTTCACCACCCGTGTGATTATCCAAGTTAAGAATAGCTTGTTTCGTGAGCTAACGTCCTTTAACTGACCTAAAATTGAAAATTCCCCTTTAAACTGCTTCCTTTATGTGCTATGCTACACTCGCTAGATAAAGTATTTTATCAAGTGAAACAGTCTGTGAAAATACAACGAAATACCAGTGACACTAAATAAATAACGAACATATCAGAAAACGCTTTGATTTGATGTCAACTTTAACATACTTTGCCGTACAACAGCAATATAAAAATTGAGAACATGATAATGGCATTGAGACAAATAACAAAATTTTTCCTTGTTCCTATTTGTTTTTTCAAATAAAACTCGACATCGTAACAGAAGCATATTCCTCTGTTTACAAAAAAAAGTAATACTTTATTATTATCTTCATAAAAAAAAATCTGTGTCTACATTTTAATAGACAATTTTAACATGACCACTTTTAGTGAATTTTTATTCAAAAACGGAGAATAGCGCACAGGGCAACCTCTGGTGTAGTAGCAGTTTGAGGCTTCCACGTTCACAAAGTAGAGCAAGAAGGAAGCGGTGGGACGAAAACTAACGAAGCGCTTCTCCTGATTTTTTATGATTCTGGGCTTCCACAGCAGCGTAAAAACGTTCGGGACGCAGCAAATGCGTTATGGTAGCGAATTTTCGTAAAAATGTTTTTAATGGAGAATATGTCTTGTTTTTACAAGAAGGGCATTTGGTTGATATTATAACCTATATAGCACTAACAATGTATCATATTTCATTAAAATAGCTTTGTGGTTTCAATAACAACAAACATTTTCCTAAAATAAACTTTTAAAGTTCGAGACAAAACTGGTCCGATTTTCCTGGCGAAGGAACCTCTTTAAGCTATTTACACACCTGACAAGATATAATTATTCACAAACAACTTTAGGACCAAAATTAAAAAAGAATTGTATGGAAATTTCTTTTACATAAATTGCCTTCAGTAATGTTACACTAAATTATATTTTTCTTAACAATTCGACAACTTCTTTGCAATAACTTACTAAACATTTATTATTCATAACCAACATATCACAAAGATCTTACAAAAAATTATTTCTACAGAAACACTAAAAACATTTCAGCGAAAACTTTTCAAATTCAGCCACTATTTGAAAGTGCCTGTATACGGCAGCTAGATTTTTGGAAAAGTAATACAAAAAAAAGGTTTCTGAATTCCTCATTTCCATGGGACTCCGCTATCTATTGATCAGAACACCATATCACAATTTGTGATATGCGTTTGAAATATGTGCCAAAAACGTGAAAACTTGCAAAACAATTGAAATAACTCAAAAACGATGCACGATATCATTTTCTTCCTTACAAACATGCCAATGCGTCACCATGTATATGTGTAAACAAGAAAAAACTGAAACTGACCCCGTATATAGGTTTTAGAGATTCTAGTTCGCGCTCATTTGAAGAAATCTTTTTAAAATTCATAAGTTGCGGTCTTTTGAATAACGAATTTTTTCTACGAAAATTTGCTAAAATATAGACGATTAAACCATAAACTCTACAACTGAAACTACTGTCGATCATCAGAAAGAGGGTCTATTGAAATGGATTTCCAAAAATATTTTACTAAAATTAAGGACCACAGTGATGGTTCAGGCTGAAACATAAGGCTTTGTGAAACACACTTCTTAAGAGATTTTTTCGACCTAATCCATATTTGCTTTAAACTCGTTGTCTGATTGCAGGTTTTAACGTTTCAAATCGTGACTTTGACGTTTCAAAAAGAAAAAGTATATAATTTTCAACATTTTTTTTTTGCTACTTCTTGACGCTTTTGCACCAATAAACCTTAACCGTTGTATGTAGTATTCAATTGGTTGTGTTAATCACACAAAATATTTTGTTCTTAGGCTTTCCTCTGATCACCAGTGGCACCCAATTTTTCTTCTTTAAATGCCTATAACTTTTTTTTGTTTTAACTTAGAGATGTGAATTTTGGTACGTGGAATAATTTTGATTGTAGAAATGTACTTGTCAAATTTGGTTGTCATAGCTCTGTTATTTTCGGAGATACAAAAAAAAAAGATTCCCAAAATTTTTCAGGAAAAACTGGTCCGATTTTCCTAGCTCCAGCCTCCAGGTATACACAGTACAGCAAGAGGGAAGCTGTGGGAAGTGATATATATATATATATATATATATATATATATATATATATATATATATATATATATATATATATATATATATATATATATTCATGTGTGTGTATGTGTGTAATATAAGATGGCAGGATCATTGGAAAAAGTTGAAAAGTAGCTGTAACAAGCACTCCAGTAGTATCATCCCTAATCCAAGACAACAGCCGATTTGCAAAGAACTGTTGCTTCCTAGATACTTGTCTACGACGCTTAGAATTATCATAGGCTATGGTACTTTTAAGTCTCATTTGTATAAAATAAAAGTTGAAGACAATCTATTTTGCTCATGCAATAATACCAGCCCAGCTGAATTAAATCATTTGATTTTTTCCTGTATTATGCATCATAAACAAAGAAAAATATTATTTTGTAATTTGATAGAATGCAATGTTTCCTTTCCACTTGATGTGACATCACTTATGTATCAAGCTGTTTGTAATAAAAGTGTAATGGTAGCTTTCATGTTTTTTGTTAAAGACTCTAGTTAGTTAGCTAGGTTTATATAGCTCTTAGTAAAAATATGATATTTTGAAAATTAGACTGTTCCAATAAATATTGTACTAGTGGCAATATACTATATCGTCTTACAGGATACTAAATAAACTCAGCCGATTAATGTGTAGTCAGAGAGATAAAAGTAAGTTCTTTTGTGCCTTTCCTTGTGTTAACCTATTTTGACCGCAGCCTCCCCAGTATGTTAAAAAGTCACCAGGACAGGCTCCATTAGTGTGAAAAGTGTCCCAGTGTTTCTCCTGTAGCAACTTGTAGCGTAGATGTGTGCATATATATGTAATATGTATGTGTGTGTATATGCACATGAAGAAATAATGTGCACATGAAGAAATAATGTGCATTTTCTGTCCTGCACCTAGTTTTAAGTGCTGGACGTATAAATCCTGCTGACGTGAGTGCGTATGCATGAGTGTATTTGCGCTCGCGTATGTGTGTGAATGGATATGTATGTAGTTTTAATTTTAATATCTATTTTTAGTAAACATCCAGTTTATAAGAAATAAGTTAAAAGAGCTTGTTAGATTAGCATTCATAAAACAGGATTTGCCATTGTGAAAGGCATGGTCAAATGCATCTTTGTTCATTTTGAGGATTGACAGTGACTGAAGGAGCCAGCTCTCAAAGTCAAAACTCCAATCATATATATATATATATATATATATATATATATATATATATATATATATATATATATATATATATATATATATATATATATATATATATATATATAGCAATATAGAAATTTCTAAACGAAGATTCTACAATATTTTATCAGCTTCATAAAGTGTGGATAGAGCAAGTAAGTGTATTTTGGTAGCGAACTTTTATTAGAAGTAACAGTTTTGATCAAAGTATTACTTGAATAGTAAATAAGCGTTGAAAAAAGTCTGGGTGCAGCAAATGCGTTATGGTAGCAAATTATTATAAAAATATTTCAAATCCTGATAACTCAGTTTTCCGTCACGGTAGAATCTTCAATCTTGATACATAGTAAGGCATTTCTAAAAGCAGCATGGGTACTAAATTTCATAAAAATAATGGAATAAACTTCGGAGATACAAATTTACATTGGAAAAAGCCTTTTTTGAACTGATTTGATGTTGGGTTCGATTTAGCGTATAACAAGGGCAAGTATATGCTACCATGTTTATGATTTGGCAGGTATCTTTCTTCGGTAAGTAGCTAGAATAAGGTCGTTATGCAGCCGGATAGGATCTGTTTTCCGGGAAGTAATTAAATTTTCTGCTGGAAATGTTTTGTAATTTTAATGAAATGTGTAGCGTGGTTTCCTTTAAGGAAACTACGTCGCCTACATATGGTATTAAATTTTCATTTTCTAATTTTATAAAAAATTGAGTTATCTACATTGAAAGTCCTTTCCAAAAGTCGAGCACAAGCTTAAAAAATATTGTATGATAAAAACAGTTATTTCAGTTTCATTTAAAAAAAGAAGGATACTTTGATTTAAGTTGTCGAAAGATACCAAAAAATAAAAATTGAGCTTTGCAGGCGAAAGCAAAGCTAAGTACATAGGATATTCCATGGTTCGTTGCTGGTTTATTATTAACAAATCTCAGATCTAGTTTTAAACCGATAGGTTTAATAACCCAGGAATTTTTGACACATCGTGAAATGCATGCTCTTCTTCATCTTGAACGAATATTTACGTTTTCGCCACAAACTATTTGTTATTACTGCTTTTAGCTTTTGTTAATTATTCAACTAACAAGTTTTTAAGGAAATCCATTGTTACGATACCAGAACGTTACCATAATGCATTTTCTGCGTCTGAACTTTTTTAATGTACAACCCAAATATAAATGTTTTCTTAATTGAGAAACATGTATGTGGGGAACAAACAAGAACCATTCACTTCAGAAATTTATCTACGCAGATTTTGCAAATGGTATTCCTATGGTCTGCACATAGAACGTATCTTTTCGCTTCCTCTTTCCAATCTCTGACAACTTCGGCAATGGACACGCGTTTGAGTCAATAACGGTATATTGTCAACAAACTGGGATTCACTTTCACCCAAAATGTCAGCAATGTAATACCTTAGCGATTGTGGCACATTTGATATATTCTGCAGACTATTGCGTTTATGAGGTCGAACAATCTGTAAGACTAATTTTTAGTGAATTTTCTTAGAAAAAATTCACTAATGAGATCTCGACTTTTGACTTTTGAAAAAATTTCTTTAAATGAGCGCGATCTAGGACCCCTAGAACCCATATCCGGGGTCAGTTTCAATTTTTATATGTTTATATATATATATATATATATATATATATATATATATATATATATATATATATATATATATATATATATATATATATATATATATATATATATATCACACCGATAACTCAAAAAATAATGGGCCGATTTTGATAAAATTTGGCATGTACTTTTCTTTTGTAAATAGCTTGGATAAGTTCGTTAGTCAGGAAAATCGGACGAGGTTTTCCGGGAAAATTTTGAGTTTTCATTCGAAAAAAATTCTTATCTCAAAAAGTAACTAGCCGATTTTAACAAAATTTGGCACGTACCTTTCTTTTGTAAATATCTTTGACAAGTTTGTTAGTCAGGAAAATCGGACGAGGTTTTCCGGAAAAATTTTGAGTTTTCATTCGAAAAAAATTTTTATCTCAAAGAATAATAGGCCGATTTTGATGAAATTTGGCACATACCTTCCTTTTGTAAATGGCTTTGACAAGTTCGTTAATAAAAAAAATCGGACGAGGTTTTACGGGAAAATTTTGAGTTTTAATTTGAAAAAAAATTTTATCCTAAAAAATAAAAAATCTATGATAACCAAATTTGGTAGGTAGGTTTACAATATAAAAAGTAAACTACACACCAAAATTTAGATTTCTATGTTACAAGAAAAAAAAGTTATAAAATATTTTGTGCCAGATCACTTCTATGAAAATTCACTATTTTAAGAATAAACGACTTGGGATAAACTTCGTATCTCCTTTTCATTGTATAGTATTATCTTTAAAAAGCGCTGCAAACAAAACTGCTGCAAATAAAACCATAACTTCCACATAGCTGAGATAATTTACTCTCCTCAGAAACACCTTCTTATGAAATGACTTGACCAGAAAGAAAAATGTCGTATTCCTGCATCAATTAACTTCTGAAACGATATATTACTTTATGTTTAATAGTAAATTTGGCAGGTGTCTTCATTCTGTAAGTGGCTTTTTAGTGAATTTTCTTAGAAAAAATTCACTAATGAGGAGATCTCGACTTTTGAATTTTGAAAAAATTTCTTCGAATGAGCGCAATCTAGGACCCCTAGAACCCATATCCGGGGTCAGTTTCAATTTTTATATGTTTATATATATATATATATATATATATATATATATATATATATATATATATATATATATATATATATATATATATGTATCACACCGATAACTCAAAAAATAATGGGCCGATTTTGATAAAATTTGGCATGTACTTTTCTTTTGTAAATAGCTTAGACAAGTTCGTTAGTCAGGAAAATCGGATGAGGTTTTCCGGGAAAATTTTGAGTTTTCATTCGAAAAAAATTCTTATCTCAAAAAGTAATTAGCCGATTTTGATAAAATTTGGCACGTACCTTTCTTTTGTAAATAGATTTGACAAGTTTGTTAGTCAAAAAAATCTGACGAGGTTTTCCGGAAAAATTTTAAGTTTTCATTCGAAAAAAATTTTTATCTCAAAGGATAATAGGCCGCTTTTGATAAAATTTGTCACGTACCTTCCTTTTGTAAATGGATTTGACAAGTTCGTTAATCAAAAAAATCGAACGAGGTTTTCCGGGAAAATTTTGAGTTTTCATTTGAAAAAAAAATTTATCTTAAAAAATTAAAAATCTATGATAACCAAATTTGGTAGGTAGGTTTACGATATAAAAAGTAAACTATACACCAAAATTTAGATTTCTATGTTACAAGAAAAAAAAGTTATAAAATATTTTGTGCCAGATCATTTCTATGAAAATTCACTACCATAACGCACTTGCTGCGTCCAGGCTTTTTTATTTCTTTTTTATTTGGAAGTTTAAAGTGTCTTAGCAACTAAGGTCATTGACACTATCGGTACATTTTGTTTCGCTAATTAAAGTATCTGTAATCAAATGCTATCAAATAGTGAGGATTGTCTTAAAAAACAGAGTAAATTAGTCACATTGGGCTCACTTAAGTCAAGAATTTGGGCTAGTGTTTTCCCATTTAGATATTCGAGTTTTGAATTGATATATAGTTGACATTCTTAAAGCACATGGTTAACAGTAATCACTCTGTCACATATTTCACACTGAAGTTGTTGTTGCTGGATAAGTAGGTATCCATGGGTGAACTGACAATGGCCTATACGAGTTCTTCTAATAGCGACTTCTTCCCTGCCTGTTAGACTTGGAAGCGTCTTTGGGGTCACTGATCTTGCAAAGTTTGTTGTCAAGGGATGACCAGTGGGTTTGCCATTTGGCTTTAGAACTTTCTTTAATATTGGTAATAAGGTCGAATGGGTTTGTATGGGTATTATTGTCTTTTCTAGTATCGCATTCCGTGAGCATTCGTCAGCATTTTCATTGCCCACAATGCCACTGTGGGAAGGCGTCCAGATCAGTGTGATTGACTTGCCAGCATGATATAGACCGTAGACGCTTTTTTGTATTTGAATTACTATAAGGTTTCTTGCATAAAGCGATGCCAGTGAATTAATAGAGGTTAAAGAGTATGTGCATACTAAAGCACTTTTGTATGGGGACTCGATGAATGTGTGGACTGCCCTCTTTATGGCAAATAACTCTGCTGTGTAATTGCTACACTTTGATGATAGGTGATACGGCTCTCTTTTGAGGGGAGATATAACACCGCTTCCTACACCCCGTGTGCTCTTTGATCCGTCAGTATACATGATCAGGTCAAATTTATATTGTGATATAGTATCCTGAAATAGTCTATTCACACTGTCGATAGACAAGGAGTCTGTGTTACAAGTTGTGAGATTGGTGTCTGTATCTGGTAATCTAATAATCCATGGCGGTATTTGTCCACTTCGCAGGGGTAATGTTTCGCTGAAATTGAGTATTTGGTGATATCCTCTGATATGTTGAACAATCGATAGTAGCTCAAGGGAGTTATTCTGAGTTCTGTTGGTATCCGCCTGAGATACTAGATGGTAAACTGTGTTTTAGTGAATTTTCGTAGAAAAAAATTTTTGGATCTGCCGAAATTTTCGCCGCATATTGTAGTAGCTCTGCTTCTCTTCGCAGCCAGAGGGGTCTTTCTGCACATTCTCGATACAGGCTGTTCGTGGGGCTTGTTCGGAAGGCTCCTGTTATTGTCCTTAAGGCATGATTTACAATCACATCCAGAGGTTTCAGAACTGATTTTGTTGCTGTTGCATCAATAATTTGGCAGTATTCAATTTTTGATGTGATTATTGACCTAAAAATGGAAACCAGCACTGTCTCATGTGCACCCAAGTTCTGATATGCTAGCGCTCTCAGAAGACCAAGCGCCTTTATACAGTCAGCTTTGAGTTGGTTGACATAATACTTCCAACTTAGTTTAGAGTCATAGGTTATGTCCAAGATAAGTGGCTGTGATAAGTTAGTTAACCAGGAAAATCAGACTAGGTTTTTGGGAACATTTTAGACTTCCTTTTGAGAAAAATGATCGCTCCGAAAAGAAAAAAAGGTATGGTAATCATATTTGGTACGTAGGTTTACGTTATAAAGGATAAACTCTATATAAAAATTCAGATATAAATGTTACAAGAAAAAAATTATAATTATTTAATTAAATAATATTTGGTGCCAGATCATTTCTAGAAAAATTCCGACCATAACGCACTTGCTGCGTCCAGACGCTTTTTGCAACTGTCTTTGACGCTGTTAAATGTATGTGTGTTTTGTATTGTTTTTGCAGCAAACGCTAACCGTACTAATTTACAACCGGTTTTTTTTACAGAATCGTTATTTTTTGTTCAATAAATAATGTTTCTGTATCTTCATCACATAAATCTGCTTGCATTTGATAAATCGATGTCATGCTAATTGGCAACAACATCGTGTAGTTTATCAATCAGTTCGGGGTACTTCTTCAACCCTTTCTTTATGTTTGCCATAAATTTCTTGATTGTCGCCTTCCATTGGTATCAAAAAAACTGACAAAAATCGGTGTCTCCTTCTTTATATCTCCGTACTTACTATTCTAGTTCACATTATGTTAATTGTTACCTATTTGTGTAATTCAAAAATTGTTACACCGAGTCTAAACTGAAGAACGCTGATTACGAAGAGCGCCATTCTACCAGCATATGCGATTTTCTCACTATATACGATATATCGATAATCGATAGCTAAGAAAGTACGAAAAGGAATGATTAGGTAGTTACCAGGTTGTTTGTCAAATACAGCGCATATGGAATGCTGCTGATTTGTAGGCAACCCAATGTTACCATTCTATGAATAAATTCTTTAATTAAACGTTTAGTTATGTTAGTATCCTACAAAAACTAGTAGAATGGCAAAACCTGAGTTTGTCAGGTGAAAATAACAAATAAATTGAGAAACGTTTTAGCTTTTTTATAACAATTCCCGAGAATGTTATGACATATAACTTTCATTGAGTACAAACTTTTCTAAATGAATACGCTCTTATTTTTCAACAAGAATTCTACTATGTTGAAAGATTTTGAAATCTCAAAGAGCTCCAAGGGAGTGTTTGCTTTTTTAATTAAACTGCTATGTGATGAAAAGACTTTTAAAAATTGCTTTTTAACAGAGGTAAGTTTAAATGCCCTGCAGGGGCTTAACTTTTTCCCAATGCTGTCTTTTGTTATTTTACGAAAGCTATTGTTATTTTCTACAGCACTTGAAAAAACATATATTCTCCTGCAATTTAAAATGTGATTTATTTCAGAGTTCTTGGAGCGGTGTTTTTCTAGCAGCGATCTCGTCTACGATCAAATAAACCCATTTACGGCACGTGTCACACACAGTGTTCACTTTCTTATGTCAAAGCTTTTTATATGAAGTAAGATTTAATACTTAAACGATTAATGTTTGTGTACAGTTTTTTATAAAGATAGGTTTTATTTTACGTATATTCCAGATTTTTTATGTTATGTTTAGCAAAAAAAAACATAAAGGGTTGTATTCATGATATTTATTATTTCTAAGCAGCTTCTTTAACTTTGTGGTAGGTGCTTGTGCCTTTAAAGCCAGAGGTTGTGGTTTCAAATCCCAGTTGGAGATTGAGGTCTGTATATTCTCTAAAACTATCATCTACCGCCCTTCGGAGAAAGCACAATGCCTTCGGTTTTGTGTTTCATGCCACGCAGGGCACGTTAAAGTCTTTTACTGCCCATATAAAAAAGGGGTCCGGCAAAATTCCTTGGTTGGTGAGGTGAAACCGCCCTTCGCATTGGTGATTGTTTAGAATCGAGAAAGTAGGTAGACGTTCAAGCGAAAAAACTTATAGGCTATAAAAGGTGATATAAACTTTGTAATATGTTTCCTTTTTGAAAAAATTACCCAATTGTCGCAATTGGCCTTTTTACGCCAAATAAACTTAATATTTGTCTGTAATATTTAAAAGGCTTGGTTATTCAAACATAAAATGGTTATAACTTTAGTTTTGTGTTAACCTAGAGATACGAATTTCGGGGCATAATATACAAGTACACTTGGAGAAACCCAAATCACCACAACACACTTTAAAAAAGACCTGACGATCGTTTCACTAACCAAGTTAGCGTCATCAGAGGATGAAAAATTCTAACTATTTTAAAAACTAACATCACCTTATATACCGGATCTTAGGTAAAGGGACCGAACTGAGATGGGAAAATAAACGCAGGCAAATTCTGCAGTGTATTGTATTTTTATCGCGGGACGAGGTCTGCACTGTCCCTACTAAATTATCTAAAAGGTGTCCATCTCTAGTAATTTTGTGAAGGTTCAACGACACCTAAATTAACATAGATTGCTTTGTCGGAACTATCTGTATTACTATGTTATCTCTAGGACGTGTAAAAAACGTGGGAATTTTTATTTAACGCAGCAATCGATCAGGCGACTTGTAATCGGCGGTGGTGCCACGTTCATACAATTTTTGTTGTAACTACATTTCGCAATATATACATATATATATATATATATATATATATATATATATATATATATATATATATATATATATATATATATATATATATATATATATATATATATATATATATATATATATATATATATATATATATATATATATATATATATATATATATATATATATATATATATACTTTCGAAGGAGTTTAGCTGTCCTGGTTGTCTTAACATTTGTTATTAATTTCAGATTATCTTCATTAACGTGGTGATTTATATCCCAAATATGTCGGGCGACAGTAGATCTATCTATAGTACCGTAACGTAATTGGGCTAAGTGTTCTTTGAATCTAACTCCAATCGACCCTTTTTTTGTCCGACGTACTTAAGATTACAATCTTTACAACTTATTTCATGAATTCCCGACATTTTGTCCATCTTATCATTGTCTTTTGGGTTACCTAGCAAGTATTTTTCAGTTCAACAGTGAATTTTTTGAACAAACCCAAGGTACGGCAATGGGCAATCCGATATCGCCATTAATTGCAGACCTTTTCATGAGCGGATTTGAAACCGATCTTTAAAGTGAAAGTAGTTATTTTCCCAGAGTGTGGTGTCGTTAGGCGGAGGATATTTTCGCAGTGTTTAACACAAACCTTTGCAGGATAGAAGATTTTGTTGCCGGATGAAACAATAAATTTGATTCTATAAAAAAATTACCCACGAATTAGAAATTAATAACAAAATACCCTTTCTAGATCAAGATTCTTAAACAAGATTCTCCTCAATTTAGCGTTTTTGAAGAAAAACCATAGCCCTTTTAAATTATCTTTTTGTACTTTTAGGCCTTTTTTCCAAAAAAGTAATCTTCGTCTGTAATATTTAATAAATGTTGTTAGTCATATAAATATTTTTGTATTGTTAATCTCCAGTACCATCGAGTACCACCAAACATGTTTTCCTTTAAATGCTTATGACTTGTTTTTTACAACAAATTTGGTTAACACAGCGTCT
Source organism: Tillus elongatus (assembly GCA_964006375.1). NCBI lineage: Eukaryota > Metazoa > Arthropoda > Insecta > Coleoptera > Cleridae > Tillus > Tillus elongatus. The sequence continues at coordinate 185,246,326 of OZ023262.1, read as the reverse complement.
TCACTTCCAAAGATACCAGATGCTTGATGAAATTTAGAGTTTTCTAATAAACAAACCCTAAAACATTATATTACTCAAGTTTTAACGAAAAAATTTCACTTTTCACCAAATCACTTCCCATTCATATCCTCATGCCACTGATGACTAGAGAAATGCACAAAACCAAAATATGTTGTATTGATAACGAATCCTATTGTATATTACAAAGATTAAGTTTTCCTGGCGCAAAAATATCAAGAAATAACAGAAAAATTAGTTTCAAAATTTTATAGTTTTTCTTCTTTAGAATTTTAAAAATATTCCTCCCTCAAAGGAGTGCGAACCAACCGCCCCCCACGGGGGATCATTAAAATTAAAAAAAAAATTCTTCAAAGGAGTGCGACTACGGGGTAATTTCAGTTTTTACATATTCACATATATACAGGGTGGTGCAGCTTTACTGTAAAGCTCAATATATATCTTGTTGTACCAGCTATAGGAAAATGTTATTAAAGTTATTTATAGGGTGTTTTGAGCTGCATCTTCTAAAATTATGTTGACGATCACGGGGTGGCCCATAAGTCGTTGGTGATACAAGCTTTCTTTTTTCTATCCCTTTTATTGTAACATTATTGCATTTTAGATCCAATTTTAATGCATGCTTGAGAGAAAAAATTAAATCGCCCATCGTTTTCGAGTTATCTCAGTTGTTTTTACACTTTTTACATTTCGAACCATATCAAAAATTGTGATACATCGTTTTTACTATTGAAAATCGAAGTCCCATGAAAATGACGCATTTAGGGATGTTTTCAATTATATTATATATATAGATATATATATATATATATATATATATATATATATATATATATATATATATATATATATATATATATATATTTATGTGTCACACCTATAACTTAAAAAATAATGGACCCATTTTGATAAAATTTGGCACATACCTTCCTTTCGCAAGTCGCTTGGATAAGTTCGTTAGCCAGGAAAATCCGCCGAGGTTTTTCCGGAAAATTTTGTGTTTTCTTTCTAAAAAAAACGAAAAAAATTTATATCTCCAAAATTAACAAAGTAAGGGCAACCAAATTTCACGCGAGGGTTTATATCATTAGAGGCAAGTCACCTACCAAAATTTAGCTCCGTAGGTTGAATGACAAAAAAGTTACAGGCATTCAAAGAAAAATAAATTTGGGTTCTCCTCAAAACGTCAAAATCGCGATTTTAAACGTCAAAATTGGTGAGTACCTTCCTTTTGCAAGTGGCTTGGATATGTTTGTTATCCAGGAAAATCCGACGAGGTTTTCCCGGAAATTTTTGTGTTTTCTTTCGAAAAAAAAATTATATCTCCAAAATTAACAAAGTAAGGGCAACCACATTTTATACGCGGGTTTATATCATTATAATCAAGTTACCTACCAAAATTTAGCTCTGTAGGTCAAAAGACAAAAAAGTTATAGGCATTTAAACAAAAATAAATTGGGGTTTTTCACAAAACGTCAAAGTTGCGATTTAAACGTCAAAATTGGCAACATTTAGGAAAAGAACTTGAATCTAATACGGGCTATGGAAATAAAATGTCTTAAGAAGAATGTTTTACAAACCCTGAAGTCTTAGTTTCAACCGTCATTGTCCTTCATTTTTAACGGACTTCAAAAAAAGGAGGAGGTTCTCAATTCGCCTGTATGTTTTTTTTATGTGTGTTACCTCAGAACTTTTTACTAGGTGAACCGATTTTGATGATTCTTTTTTTATTTGAAAGCTGGTGCTTCTCGTGTGGTCCCATATAAATGTGATCAGGATCTGACTAGTAGTTTTTGAGTTATCCTTAATAATGCGTATTTAATTGGCTTCGACTACATTGATGATGATTGTGGATCACAACCAACCATTCATTCTGTTGAGAAAGAAACAGTGTTTCCGCGGAAACAAAACTTATCCGAGATTTCAGTATTTAATTTAATAACTAGGTATTAATTTATAATTTTTATATAAATAAATGATTAAACATGAATTATGACTAAAATGATTAGAACGCCCGCTGGAATACGACAATAAAACAAACTTCCAACAACTGACTCGTTGGTCTAGAGGTATGATTTCCGCTTAGAGTGCGGGAGCCTCCCAGGTTCAAATCCCGGTCAAGCCCAAATACGTTTTATTTGCTTTTTTTTTAAACCGATTTCAAACAAGGAGGAGGTTCTCAATTCGCCTGTATGTTTTTTATGTGTTACCTCAGAACTTTTCAGTGAATTTTCTTTAAAAAAATTGACTAATGAGGAGATCTCGACTTTCGAATTTGGAAAAAATTTCTTCAAATGAGCGCTATTTAGGACCCCCGGAACCCAAATCCGAGGTCAGTTTCGGACTTTATATGTTGGAAAATTTTGTGTTTTCTTTCGAAAAAAATCGAAAAAAATTTATATCTCCAAAATTAACAAAGTAAGGGCAATCAAATTTCATACGCAGGTTTATATCATTAGAGGCAAGTCACCTACCAAAATTTAGCTCCGTAGGTTATATGACAAAAAATTTACAGGCATTCAAAGAAAAATAAATTTGGGTTCTCCTCAAAACGTCAAAATCGCGATTTTAAACGTCAAAATTGGTGAGTACCTTCCTTTTGCAAGTGGCTTGGATATGTTCGTTATCCAGGAAAATCCGACGAGGTTTTCCCAGGAAATTTTGTATTTTCTTTCGAAAAAAATTTATATCTCCAAAATTAAGAAAGTAAGAGCAACCAAATTTTATACGCCAGTTTATATTATTATAGGCAAGTTGCCTACCAAAATTTAGCTCTGTAGGTCAAAAGACAAAAAAGTTATTGGCATTTAAACAAAAATAAATTGGGGTTTTTCACAAAACGTCAAAGTTGCGATTTAAACGTCAAAATTGGCAACATTTAGGAAAAGAACTTGAATCTAATACGGGCTATGGAAATAAAATGTCTCAAGAAGAATGTTTTACAAACCCTGAAGTCTTAGTTTCAACCGTCATTGTCCTTCATTTTAATAAAATGTTTCCAGAAAATTTATTTCACATAGACCCTTTCTCTGACGCTTGGCAGTAGTCTTAGCTATAGAGTTTATCGTTAATAGTATATAATTTTTGTAGAATTTTCGTAAAAAAAATCAATAAAGCTCAATATATCTGTTATTATACCAGATATGAAAAAAAATTGTATATATTAATTATAGGGTGTCTTAAGCTACATCTTAAAAAATTATTTATACAATCACAGGGTGGCCCATAAGTCGTTGGTGATACAAATTTTTTTTTTAAATCAAACACGCCTTATGTTATTGCATTTTTGCATTTTCCATCGAAATATAATGCATGTTTGTAAGAACAAAAATTCTGGACGCAGTAAGTGCGTCATGGTAGCGAATTTTGATCAAATGCTTAATATTTGAATAGCTCAATTTGCTATTAACCAATAAGGTTGACCAAAAAACGAGTTTTTTCGGGAACACTTTAAGTTTACTTTTGGAAATTTTTCTACATTTTCAAACAATAAAGTTATTCTGATGAAACATGGCACATTGTTTTTACTATATAGATTATACTGGTAACCAAATTTGATGCCTGCTTTCTTAAAAAAACACACATTATTGCTATTAAAAAATAGTTTTATGAAAATTCACTACCATAACGCACTTGCTGCGTCCCGAGATTTTTTATTATCAGCAAATGTGTTGACAAATCAGACCAACCTGTTATAATCCTCGTGTCTTATATATTCTGTGTTCCATTATAGTCATTTTATGCGCATAATTTGCAGTCCTATTTATACATATGCATTTTATTTTCACTTTTATATTGATAATATTTATATGTTAATTTAAATTGTATGAAGAACTTTTTTTGAGTAAATGCGTACACTTCTGAACTGATATTTCAACAGTATGCTTGGGGTGATAGTGTCCTTATTATGTCATTCATGAAAGGAGCCTACTAAAGTAGTTTGTACTCTATGACCATAGATATCTTTTGTTTGATCATTTTATCAAGCAGCAGATAGTTGGAAAACTTGATTGTCAAATAATTCAATAAAGTGCTAATAGTTTATATAGATCCCAGTCATATTTCAGATTAGTTTTCTTGTTTGTTTGAATTCATTAATAATTTTGAAATTCCATCAGGCCTAATTTTAGTAACTTGATTTATTCAGACCTAATAGACATAAAGTTTGATTAAATTTTGCTTTCTGTTTTGCCAAGATGCATTGTTCTTTCCGTAGCAAATAAGATGGCGCTCATCGTTAACCGAATTACTGTTTCATTACCTAAGAAGCCATCCCATACACTGCTGTAACTTAGCCGGAGCTATAGATATATTTTAGGCTACCATCATGAAGGTGTCACACACTCATAGCATTTTAATACGCAGAATGCACCACCCCCTTTTCTACTCCCACACCTGGCTAACTTTTTTCTGAACAAGACAAAACATGTTTTAAAGGGCTGTGTAAAATTGAATCTCTCAGTCATACGTATCATGGGTGAAATATTGTATAGCTATGTAACTCCCAAATAGAGGGTTTTATTTGACGCTAAGCTATTTAAGTTCAAAATACCTGCAAACAGTTTTTCGTCGGATTCTGTAGCTACATGTTACAAACATTTGAATAACAATAGTGGGCTTGACGTGTGTTGAATATATGGATAGAGACTGTACAACAAATGACGAAATTTCTACGATAACGCGTCCGTAGGCAAGCATAAATCATATAAAATCGTTCTGCATTTGAATGTCAAGCAGTAGCCCAAATAAAAGGATAAATTTTGTGAAGATATATAACAGGAATACTAAAAGAGATAGAGTATGATATTTTGATTTTGGATTACGCACAGGCTTTCCAATGAAGGATTATCTATTTTAATAAGCTTTTATTTACTGTTCTGTATAATGAGATCATAGTAATCAATTAATTAAAAGTTCGGGACGCAGCAAGTGCGCTTTGGTAGTGAATTTTCATTAAAATGTTCTTAATAGCAAATATGTGTGTTTTTTTTTCAGAAAGCACGCATCAAATTTGATTACCAGTATAATATATATAGTAAAAACAATGTGCCATGTTTCATTAAAAACTTTATTGTTTGAAAACGTACAAAAATTTCCGAATGTAAACTTAAAGTGTAACTGAAAAAATCCGTTTCTTGGTCAACCTTATAGGTTAATAGCAAATTGAGCTTTTCAAATATGAAGCATTTAATCAAAATTCGCTACCATAACGCACTTGCTGCGTCCAGAATTTCTTAACTTAAAAACATGTATTATATTTCGATGGAAAATGCAAAAAAATAAGGCGTTTTCGACTAAAAAAAGATTATTTGTACCAACATTCTTCTTGAGACATTTTCTTTCCATAGCCCGTATTAGATTCAAGTTCTTTGCCTAAATGTTGCGAATTTTACGTTTTAAATTGTCACTTTGACGTTTTGAGGAAAACCCTAATTTATTTTTCTTTAAATGCCCATAACATTTCTGTCTTTTGACCTATAGAGCTAAATTTTAGCTGCTCGCTTACCTATAATAAAGTAAACCAGGGTGTCAAATTTGGTTTTCCTCACTTTGTTGATTCCGGAGATATAATTTTTTTTTTGAGAGAAAACACAAAATTTTCCTGGGCCGATTTTATTGACTAACGAACTTGTCCAAGCCATTTTCAAAAGGAAGGTATTCACCAAGTTTAATCAAATTCGGCCCATTATTTTCTGAGTTATCGGTGTGATATATATATATATATATATATATATATATATATATATATATATATATATATATATATATATATATATATATATATATAAACATATAAAAATTGAAACTGACCCCGGATGTGTGTTCTGGGGGGCTTAATTAGCGCTGATTTGAAGAAATTTTCTCAAAATTCAAAAGTCGGGATCTCCTAATTAGTTAATTTTTTTAAGAAAATTGACTAAAAATCCCTCCTAATTGAGCATTTCACCATTTTCGTTATTAATAATATACACAAATCGTACATTAAAGAGAATTATTAATCAGTGAGTGCTTTTACAATTCACGCAGAAGCTTTTGTATCTAAAACATAAAAATGCCGGCACAGCAAAATATACTGTCCTGTGAAACACAGTGTTTAACAATCGGTCTTTATCTTTGGAAGAAGTTGTACTGCCAAAGAGTTTAGGAGGCAACAGAATATTATAGTATTTTAAACTTGGTGTAATGCCAAAAAGCAACAGTATATTAATTTTAAACTTGGTGTAACGCTACTGTCATGTTTATCAAAATCGGCTCCGGCGTCCGGTTGCTCTGGAAATTATAGTATAGTATAGCAGTATAGTATACTTTATTGTCCAAAATTTGACAAGATGCCAATGCAAATATATCTCAGGACTTGTGGCGTATTTTGACATAATTTAACGCAACCTTCATTCTTAAAATATATGACATTTCCACAATTTGAAACATCAAATTTTGAAATACCAAAAACATACATCCCTGCATCTTTTCGGTGTTTATCTTAGCTTCCAGTTTAAATTTCTATTGCTTGGTATTTCCTTGCAGTTTCATTCCATTGCACTCGATTTAATTTTCGTTAGCTTACCTACCTAACGATATAAAGGTACAATATCCCTAAACGTCAACACGTCTGGACTTGGTATGACTAAAAGCAATTTGGAATTAAAAAGACATTTTTCTCAGTTTCACAAAGCTTAATTAAATATTTAATGGCCGGTTAGTTAATCAAAGCTTCAGACAACCAATCACGGACTATGAATCAGATTTTTGACATGACAACTAAATATTTAAAAGTTGTGATTGGTCTTCTGAAGCTTTGATTAACTAACCGGCCGTTAAATATTTAATCGAGCTTTATGAAACTGGGCATTTCTCTAACAAAAGTACATTCAATGGTTAACCATACACATTTCGGCTCCTTTGGCCTTTCGTGGATTGAAGCTGGAATAGTCTTTAACCCCTGAAGATAGCTGAAACGCGTAGGGTTAACAATTAAATGTATTGTCTGGTAGAAAAAGTCTTTTTAATTCCAAATTCCTTTTAATGTAGTATAGTAGTATAGTATATTTGGGACATAATTTAACAGGGTGTTATGCAATGAAGCATATGCTTGTACTTGTAAAAACTCAAAATGCTTGTGGCTGTCACTTTTAATTTTGACACAACCCTAGCTTTCTAAAAATATTTCTGTCCTGTTCGCCAATATTTCCTTACGATTTTCATACAGGCTTGCGCATATGTAAAGAAACAAGCCCATAACTTTTAAACCGAGAAAGACATCGGACTCAAAATTTGTAGGATTGAATAGCAGATTATTTGCGACTGTTTGGTGGAATTATGAAAAGTATTTTAAAGCACCCCCTTTTTGGAGGGTGACAAGTCTGTTAATTTTGTAAATAGCAAGATGGGTCATGCGACCAATTTTTGGAAAGCGTGTTCAGCGTACATTTTGATGCTATTGCCTATTTTTAAGTTAACTTTGACAAGAAGGAAAACAATCGACTTTTCGTAAAAATAAATGAAGTAAAATAGGACTGTTCAAGCAATTTGATCTCTGTCCAATCAAGTACATTGTATCTCTGCCCAGTGCAGTAAATTTATCTCTGTCCAAAAAGAGCCTAAAACATATAGCGTTATCAGACATGAAATTTATTTGATCGATAATACAGGCTACATTTTAATAATTTCACCCCGAAAATCAGTTTTGTCAAAATTATTTGCATGATCTTCCACTGTGGCAAGCTGTTTGGTTTGTGAAGTAAAATATCAATGTTTTTAGTGAATTTTCTTAGAAAAAATTCACTAATGAGGAGATCTCGACTTTTGAATTTTGAAAAAATTTCTTCAAATGAGCGCGATCTAGGACCCTTAGAAACCCTATCCGGGGTCAGTTTCAATTTTTATATGTTTATATATATATATATATATATATATATATATATATATATATATATATATATATATATATATATATATATATATATATATATATATATATATATATATATATATATATATATATATATGTATGTATCACACCGATAACTCAAAAAATAATGGGCCGATTTTGATAAAATTTGGCGCGTACTTTTCTTTTGTAAATAGCTTGGATAAGTTCGTTAGTCAGGAAAATCGGACGAGGTTTTCCGGGAAAATTTTGAGTTTTCATTCGAAAAAAATTCTTATCTCAAAAAGTTATTAGCCAATTTTAATAAAATTTGGCATGTACCTTTCTTTTGTAAATAGCTTTGACAAGTTTGTTAGTCAGGAAAATCGGACGAGGTTTTCCGGGAAAATTTTGAGTTTTCATTCGAAAAAAAATTTTATCTCAAAGAATAATAAACCGATTTTGATAAAATTTGGCACATACCTTCCTTTTGTAAATGGCTTTGACAAGTTCGTTAATCAAAAAAATCGGACGAGTTTTTCCGGGAGAGATTTGAGTTTTCATTTGAAAAAAAAATTTATCTTAAAAATTAAAAAATCTATGATAACCAAATTTGGTAGGTAGGTTTACGATATAAAAAGTAAACTATACACCAAAATTTAGATTTCTATGTTACAAGAAAAAAAAGTTATAAAATATTTTGTGCCAGATCATTTCTATGAAAATTCACCACCATAACGCACTTGCTGCGTCCAGGCTTTTATTGTTAGTTAACTTCATTTACATTTTATGATATAGATCACCTAAGTGAACAAGAACGTATTGAAGTTTTAATGATGATCGGTTACGCTGATCATATCAGGATATATGATGCCGTTTGTCATTTATTCAGTAAGGTTCACCCTGACCTCCCGCCCCTTAACAGGTCTACGGTAAGAGGACTTTACCAAAAATTTACCGAAACAGGGAGCGTAAAATATCACCCCAGGTCCGGCCGCCCTGTTACGGCTAATTCGGACGAAACTCACCCAAAAAATACATGAAAATTTGCAAACTATTTTTTCACGAACATCACAAAACATTTTTTTTACAATAATAACTTATTAAACATTTATTATCAATTACCAAAATTTTCACGAAAATCTTATCTATCCTATCCTATCTGCGAAAAACGACTGTTTTTTACAAAATAATTATCTAAAACAATACATAAAATACAATTTGTAAGTAGGATTGAAAATAAGAAAATGTATTTTTTTTGTACTTTACACGGAAATTTGAACGAGTGGAAGTAAAGAAAAAATATCGGGACGCAGCAAGTGCGTTATAGTAGCGAATTTTTATAAGAATTGTACACTTTTATTATACAGCATATTAATAACGTTAATACTTTAAACTTACACAGACCTTGAAGATCGATTTTAGAGGTCCGCGCATATTTGAAGAATTCTTTCGAAAGTGTTACCATCGATACCTCTCTATTATAGAAAAAAACTCATGTTCTAACTCATTTTGAGAAAAATGGCCAAAACTTAATTTTCTATGAAAGTAAAGAACTCAATTTTGCTATATCTGTAGATACTGTAAGTCTGTTTAAAAGATATTTGTATTACAAATTTCATTAAAGTTATACAGTAGATTTCCAGAAGGAAACTTAATTCATATTTATAAAAGTAAAGTATCTGCCAAATTATAAATGTTGCAGGTATTTTTCCTTATTAATCGCCAGTATGATTTCGTTTTAGTCAACCTAATCAAATCGGTTTTTTCAATAACAATTACAACAATAACAAAATTATAATTTCAGACTCAAAGGTGATACACTCATTTAGGCGTTTTAAACAAAAATAAGATCTTGTTCAAAACGTATGAAATCTGTGCACTATTGTTTCTCCAAATGTCAAAATAAAACATTAAAAAACATACATCCATCGAGCTGGATTCGATCGCGTAACCTTCTGCTTAGGTGGCAAGCGCGGCACCCCTTGCGCTATATAGGCTCACGTCAACAAAGGTTTTATTTGGGTGATACTTTAGATCGGCTCAGTGCCCAGATATTATATTCAAAATAATTGGTTAATTACAGAAAATTAGTAGAATTACCATTAAAACATCCCGACTATTTAGGGCTTATAAGACGTCTTGTGTTTAAGTTTAAAGATAAAAGAAACTATTATACAATCATTTTATAGAGACTTTGTTTAATTTTGTTTAAATTTCTGCTATATTATGCAACAGCATAATATATCAATGCGGGGCTAACACTTTGCTTGGGCCAATAATAAAGCTACAAATATAGTGTGTTTTAATAATTGATTGAATCGTCTAGTTAAATAACAACCAATTAGCAAATTTTTAATTTTATGTCGTCGCCGAGATTTCACGATTGTTGGTTCGGGTAGTATGTATGGTATACATTTAGTGTCGTTACCGTTGATGTGCGGTTTTCACCTATTGTATGAATTAATCAACGAGCGGCAGTTAACTACTCTATCTGTTAGGCATTGGACTTTAACCACTAAGTCGTTTCAACGCATGTCTTTGGGATTTTGTTTTTTATTTGGAAAAAACTCTAAATTTTGTGTCCAAATTACTTAAAATTGACAACATGGGTTATTTGCACCATTTCTAGCCACATGTGAAGTTTCATTCCAGTTACTCTAATACTTGCAAAAATAAAGTGTTTTCAAAAAGTTTTCCCCGATTTTCCACCGGAAAAACTTAAGCACTTCCAATTATCTAACTGAACTGAACTGGCTTACTTCCACCTTTATATACCAGTCGTACCTTCCACCTCATTTCTGGAGTGTTCCATTCCAGAATGTTCCAGGACTTTCTTTTGCTAAAAGGTTATGTGAATACAGAACGGCTCAGTGTGTATACAGTGGGATGCATATACAGGTGATCCGAATGTGGACATTACTCCCATGTTACACAAGAGGCGTTTCTCGTACTATAAGGGCTCTCTGCGTATACAGGGTATAAGGGTTCTCCGCGTATACAGGGTTTATATACTCCAAGCACCCCCAGAGGGCGTGGAGGCGATGTTGTAAGAATTCCCAGGTGTTGGGGAAGTTTTGGAGATGTGGCAACACCGCACCTACTTCTATTGAAGTCCTTTGTAACGATATATATATATATATATATATATATATATATATATATATATATATATATATATATATATATATATATATATATATATATATATATATATATATATATATATATATATATATATATATATATATATAAACAAATAAAAATTTTAACGGACCTTAGTTTTGGGTTCTAGAGACCCAAGTTCACTCTCATCTGAAGAAATTTTTTCAAAGGCTTTTCATCGTGACCTCTATTAGCGAATTTTTCTAAATGAAAATTCGCTAATAGACCTAGGCAGCAAAATACTTTTTTATTTATTTCACAAGCTCTAAAAAATAAGAACATTTCTTAAGTCTGCTACTTTAAAGTTTCATTTGACATTTGTGAATACAATTGATCAACTACTTAAACATTATGAAAATGTAAACTTAGATAATCACTAATTTCTAATGATACCAATTCTACTTTAGCTTTCGGGCTTCCGCATGCGCAGGGAGTTACCGGGATAATTAACGTGGGTCGCAGTTCATAAGTTTTTTGCCGTTTTAGCGAAATAAAAGACCTCCCTGGTGTGCTGTTTACACACAATCCCCCCAACTGACCTTGCTGACCTGCTCTGACACCGGTTTGCCTGAAGGAGAAAGGGGAAGGAGAAATCAACCCTGCCATATATTAAGGTCATGTTAGCATAATGTATACATTACCTTTCTCTTTTTGCTCCTTTTGGATTTTAATTAAGCAAAGCAATGTCGGGACAGGTCAAGAAGGTCAGTTGGGACAATTCTACGTAAACAGCAGGTCAGGGAGGTCTTTTATTTCGCGCAAACGGCAAAAAACTCATGATTTGCGAGCCATGTTAATTATCCTGGTAACTCACTGCGCATGTGGAGGCCCGAAAGCCAAAGTAGAATTGGTATCGCTAGAAACTAGTTAGATAATTCTGTTAAACTGATTATTTCTTACCGTTTTTTACCAAAGTTGTTTAAAATATTTTAATATTTTTCTTCAATAATTCGCTAAATAATCACATAATCTGATCGAATCATGGTATGTGACTGTAAATGTACTTAAATATCCAAAACTAGAGTCTGTAGGTATAGGGAGTTTCTACTAAACTTAAACCAAAGGGCATCACTGCTAACACACAAAATACAGACTGTTACGTTTGAAAAAATTGAGTTACGGCAGTTTCATTTTTTTTCAAATTTAGTCATTATTCACCTGTATATAAAGTCTGGATTTTTTCGACCAATAACACAAACGAAAACCTCTCTGAATGGGTCACTTTCATGAGACTCGGCTATTTATTGGTAAAAAAGCTGTATCATTTTTTTCATATATGTCAAAAATGTGAAAAGTTGCAAACCAGTTGAAATAACCCGAAAACGATAAACGCTAATTTTTTCGTTCACAAGCATTGAAATTTGATAAAAAATGAAAAATCACAATATCATAAGGACTGTTCAAATAAAAAGGAAATTTGTATCACATATGGGCCACCTCTGATTGTAAAATTAATTGTATAAGATACAGCTCATAACACCCTATAATTAACAGATAAAACTGAAACTAACCCTGGGTATGGGTCAAAAAAATCAATTTAAAACTCGCGGTCTCCTCCAGAGCGGACTTACTCCACGAAAATTCGCTACAAATTACAGACTATTAAACCATAACTATATAACTAAAACACTGCCAAAGCATCAGAGAAAGGGTCTATTTGAAATTAATTTTCTGGAAATAGTTTAGTACAATAAAGGACGATGACGGTTAATCCTGAAACTTAAGTGTTTGTAAAACACTCTTTTTGCGAGGTTTTCTCTACATAATCCATCGCCAATTTTGACGTCTCAAATCGCGATTTTGACGTTTTAAGAGGAAAACCCCGAATTTTGTTTCTTCAAATGCCTATCATTTTTTGTCTTTTCACTTACAGATATAATTGGTACCTAGTTTACTTCTTATATTAACACTCGTGGTTGCCCTAACTTTGTTTTTTCCGGAGATACATAAATTTTGCGAAAGAAAACGCAATTTCTATGAAAAACTGGGCCGATTTTCCTGGATAACAAATTGTCCGAACCACTTGCAAAAGAAAGGAATTCACGAAATTCGATTAAAATCGGTCCTTTATTGTTATCGGTGTGATATATATATATATATATATATAATATATATATATATATATATATATATATATATATATATATATATATATTGCAACTGACCCTGGATATGCGTCCTAGAGGGCTTAGTTCTCGCTCATTTAAAGAATATTTTTTTTAATTTAAAAGTCGAGATTTCCTTATTAGTGAATTTTTGAAAAATAATTGACTAAAAAGACGCATTTGCTATTGAAAACATTTTTATGAAAATTCACTGCTATAACCCACTTGCTAAGTGCAGACTTTTTTAAGATTAACATTCAAAATGTTGTAGTTAAATGTTTGTGTCGATAGCTGTGTCGGATTTTTTAAAGTATAAGTAAGTTATAGTTCATATACACGTATATACTTTATTAACATTTGTATGGAACTCCTATTGTCAGAATATTTGCCTATTCTTTCCTTTCTTGGCCCGTTTGCGTTATGAGCCCTGACAGGTCCCTAGTAGACAAAGTATCCCTAATTTAGTCCTGAACAGTTTAATATATATCTATATATATATATATATATATATATATATATATATATATATATATATATATATATATATATATATATATATATATATATATATATATATATATATATATATATACAAAAATAGAAATGGGAAGGAAAACATTCGAACACAAAAAAGAAGAGAAAAGTAATAAAAAAGGGAAAAGCAAAGGAAAAGGGGGAAAAAGGCGAGACAAAAAAACAGTTAAAATTCTTTGCAGATAATATTTTCGCCTTCATTTTTTTTATATTAGATGGTTCGATATTTTCTACAACACTAAAATAATAAAAGTCTGTGATGAATAGAAAAATATGTGCATTTTCAAATTTTCACATATCAATTGCACATACATACAATAATGAAAGAAAAGAAGATTAAATGTGTGACTTTGCAGAAACTTCATTTATTCATGTTTGTTATAAAAATTAACTTAATTGTGTTTAATAAAGGAGAATCTGCCCTGTTTTACAAGTCAAATTATCACGCAATGTAGTATAGTATCCCACAATTCATATAGAAAAATCGATAGCGAACAGAGAAATTCCCTTAACATATCACCTAAAGTGCATTATGAATTTACTGTCCTTTATTCAACATATTACGGTACAATTTCCGCTAATTGGTCGAATCAATCAAACGATTATTGTCTATTGTTTCCTGGCAAATAATTCAAAATATGTGATCTATTCAATGGCTTTATTGCAGTTATATTACTTGTTGATTGCCTTAGAACGTTTTTATTGCATCATAATAGGACTAATTATTTCACAAATTACACTTTATTTGGGTTATAAGTGTGACAATAAACTCTGCATTTACAAGGTCGTAATTGGTTTTAACTAGCTATCGTTATTGTACAGTTCGATTTGGACCAAAAAACTTGAAAAGGTTTTTATTAAATGTGATACCAGAGGGATTTTACGACTTCCAAAAAGCTTCGTAACACATATTTTTAACATAGAAGCAACAAACAGCTAAACATAAAGGATATTTTATCGATTTTATAAACTTGATTTAAACAACAACAAAAACTTTGGTAACTAACCAATAATTAGCTAATCATACATCAATAAATAAAAAAAACTCTGGACGCAGCACGTGCGTTATGGTAGTGAATTTTTATTAAATGCTTCAATAATGCTGAATAACTCAGTTTTCTATAAACTTAGAAAGTTTAATTTTGGTACGTAGTAAGGCATTTCCTAGGGAAAGATATTCACCAAATTTCATTAAAATCACTTTGTAATTTTTGGAGGAAAAATTTTTTTTTTAAAGAAAATTTAAAATTTGAATAACTCAATTTTCTTTAAACTTAGAAAGTTGAATTTTTGTGCTTAGTAAGGTCTCTCCCAAGGAAACATATATAGTAAATGACATTAAAACAGCTTTGTTATTTTCGGAGTAAATTTTTTTTTTAAAGAAAACTAAAATTTTCCCGGAAAACCCCGTCCGATTTTCTTGGATAAACGAACTCATCCAAGCCATTAAAAAGAAAGGCACTTGCCGAGTTTTATTGAAATCGGTTAATTATTTTTTTAGTTATCAGACAGATACATATATATATATATATATATATATATATATATATATATATATATATATATATATATATATAAACATATAAAAATTGAAACTGACCCCGGATATGGATTCTAGGGGTCCTAGTTCGCGCTCATTTGAAAAAATTTTTGCAAAGTCTGACCATCGATACCTCTCTATTAGTGAATTTTTTTTATTAAAAATTCACTAAAATAGGAGAAATAGACTAATGCAATAAATAAACGAGCAACAATTTAAACAACAAATGTTCAAAAATACAGTCTCTTTCTCCAATGCATTTTTGTTGTACACTTCTGGTAGATCTTGGAATGTTTCTACCATCCAAATTGCCGAAATATTTTTTAGTGCTTTTTTTACACGCTATACATTAACATATTTATGTTTAACACACCTTACAGAAAATATGCAAACGTGTGACTTCTGATGACCATGCAGGTCATTGAGTGAGACCAAAATAATTCTATTTCCAAAATATTATTCCCACATCAAATAAACTTAAGTGAGATTATGAACTGAAGCCCATGTTGCTGAAAGAAAGTTTACTCTCAATCAGCCAAAATCAATTGTCTTTGAACTTCCTCAAAATTTTCCTTACCAACTCTTTATACAATTTATCTGCCACAACTCATCAACAGAATATAGGCCCTATAATTTCTGAGCTAATTATTCCGTGCCAAACATCAATACGGAAACGCCGTTGGAGATTTTAAGGTTCAATTATAAATAATTTTCCTCTGTCCTAATAATAATGGTTTTTGTCTATTATACATTGTTTGATTGGACAAATTGGACTCGTCCGTTCACAAGATTTTTACGTTGGAATAACACACTTTCCACTGGCAAAAGCGTGGCCATTGAATATAAAAATAGTGTATAACGAATATTCACTTTTCTTATAGAGTTATTAAAGTAAGCTTCAATTAAGCTAATATATTAATTTTTATCTTCTTGCTTATCACATAAAGCTTCCTCGCTTGTTTTTTAGAGAGAGCGGCCTCATCCCGCCTGAATATTCGTTATAATTCAAGGGAATATCGGCGGTTTGGAGCTTTTCTTTCTCGAAATAAGTTTTGGTACTCCCGGGTTGCCTTTTCCAAATTATTTCTAGATATAACATAAAACTTCAGCGTGTCAAATTTCTCACAGTTTGAGAAATACATTTTTATACATACTTTCTTCAGTTTAAATTCACTCTATTCGCTTTTCTGATTTTAATTTTTCACGTTTAAGATAATGAGATTTATCCACAATGGAATGGAGACTATACGAATTTAGAAAAAGTGGTTATATTTCCCTGATTATACAATTTATTAAAAATAGTTATGTATTTTTTTATTCCAGGTCCAACTGCCTTTTAACATTTTGCATAATATATAAAATGTTTTATTTAAAAAACTTATATTTCTGTAAATATCCTGAAAACACGACGTTAAATTGCCTTTAGCTTTACTCCATCGTTATTAGCGAGAAGAATTACACAACCTTGCTAATTTAACAAACTTTTTAGCTGCAATAATAACATAATTAGCAATAGTGCAGACTTACTTCGGTACATCCTGTATATTTAAACGACCGAATAATCACACAAGGTTATTAGTGGCGCGGATCTAGCATATAATTCAGAGAAGCTCTGCATTCTCCTTCGCAACATAGTCACTGCTGCTTGTGATTTCTTTAACAGAAATTTTTGATTTTTTTGGTTTTATAACTTGCAAAAAAGAAATTTTAACTGCTGGTGTTTTTTTAATTCATTTATTATTTGTAGTTTATTTTTATAAATACTGTCTGTAATTATTACAGTGGAACCTCTCTGTTTCGTTTTTCTCTTCGTTTCCGTTTCACATTTTGGAATCAGAATTATGTGTTCTGGACTGACGAGTAACCAGTTTAGTTCACTGCTTGGAATATCATATATGTTTTTTGGTTGACTGTTGGGCATATCATGTATATTTAGATGAGCAGGTTTCTCCGCAGATGTGAGGCTGCGTACTTGTTTATGCCTCTTCAGTGAAAAAAATTTGCTCGATTCCTCACAGGTCTGTATAAGATTCGGCAAATGCATTTATCTAAAAGGGCGAGGAACTTACTAACACTGACCTTATTGGAGTGGCTTCGAAAGAAAATTTCTGGATATCTGGTAACCCTTTTAACGAGTAATCCTCAGTGAGTTGGCCCTCTTTGTTGCAATTATATCTTGTCATTTTTCTCAGCTAACTCACATGCAACGTACTTTTTTAGTGAGACCATACAAACGACTTTCCAGTTCCAGGATATGTTAAACTATTTATACTTCTTGATCACAGCCAAAAAACTGAGCGGACAGGTCATGAGACTTTAATATTGTTTGTATCCTCTCCATTTTGTATTTGCATAGTTTTTTGAGAGCATTTTGCAAAACCTTATAAGTTTTACTGTCTCCTGGAAGGGCATACGCTGTTGTTTGATAGTTTTCGTTACCTACGCTGCAGGGTCCCATGATACCTGGTGTCACGTTCGAAAATACTTCCTTTGTTCTTTGCAGAAATAAGTTCACGAATTTACTCAATATAAAACTGATTAGGTGAAGTAATCATTTCAATAAGTACACAAGACATAGGGGACACTGGTTGCCATTTTATCCCGTCTTGCAACTAATTAAAAATTTTACCATCTACAAAATATACTTCGTATATTTATGAATTATATTACATGTGTGCGTGCCTTAAATCATATATTGAGGTTCTAAAAAAATAGTGCTGCAAATTGAATCATAACTTCCACATAGCTGTGATAATATATTCTCTTTAGAAAGACATTTTCATGGAATGAATTTATTACTTGACCACAAAGAAACTATTTGTATTTCTATACCCATAAACTTTTGAAACGTTATGTTACTAGAGTTTTATTGAAAAAATTTCAATTGTTACCAAATCACTCCTTATTTATCCTCTACCCCCTGACGCGATCTTACCCACCCAAAAACATTTCGAGTCGTTCCTTTGTCGGGTGCTAATTGGATACCAAATTTAAAGATGATATCTCAATTCGTTCTAAAGTTATCGTGACTACAAACAGAAAGACACACAAACCGACAGACAAAAAACATTTTCGTGCCAAATGGTGTTTTCTGTTTTGACCCTTTTTACGACGTTTAAGGAAAAAACATTTTTTTTCGCTGATGCGATACTTCCACACGTGGTGACGATGTTGAAGTAATTTAACACTATCAAATATATTAATTGCGTTGTACAGCTAATTGCTAAATGCTATACAAGACACATGTAAAAACACAATTGTCCAGATATCTTTTCATATCTAGATATTGTGTTCTCTACGTTCCTTGTGAATGGTAATGACACTTGCAACAGTTCCGCGCTGTACCGTACACATGGCACTTGTAGGATAATAAAAAAATCTGGACGCAGAAGGTGCGTTATGGTAGTGAATTTTCATTTAGCTGTTTTTAATAACTACATATGTCTTTTTTTAAAAATTAAAGTAGCCACCAAATTTGGTTACCAGTATAACCTACATAGCAGGAATAATGCACCATATTTAAAAATAACTTTATGTTTTGAAAAAGCACAAAAATCAGCAAATAATATAAACGAAAGCATCTCTGAAGGCGCCATTTTCATGGGATCTGCTATCAATAGATAGGTACAAACGCGGTATAACGGTTTTTAGGATGCGCCAAAAATGTAAAAGCCTGGACGCAGCCAGTGCGTTATGGTAGTGAATTTTCATAGAAATGATCTGGCACAAAATATTTTATAACTTTTTTTTCTTGTAACATAGACATCTAAATTTTGATGTATAGTTTCCTTTATTTAAATCGTTAACCTACCTATCAAATTTGGTTATCATAGCTTTTTTATTTTTTGAGATAACAATTTTTTCGAATGAAAACTCAAAATTTTCCCGGAAAACCTCGTCCTATTTTCCTGATTAACAAACTTATCCAAGCCATTTACAAAAGGAAGTTACATGCCAAATTTTATCAAAATCGGCTTTTTATTTTTAAGATAAATTTTTTTTCGAATGAAAACTCAAAATTTTCCCGGAAAACCTCGTCCAATTTCCTTGATTAACGAACTTATCCAAGCCATTTACAAAAGGAAGTGAAATTTTTCTACGAAATATCACTAAAAAGATGCAAAACAATTGAAATAACTCGAAAACGGTAAACACTATAATTTTTTTTTCCTTACATACATGCAATAAAATTTGATGTAAAATGCAATAAAATAATCAGTGTTTGATTAAGAAAGAAACAGAATTTGTATCACCAACGACTTATGGGGCAGACTGTGATTAATACAATAATTTTCTAAGATGCATATCAAGACAGCCTATAATTAACGTGTACAAGTTTTTATCGTATCTTGTATAATAACGGACACATTGAGCTTTACCGTAGAAATGTGTCACCCTGTATATGTTGGTTCTAGGGGGCCAAGTTCGCTCTCATTTGAAGAAATCTTCTCACAATTTAGCAGTCGCGGTCTTCTCGAAAGCGAATTTTTCCGTGAAAATTCTCTGAAAATTACAGATTATTGAACCATACACTCTATAACTAAAACCACTGCCAAAGTATCAGAGAAACGGTCTATTTGAAATGATTTTTCTGCAAATATTTGAGCAAAGTGAAGGACAATGACGGTTGAAGCCGAGACCTAAGGCTTTGTAAAACACGTTTCTTGCGACATTTTCTCTACATAACCCGTATTTTCAGGCTCTTTATCTAAAAATCTAACGTTTGAAAACGCGACTTTGGTGTTTTAAGAAGTAATTCGTGACCTTTTTGCGCCAAAACAACTGAATCTTGGTCTGTAATACACAATAGATTTTGTTATTCACACAAAATATGTTGATTCTATGCGTGTCATCGGTGGCACCGAAATGTTTTTTTAAATCCCTAAACTTTTTTCCTTTCAAGTTAGAGATTTAAATGTTGTACATGATATACATTTCAGAATATTAACCCGGGTACCGAATTTGGTTGCAATAGCTCTGTTACTTCCGGAGATAAACATTTTTTCCGAAAAAAAGCACAAAATGTTTCAGGAAAAACTTGTGCGATTTTATTGGCTAACTTACTTATCCAAGCCACTTGCAAAAGAAATACACTCAACAAATTTAATCAAAATCGGCCTATATATATATATATATATATATATATATATATATATATATATATATATATATATATATATATATATATATATATATATATATATATATATATATATATATATATATATATATATATATATATATATATATATATATATATATATATATATATATATATATATATAAATTGAATGTATAAATTAAAACTGACCCCTAGGGGTAGTCGAGATCTCTTCATTAGTGAATTTTTTTAAGAAAATTCACTAAGACAGCTATACCTTTTTAAACGCAGATTTTGCTCTAATCATAATCGAAATGGCATTAGTCATACTCAAATTGGCAACTTCAATAAGTACAATTTGGGGAACCCAATTCATCGCAATACAGTTTTTAGATCCGACGATCGTTTCGTTAACAAAGTTAGCGTCATCAAGGGATGAATAAACTAAGTGAATAAAGGCTAGAACTGCTATTTATATTTTAGTTGCCAAGCAGTTGCGAACAGCGTCTTCTAGGAAGGTATACAGGCAGAGCCCCCACTGTTGAGCATTAAATCCCCGTAATTAAAACTGCATACCTGCCTTTGTTATATTGTCGTCGTTATCAAATATTCTTTCTAAGAAGGACACGCTGGTTATTAAGATAACAATTATTATTTAATTGTTATTTAATTATATTAGAACGCCCTCGTGGCGCAGGTTGCTAGGTGTCGGCCTGCTAAGCGAGAGGTCCTGGGTTCGATTCCCGGGTGGACCAGCGAGAAGTTGACCTTATCTGGAAAATTGGTAAAATCAATGAAGAATTGGGATTGAATGTGCTAATGGCCTGAGATGTCGCAGCCATTAAAAATGACATTAAAAAAATTATATTAATTATAGTCATTAAAAACAGAGACACTTTAGAATTTGACATCCACAGAAAGGAAACGACTACCGTGAGTTACATTTGGATTGACTCACACCGTAATTTTCCACAAAGAACAGCTAGTTTGAACTTTACAGATCATAGATTAATACAGTGTTCCCTAAATAAAGAAAGATACAACAGAGAACATGATTATATTTGAAATGTAGCTAGTTATAATGGTTACAGTCTGCTTAGTGGAGAAACTAGTCAATAAGCATAAGACAGAAAATCTTAATGGAATCTACGACTTTCAGAAAAGATAAACCAGATAAAACCGTAGTCTATTTACCATTTGAACCGCAAATTACGAGAGGTTTAAATGACATTTTTAAGAAAGCCAATTTGCAGCTAACATGGTAATATTTTCTACAAAAATAGCATTAAAAAAATTGCTAGATAACCCGAAGTATAAGAATAAAACCATAGAAGTGTCTGGAATCTATGAAATAGGTTGGAAAGATTGTGAACCTAAATATGTTAGGCAAACTAAAAGAACTATCGAAATTAGATTTAAAGAATATTTAGCGCAATTGATATATGGCAATATTAACAAATCATAAATTGCTTAGCATCTTTGGGATAATAATCATCATGTAGATAAAGAAAATCTCAAGTTAACCAAAAATGTCAAGCAGTCGCGCCAGCTTAATGCGTACGAAAGTAGATGTTTCGATAAATAGAGTAGGTCCGGTTCTATGTAGTCCATTGTTCGAACTGTTCTCTTAATAACTTAACGTGTTTTTCTTAGAAAGAATATTTGATAACGACGCACAGTATAAGAAAGGCAGGTATGCAGTTTTAATTACAGGGATTAAAACTCAACAGTGGGGGTCTGTCTGCATACCTTCCTAGAGGACAATGTTCGCAACTGCTTGACCACTAACATACATAGTAGTTCTGGTCTTTATTCGCTTAGTTTATTCATTCCTTGATGACGCTAACTTTGTTAGCGAAACGATCGTGGGATCTAAAAACTGTATCGTAATGAATTGGGTTGTCCCAATTATACTCATAAGTGCTCATCACAGGCTCCAATGCAGAAGGAATAATTATTTGAATATGTTCAGTGAATAATGTACAATTAACAACAGTGATCTCTAATATATGCATACGATATTCAGACGATCTCTGTCAGCACCAGCCAAGATGCAATTTAGCTCTTCAGTCATATCTGCTTTAAATATACAACATGCTTGTACAATAGGATTGAACATGGTTCTTAGTCGTAAAAGTGTGTGATGGTCAAATTCGTCCTTTGCAAAAACTTCTTCAATACTGAAGTGGCATGAAGCATTATCAACGACTAACTCAACTCCAGTGTGGTACATTTCTCTCTTACCCTAAGCATGGCCTCACAAATATGTTCCTACATTTTTTCTCTTACTTTAAGCATAGCCTCACAAATATGTTTCCTTCCGGCTTCTTCAAAGAACCCCTTTTTAGGTTCGGAATGAAACAACCCCATTGGTCCAATACATCCTATCGATGATTATTCTTTCCTATTCAACAAGCAGATCTACTTGTGCAGCGGTTGGTACTTTTTTGAGCGGTTCTAGGTCCGCGATATGAACAAATTAAAGTTCGTTTCGTCCATGTATATGATAGGTGTGTTTTGTGTATGAAGTTCTAACAATTTTCCAGCGTAATTTTGCCTGCTTGTTTTTGGTTTAAAAATATTTTCCTTTTCAGGTTCTCTACAAACAGCCTTCAAACTAAACATAAGTCCATGCAGATGCTGTCGAAAGCATTCCTGGAAACATTGATTGCAAAACTTCTCGTCTTTTCTCAGTTCCTTAAGAGTAATTTTAGGATTTTTTTCGACCGAAGGTTCCATTAATTGACGCTGGTTGAAGTTATTTTCACTCTACCGCCTCGCTAAATCTCTGGTACCTCTTACATTACAGTACATTTACTAAATTAAAGCAGTCAACATTGGCATTATATAGAGCGCAAATCTGCACTTTATTTATTTAAGACATTTTGGGTAAATGTACTAATATATTATACCAATTTTTTCACAAGAACCTAATAAAATTGCACACTCACTAAAAAAATATGACTTTGATTAATGATACTTTCGAATTAAAGTTCCCAAAATTGATTTTGACTAATGTCATTTTGCCTCTGATTAGCGCCAGTTCAAACTTGAAAAGGTATTCTGGTCACTTTTCTACAGCTGGTCGCTTTAGCCACCTCTACTCTAACACATAAAAATCAAAAAGCCTAAAACACAGAAAATTACTTTAATTACTAGTTATTTAATTTAAAATAAGTGTATGTAATGTTGAAAACCTTTCTGAAAATAAACAAAGAACACTAAAGTTGATTGGTGATTATGTCATAAATAATAGGCAATTTTCATCGCAACTCACCGCACATAAGCATTAGATTGGAAACTATTTATTGGGTTGGATTGTCTTCTTCGCTTTTTGCGATTTCCCGATTTGCTCCCAATTGTTACCTGCAGGGATATTTATATCAGCGATTACCCTTTGGACGTTACGTACTTAAGAAATCCTCAATCAAATAAATTGCTTTAAACTAAATAGCTTATCGTTTACATTATATCATTCTCCCCCCGCACAAGTTTAAAACGCCAGGGTTTATATAATGTGGTATAATAATTATATTCTAGCAACACAGTTTTTAAAACTGATTGTTCCTGATTATTAAGTGGTAAAAATTAATCTTTAGATTAATAAACAAATTCATTTACACAATTGCATTGGACGTATAACTGTAGTTTCGCTGAAGTTCTCAGCTTTGTCAAATGCAAATAGGTATGAATTTTTTAATAACTCAGTGTATAACGCATACGTTTCTCTAATAGGTTGTAATTTTTTAAATACCTTCTTGCAGTTAATATAAAAAAATTATTGCTGACATAAAATTAACACGTTTGTAAAATATTTAGAGATATTTTTTTAGACTGGTAACAACACTTATAACACAGACTTTAATTTGATATTTTTTATGATACGTGTCTACAGATACAAGCAGATTGTAGATACATGCTAAATACAGGATTCTTGCACTCACTTTTCTTGCTACCTTGTGTAGCGAATTTTCGTGGCATAAATGGGATACTCAAAATGTCTAATAATCAGCTTGCATAGGAACCCAAATTTTGTTTTACCTATATTTTTATGTATTATTTATTTTATGACAGTATGGTGCAAATAATTGAAATTAATTAATTTATATATATATATATATATATATATATATATATATATATATATATATATATATATATATATACAGGGTAGCCCAGTATTCTGGGATTCCTCGATCACTCCTAAGCTAAAGATTAATAACGTTAATTTATTTTAAACTATACAGCATGTCTCATAAATCACCAGCACCATGCAACTTTGATATTTTAATTGGAACACCGTATGTATTATTACATATTTCGATCCTACGAAAATTTCAATGTTACTTTATAGAAGGTACTATATGTCATAAATCGATAGTTTTTGGGTTATTCAATTTTTCCCAAAAAATTTTGACACTTGCACAGGTTTCCAAAAAACCTAATACTTTCTCTACAAACAAAGGTATCAAGATGTATCTTGTTGTAAGCTTAAGCTTAATATTCCTTAACGACTGATAAAATGTTATACTTCGATTTGCAATATACAGGCTGTTTATCTAGATAGTTCACTGTGTCATATTTCAGAGGCTAAAGACTAATTTTTTCAAATGAAGCACCCTGTATATTTTTTCTGAATCATATAGATAATTTAATTCTGCATAGATCTGTGGTGCATACTATACACCTATTACGTATAGTTTAAAGGTTAGAATAAACTCAGTATTCTATTGTTATTAAATAGTCTCTAATTATTTAGTAGTCTTTGGCATTATTTAGTCAATTTATTATTATTATAATTATTATTATGTATATCATTATTATTATTATTATTATTATTATTATTATTATTATTATTGGAAAACTCAATGCCTCTAAGGCCTATTCTAGTAAACAACCTTACGTACTTACCTTTTATTAAGGAAAGGTCAATTGAAAAAGATGGGTGTCTCGTGCATTTTAAACTTCTTCAATATGTAATATTCCTATTCTCGGACTAATAAAGGTTTTACAAAACTCCTATATTAGATTGTCTTTACGCATTGTATTAAATATGTTAAACAATTAAATATAAAGGTTAGGGGAAAATCTCACTCGTGAGTAAATTATTTGAGCTAGTAAACACCGTAATAATTAAATAATAGTCAATATAATAATGTAATATTCAACAAAAAATTTATTAATGAAAAGCTCAAATGCATTTCCATTATGTTGTACACAAAGATTACATTTCTTTATGAAATTAGATACTACATTCAACAACATTTCTGCAGTCACTAGCATAAAGGCATTTCTTATGCGCTGGTATTTGTCTTCTCGTGTTGTTACAGGTGTATTATAAACAGTATTTTTCAGAAAACCACAAAGGAAAAAGTATAATTTACTAGCATCAGGCGATATCTCCGGCGAAGTCGTACCTCCTCGGCCAATCCATTTATTTCGATACTTTTCATTTAGGAATTCAATAGTGGGTCGAGTGAAATTCACTGGAGCGCCATCATGCTGAAACCACATGTCTCGCCTTATTTCCAAAGGAATCTCTTCTTACAGATCGGGAAGAGTAGTTCTTCAAAATTCTAAATACTAGGCACCAGTAACACGTTCCACAAAGAAGTGTGTGCCCAATAATACTAGCCCATACATTTATGGTCCATCTATGCTGGTTATCAATTGCCAGTGTTACGTGGGGATTTTCTGTAGCAGAATTATGATAGTTGTTTCTATTTAATAAACCATTGTTATTAAATGTACATTCGCCAGTGAATAATACTTTGTCAAAGAAGCTGACATTGGTATTCACTTTTTGGAGTGCCCATAGAGCAAATGTAACTATTAGCTGGTGATCCTGATCACTTAAATATTGGGCGAGACATATACGGTAGGGACGATACTTGTTCTTTTAAATTATTCTTTGTACTAATGTTCTCACATCCTTGGCGCTTCTTTGAGGTTCTTCTATTACCGCCAGCAGTATGTCTTCTTGTACAGATTTAGTTAATACAGAGTTAGTTCCTTTATGTTTATTCTATGAAACGCTACCGGTTTTCTCAAATGTTTGCTTCAACTCTTGAAATGCAGTTCTTTTTAGTGTCTCCTTTCTGGATACCGCTCTTTGTAAACCCTTGACGCCAGAAAATAGTTCCTGTGGCACTCTCCTAATATAACCACCACATCTACAAGCTCTTCTTTACTGAAATTCATTTTAATATGCACGCGTACTTAATTACAATAAACAACACAAATATTTTTTTCAGTTTATAGCTTCTATCAGAATATTTTAATTTGTCAAGGGTCATACCCTACCTATTATGATTTATCAATTCATTTACAAACCATCCGTCTTTTTCAATTGATTGTTACTTAATCAAAGGTAAGTACATAACGTTGGTTACTAGAATAGGCCTTCAAGGCATTTTGTTATCCAATAAAACGACGGAAGTTCTAATAAATAAAATATTCACATTGTAATGTTATTTTTTTGCTAAATTGGATGCAACTCCTATAAGACACATACAATATCTTAAGATCTTTTTTGCTGTTATAGATTGTTAATAAAACCTTTTTGACCTAAAAGAGTAAGTTATTACAAGCTCAACTGCCTATAAGAATACAGTATTATACTATTTGGTTGCCAAACTGACTAAATATTGTCAAAGCCTACTAATTAATTAGAGATTATTTAATTCGACCCAATAAAATCAAGAGTTGATTCTAACCTTAAAATTATATGTAATAGGTATATAGTATGCACCATAGATCTATGCAGAATTGATTTCTCTATAAGATTCAGAAAAAATATACAGGCTGTTTCATTTAACATCTGAAATATGACAAAGCGAAAAGTTGTAAGCTGATAAAATTTACACTGTGCATGTATAAGAACGTTTTTAGTGAATTTTCGTAGAGAAAATTCACTAATGGGGAGATCCCAACTCTTGAGTTTTAAAAAATGTTTACAAATGAGCGCGAACTAGGCCCCCTAGAACCCCTATCCGGGGTCAGTTTTAATTTATTTATTTATATATATATATATATATATATATATATATATATATATATATATATATATATATATATATATATATATATATCACACCGATAACTCAAAAAATATTGGGCCGATTTAAATATAATTTGGCGTGTGTCTTCCTTTTATAAATAGCTTAGATAAGTATGTTAATCAGGAAAATCGGACGAGGTTTTCCGGGAAAATTTTGAGTATTCATTCGAAAAAAATGTTTATCTCAAAAAATAAAAATCTATGATAACCAAATTTGGTAGGTAGGTTTACGATATAAAAAGTAAAGTACACGCCAAAATTTATATTTCTGTTACAAGAAAAAAAGGCTATAATAAAATATTTTGTGCCAGATCATTTCTATGAAAATTCACTACGATAACACACTTCCTGCATCCAGGCTTTTTAAAATCTGATGTTTTAAACCCACAGAGAAATTACCTAACATATCGTTTTACAGTAAAAGTGTTTACCTTGTATCTCATATTACGCTTATCGTGTTTCTCTCTTGAAGAAGCTTCAAACTTTTATAGCTCTGATATACTGATGCGTGGCGTTTAAATTATATGACTAAAATTTTTACTGCTTCACAGAAATATTTAATAAACAGCATAAAATCGTAGTCCCTTATAGTCTTCGTCATATCATTATTTTTATTAGTTTTCCACTTGATATTACTTGGTGGATCGACAATATAATTTCTTTCCTTTTATACCTATGTGTCAATTTTTTTGGTGAGAACATACATAGTTTCTCTTATAATTGCGTCACATTCTGCATACGCTCTATATAAAATTAAATTTAGCTGGGTGAGTTAGAATGCATTTATAGTGAGCGTTTGACATTTAAATTGACTACCTAAATGTGTCGACTATCTTTGATGTGATTATATTAATTCTCAGCCAGTTATAAAAAACTTAACGATTTTTCGTGGAAGAAAACCGATTATGACGAGGTCACCACTTATGAAGTTTAAACAATTTTTATGGGTTTACAATAACATAAACATAAAACTCTCCTGTGAATCCACAACAGAGACAATCTTCGATTTCTCAAAAGATAAATAATTAGAAAGAAAAATCAGATAAAGAACTTCAAAAACTACGTGAAGATTGGAACCTGTGATGAGCACTGATAAGCACACTTGGAGAACCCAAATCACCACAACACATTTAAAAAAATGAAGAATTATTCAACCTCGGATCACGCTAACTTTGGAACGGTTCTTAAGGCCTGTGATCGAAGATTCTTCTTCATGGTGTGCCACAATGTTTCGATCGGCGAGACGTCTGGGCTACTGGATGGCCATTTTAAAAGAGGAACATTGTTTTTAACATCCAGTATCCCAAATCATCACAACACATTTAAAAAATGAAGAATTATTCAACCTCGGATCACGCTAACTTGGTTAGTAAAACGATCGTCAGGTCTTTTTAAAATGTGCTGTGGTGATTTGGGTTCTCCAGGTGTGTTTACCATTAAAAAATATCAATAATTCTTAAAAAATTGAGGGTCAAATTAACTTAGAAAGAACGTTTATACCTTAATCAATTTAATGATTATATGCGATTTCCTGATTTTCTTTTAAGGTACGAATCTAAAAATTGATGTAGAAATAACCAAAAAATACAAATTACAAACATTCGAAACTGTTCTAACACTACAAATGCATATGTTAAAAAGTTACGTACTTCCTGGTCCCAATAAGTTCATAAAAAAAGTCGACTTATAGCCTCACAACTACCATGGTTCTGCAAGCTCTGCTATATCTTTTCTTGACTACATACACTCATTTCCGTGAAAACCCCACAACAACAAAAATTATTCGGTGTTAAGTTTGGTAATCGAACTGGACAGCAAAGAGGTCCATTTGTTCCAATCCACTTTCCAGGATGGGTCTCATTCAGGCAATCAGAAATTGTAGCCACATTCTAAGCAAGTGCGCTGTCATATTTCCACCGTATAATGCTTTCTGTTGATAACAGAACCTCCTCTAATAAGCAAAAAAATATTTTGCAAAAAATGTAAACACCGGTCCTCTGTAAGTCTGTAACAGGCCCAATTAAATGACTTTAAATTTCACACCAGGCATTTATTCAAAACTTATGTTGATTACCAATTACTTTCGTCCATATTTGGTTCTAATTTTCCAGTTGAGGCAACTGTGCTCCCTGACTGTGTTTCTTTATTATGGAAATGACTCTTGTCACTTAATAATGTTTGTTAAAATGCTGTTGTTTTATACAAGAAGAGTGTTGCGGAAAGAGTCTCACAATCTTTCTTTTTCCCACTCCTAAATGATGTACAATAGGCGCTTCATGTGGATAAAGCTCATTTCTTAAAAGTATTTTTCACATGAAAAAAAGACATACCAGCAACTGGCAATATATTTCTTAACTAAGAGTTTGAGATTATTTTACATGATTTTTTTATAGGCCAACATAAGGTTTGTAGGCTAAATAAATCTCGGAAAGCAAGAAACAGTTTTTATCTCTTCATTTGCACGTAAAAACAGTTTAGTTGAATTTACACAAATTTTCTGCTTGTGCTGTATAAGGGGTGTCCAAACATCTTCGAAATTTTCAGACTTTTTAAGCTGTTCACTAATAACTCCTAAACGATGCATTTCTAGGAAAATACTCTTCTGTTATAAAATGAACCTGTAAATAATATATAGCTAGTATAATCAGTGAAAGAGTTAGGAAAGTGTATAAAAATAGTAAACACTGAGTGAAATAACCGAAGAAATAAAAGTGCCACAGTATTTTCTTAAGAAACAAAAAGGCATTCAAAAAGAGGTAACTATTGAGTTTTAAATTCAGTTATTCCAGTAAGCTTTATTAATATCAATAAAAATCCGAACTGTCAATGTTACGAGAATAGCTGAATGATACCCTTATGATGATTTAGAAGGCTGATTGTCATGAAGACTGGGAATCGGGAAGTAAACAATTTTAAAGGGACGTCAGTTCAGAATTTTGAGAAATAAAGCAGCATCGTTTCGAGATGAAAATTCCAAATTATATTTTAAAAGCAAAAAGTTTACACACACATAAGGTGTGTGTGCGCGAGTCAGTAGGCCTGTTGTTCAGCAATTTGAGGTTGAAAGCATGAGTGATTTTAAGTTGGTAATATAAAATTATCTATTACTTAATGTGGGGTTCCTATAACAACTTGGTACGAGGGAGTAATTTATTTTAAAATCCATGTAAGGCTAGTAATTAACATAATTGGAACTTGCCTAATCGATTTAACTATTACATGTTGGATGCTTAGATCCATGTCTGTCAATAGTACCACCTTCAAGAATATGCAAGTTGAAACGAATGTGGGTTCAAGAGTAAGGAGTAATTGAAAACGTCTACAGATGTCAATACAGGTATTATGGCAACTAATTTTAGGACATAGTTTGTTCACAAACATTGTTACAACAAAGATTAATTTAAATTGGGGTTACCATAAGGGTAAATTGTAAAATAGATAGTAAGATAACGATAAAGAATAATAATAATGAGAACTCTCAAGTCTGAGACGTAATGTTCAGTTTATAACAGAGTTCAGTAGTATAAATGTTTCATTGAATAAAACTGTTCTTGCTTTTTTTATAGAAAGGGTACCATTGACAAAATTTGAGTCTATGAGAAATAATTTAAGTTAAAATTGAGAATAAAAAATTATAAACGGTTTAACAGTAATTAAATATTAAAAGTAAAATCTTTATTTGAATTCAAAGTTTCCAAAACATTTGTTTCATTACTTATTGGATAACGGGTACGGGGATTAGATGGAAATTATTTGTTCTAACAAAGAGATAACTAGGTGAACTCTGTACCTTCCCTGAGGGCAATAGTGTCGGCCGTAGAAATAAAATAAGCAAGGGTAAGTGTATGGCATAAAGGTTATACATTTTAATAAGGGCATCTGTATATTGCATGCTTTATCTGAACATTTAGAAAAATAACTTAGCTACAAAACAATTACTCTACATAAATAATACAACACTAAAACTATATAAAATACATAAAATAAAATAATTACATAAATATAAACAGAATAATAATAGTAATAAATAATACACGAACCCAAATAATAATAACAATATACATATATATATATATATATATATATATATATATATATATATATATATATATATATATATGTATGTATGTATATATGTTGCCTCTAAGATCGCTCTACAGTCTAGTCAATATGAGCTTCCTGTGTTAATGGAAAAATGTATTATTGGCAAAATGTTAACAAAAATTTGCGACCATGATGCAATAGCTGAACAACTCCAGGACTTGTGTATTTCTAAGTTATTTAAAATGCTTGTATATTACAGCTCTTACAAAATTTGCAGCGTAAACACTGGAAGAATTTACTGTTGTCGATCTATATCAAATGGTATTTTCCGGTGGTTACTGCTATTAGGAAGTAGCACCACGGAATTCAATACTGAATTCCAACAGTGAAAATTGTCGTGACATTTTAACACTGAAATGAACTGGAGGGATTTTCAGTAATATATTCAACCTCTATCTCCTACATCCACTCGGTATTGCCATTTTGCTGACAGGGTTAACGCAAAAAGATTTATTAACAGTTTTTGTTTTTACGATCCCATTATTTCATAAAGAGGTTACATTGCTACACTAAAAATAATATATAAACCAACAATTCTTAATACAAAGCAAAAATATTAATGCAAACACAATTACTTGTATTTACCGTTAGGGGTTAAAAATATGAAACATTAGCTGTGAATATTTACTTTTATTTTTTGTAAGGTTATAAACGACTTAAATTGCCTTTGTTATAAAAAATCACAAAAGAAAATAACAACCACCTTTTTGATATGACAACTTATTTTGAAAAGGCTCTTCCTTGTCACTAATTATAAATTATTATATATATATATATATATATATATATATATATATATATATATATATATATATATATATTATATATATATATATATATATATATATATATATATATATATATATATATATATATATATAATCCCACGTTTTAAGCATGTTCTAAAGATAGCATAAGTATACAGATATTGCCGCCAAAGGAATCTATGTTAATTTAGCTGTCGTTGAACCTTCTCAAAACTATTACAGATAGACACTTTCTAGATAAAGTAGTAGGGACAGTGCAAAGACCTTGTCCGGCGATAAAAATACAATACACTGTGAATTTTGCCTGCAACTAGTTTCCCACCTCAGTTCGATGTCTTTACCTAAGATCCGGTGTATAAGTTGATGTTAGTTTTTTCAGTACTTAGAATGCTTCATCCGCTGATGACGCTAACTTGGTTAGTGAAACGATCGTCAGGTCTTTTAAAATGTGTTGTGCTGATTTGGGTTCTCCAAGTGTACTTATCAGTGCTCATCACAGGTTCCAATCTTCACTTAGTTAGGTACCCCAAGTCAATAATTGGGTTTGATATAATATATGATATTCGAATAACTAAAACTAGCAAGTAGCAAAAGAAAATGATGTATTTGTAATATAAGGTACAAAACTATAACAAAACTACTTAAAAATCATGAAACAATATTTTATTCAATTTTTGTTAAACGGTGAATACCTATTACAAATTGCCTGTCCATCAGTACTGCAGGATAATTTTGATTTTCGCTCTCAAATTCCTCATCACAAACTGCATATTTTGTTTAAAGAAGCTGGATATTTTCAGGAAGGTAAATCTCTGATACAGCAATAATATTCCGATACTTGCCAGGTAAAGTTATAAAGGATGTTCAAAAACCTCGTCCCACAATAAAAATAAAATACACAGAAAATTTTCCTGCGATTTAGTGTCCATCTCGGAATCGGTCTCTACCTAAAACTCAGTATATAAGGTGATGTTTATTAGTAAGCAGTTTATAATTTTTCATCCTCTGATGACGGTAACCTTGTTAGTGAAACGTACGTCGAAACGGTCGTCGGGTCTTTAAAAAGATGTGTTGTGGTGATTATTGTTCTCCAAATATACTTATCCGTGCTCATCACAGGTTCTAATCTTCACTTAGTGAAGTTATATGAAAAATTTTTACATCGATTTCATTGAAATTAATTTCTTCAGCTATGTGGGCATGTTCCATATTTGCATGCATTTGCTCATTGAAATATGTGGTGTTTACGCTCGAACGGCCTCTGGGGAACCGTTTGCCTTAACTGGTTAATACATCTCTTTCTTGTTGGGACCTCTCGGTCTGATCCTAACTCAAGTGAGCATTCGGTTTGTTGTTACCTCATAGTTGGCTTTGTGTGGAGAGAACTGCAACTGTCAAGTTCAGGTCCTTTGTTCCAAATAGTCTACTTAGTCGTACTGTTTGTTGATGTTATAAACACATTTTAAAGGATTACATTATGATACAGGCTGTTTCTAAATGCATTGCAAAAACAAGG
Source organism: Tillus elongatus (assembly GCA_964006375.1). Taxonomy (NCBI): domain Eukaryota; kingdom Metazoa; phylum Arthropoda; class Insecta; order Coleoptera; family Cleridae; genus Tillus; species Tillus elongatus. The sequence continues at coordinate 185,212,549 of OZ023262.1, read as the reverse complement.
TAGTGGTTTCTTATTCGAGAGTAGAACCTTTTTTTTTCGATAAGCCTTTTTCCTACGTCTATGGAGTTACGCACTTCCAAAAACAGGGCGGAAACAAAGTTTTTGTATCTATTTAAAAATCTAGATAACATATTTAAAAAAAATTTGACAGATTATGACGTTAAATAAAAAGTCTTGACGCAGCAAATGCGTTAGGGAAGTGAATTTTCATAACATAGTTTTAATAGCAAATATGTCTCACTAATGCAAGCAGGCATCAATCTGGTTACCGGTATAACCTATATAGTAGAAACAATGTACAATTTTTTATCAAAATTACTTATTGTTTGAAAATGTACAAAAATTTCCGAAAATAAACTTTAAATGATGGTTTTCTAGCCAACAAACCTTAGGTTAATAGCAAATTTAGTTATTAAAATTGGAAGGATTTAATGAAAATTCGCTACTACAACGCGCTTACTGTGTCTCTAATTAGTTATGACAAACATGTATCATATTTCTATAAAGAAATGCAAAAATGAAATAATATAACGGTGTTCGAAAAAAGAATTGTAGTGATTACCAAAATAATATATCAAAATATTTCTATAAGATGCAGTTTAAGATACCCTATCATTATAGTGTACAATTGTTTCTCGTATCTTATATAATAATAATTATATTGAGCTTTACCCTAGAAATACGTCATCCCGTATATATGTAAACAGATAAATTGAAAGTAAAGCCGTATATAGATTCTAGGGGGCCTAGTTTGCGCCCATTTGGAGAAATCTTTTTAAAATTCAAATGCCGTGGTCTCCAGAATAACGAAGTTTTTCTACGAAAATTAGCTAAAAATTAGAGACCGTTAAACTTAACTAAACCTACAGCCAAAGCATCAACTTGAGTAAACCCACAGCGAAAGCATCAGAGAAAGGATCTATTTGAAATGAATTTTCTGTAAAAATTTTATTAAAAGGACAATGACGGTTGAAGATGAAACTTAAGGATTTGCAGAACCCTCTTCTTGCGAAATTTTCTTGACATAATCCGTATTTGTTTCTGGGTCTTACATAAATGTTGCAAATTTTGACCTTTTGAGGAAAACGCCCAATTTATTTTAACTGGCCATAACTTTTTTGTCTTTAGACTTATAGACCTAAATTTTTGTACATGGTTGACTCTTTATAATTCAAATTCGGTTGGCCTTATTTTGTTATTTCCGGAGATATACTTTTTTTCCGAAAGAAAACACACAATTTTTCGGGAAAACCTGTGCGGATTCTCCTGGCTAGGGAACTTATTCAAGCCACTTGCAAAATAAAAGAAAGGTAGTCACTAAATTGGATCAAAATCGGCACATTATTTTTTGATTTATCGGTGTGACACACACACACACACTATATATATATATATATATATATATATATATATATATATATATATATATATATATATATATATATATATATATATATATATATATATACAGGGTCTCCCAAGTTGAGTAGCCTATTAGATTATTTTCCAAACTATGCATATCTGAATGCTGAAAATTTGCACATGGGGGTTGCAGAAGATGCTCTATCTGAAAAAAATAATTTCCAAAATGGAGCACTTCCGGTTCTACCAGAAGTAGGTGCTAACTTTGTTATTTTAAACAGAACACCCTGTGTATTATTACATTTTTAGAATGCTTATTTGATTTTAGGTGGACTTTTATTAACAAACCATAGTCCTATCTTCAAATGTTATCGAAATATTTCAATTTTTTCGAAAATTCGAGCCACGAGAAGGCTTTTTTTATAAGGGTATTTTAGCTTTCTGGTGGGTGTGTTAGGATATTTTTTTAAACTGTGCATTGCAGGACAACAAAGGTGTGTTGCGACATTATTGAAACAATATTTCATATACAGGGTGTTTTGTGTAATGTATATGAATTCCGTAGCTTTCAAACTCAAAAAACTTGTTTATTTCAAATAGAACACCCTCTATTTTATTATTTTATCAAATGCTTCTGAAGACACTCTTTCAAACTGTATTAGCATTCCCTATACCTAAAAACGATGTTTCTTGAGTTATTGACATTTTTTAGAAAAAAGCACAGAATTCCGCAAAAAAAAGTTAATTAATTAACTTATTCAATAGAACACCCTGTATTTTATTGTTTTATCAGATGCACTAGAAGTCACTATTTAAAACTGTATTAGCATTCCCTATACCTAGAAACCATTTTCCTTGAGTTGTTAACAATTTAATTAAAAAAAGTACAGGATTCGGCCAATACAGTATTATGTTAATAATGTATGCATTTATGTATGTATTTATGTATGTATGTGAATTTCTGTCACACATAAAAGAAATTATATTATCATAGGAATTGTTCAAATTGTCCACCATTTGCATTAACACATCTTTCCAAGCGAGATAGAACTCCATCACTTGTTGCACGCTGTATTTCGAAGGGATTAAGGTTGTCGAGACTATTTCGAACTCGGTTTTCAAGTTCTTCTCTTGAATTAACTGGAGTTGCATAAACGTCTGACTTGATCTTGCCCCAAAAGTAAAAATCGAGCGGCGTCAGATCGGGTGACCGTGAAGGCCACCTATCTTCGAACACTTCATTCATGTACACCTTGACATCTGCTGAAGAATGCGCAGGGGCACCATCTAGTTGATACCAGCAATTGATATGATGGTTGAGGGGTAGAGTGTCCAGGAAATCACTGACTGTGGTTCGCAAGATTCTTAGGTACTGATTGGAGGTAAGGTTACTATCGTAAATACAGTAAGAAATTTTATTGTCCATTAGAAGAGCAAATACATTAAAACTAAATTTATTCTGGAAACAGCGCTCTCTTATCACATGAGGATTTTGCTGTGCCCAGTGATGCGAATTGTGTCTGTTAAAAATTCCTTCATGTGAAAACTTGGCTTCGTCTGTCCAAATTATATTTTTTATAAAGGAGGGACTATTTTGGTGACGATCCAGGAGCCATTGACAAAATTCCACCCTTCGTGCTGCATCACTAGGTTGTTGAAAATTCACAGTTGTAAATTTATAATCGTGCATATTGTGCTTACGCAATATTCTATGTATTGTCGAATGCGACAGGTTTAAATCAGCTTCAGCAGTTTTTACTGATGCCTGGGGATGGGCTTCAAAATACGATAATACAGTGATTTCAACGTCTTCGTTTCCTGTTAGTGGTGCCTTTCTTGATGAGTTTTTGATATGGCAGCTACCAGTGCTCAAGAAGTTTGATTCGTACCTTCTGAATTTTTTAATTGTCATTGGTGGTACCTCAGGATACCGTTCGTTGAACATTCGACATGTCCTGCTGGCAATTCTGCTACACTCCCCGTAAAAGTAAAACAAATTGAGCAATTGTTCATGTGAGTAGTTACGGCTTTCCATTATACTCTCGAGTCGTAATTTATTTTATTTTTTTTATCTATTTATGATAATTCGCCCAACACGATATACAAGATATAACAATAATAATTATTGTTCACACAAACATACATCAACTCAGGTAATAAAACAATAATGTCACATTACTGAAACGTCAAACTGTAGACAGCACTCTAATAAGTTTATTAACTAACTTATTTTTGTGGAATTCTGTGCTTTCTTCCAAAAGTTGTAAATAACTCAAGGAAAATGGTTTCTAGGTATAGGGAATGCTAATACAGTTTTAAATAGTGACTTCTAGTGCATCTGATAAAACAATAAAATACAGGGTGTTCTATTGAATAAGTTAATTAATTAACTTTTTTTTGCGGAATTCTGTGCTTTTTTCTAAAAAATGTCAATAACTCAAGAAACATCGTTTTTAGGTATAGGGAATGCTAATACAGTTTGAAAGAGTGTCTTCAGAAGCATTTGATAAAATAATAAAATACAGGGTGTTCTATTTGAAATAAACAAGTTTTTTGAGTTTGAAAGCTACGGAATTCATATACATTACACAAAACACCCTGTATATGAAATATTGTTTCAATAATGTCGCAACACACCTATGTTGTCCTGCAATGTACAGTTTAAAAAATATCCTAACACACCCACCAGAAAGCTAAAATACCCTTATAAAAAAAGCCTTCTCGTGGCTCGAATTTTCGAAAAAATTGAAATATTTCGATAACATTTGAAGATAGGACTAAGGTTTGTTAATAAAAGTCCACCTAAAATCAAATAAGCATTCTAAAAATGTAATAATACATAGGGTGTTCTATTTAAAATAACAAAGTTAGCATCTACTTCTGGTAGAACCGGAAGTGCGCCATTTTGGAAATTATTTTTTTCAGATAGAGCATCTTCTGCAACCCCCATGTGCAAATTTTCAGCATTCAGATATGCATAGTTTGGAAAATAATCTAATAGGCTACTCAACTTGGGAGACCCTGTATATATATATATATATATATATATATATATATATATATATATATATATATATATATATATATATATATATATATATATATATATATATATATATTGAAACTGACCCCGGATATGGGTTCTAGGGGTCCTAGTTAGCGCTCATTTAAACTTTTTTTTTAATTAAAAAATTCAAAAGTCGGGATCTCCTCAATAGTGAATTTTTTAAAAGAAAGTTCACTAAAAAGGCTAATCTTGGTGGTTGATATATATGTATACATTTATGTGTCACACCGATAACTAAATAAATAATAGGTCGACTTTGATCAAATTTGGTGAGTACCTTTCCTCTGCAAGTGGCGTATATATGTTCGTTATCCAGGAGAATTAGACAAGTTTTTTTTTTGGAAAATTTTCAGCGAAATGCCGCAGAAAAAAAATCGTTGTTGGGGAAAACGCGACTTTAAAATATTGAAGATATCTTTAAATGAGAGCAAACTAGATCCCTCAGAACCCACATCAGGGGACAGTTTCAGTTATTATGTGCTTATGTACATAGATACAGGGTGTTACATTTCTATGGTAAATCTGAATATATCCGTTATTAGACAAAATACGAGAAAAGATATATATACGTTAATTATAAGATATCTTGAGCTGCACCTCACACAATTATTTCAAAATTACAGACTGGCCCATTAAGTCGTTGCTGAAATATTTTTTTTCTAATGGAACATCACTTATATAATTGCCTTTTTGCATTGTCCTTCAACTTATAATGCATGTTTGTAACAAAAAACAGATATTGTTTATCCTTTTCGAGTAATTTCAATTGTTTGTCAACTTTTCAAATTTTTGGCTCATATAAAAAATTGTGATACGGCGTTTTTACCAATAGATAGGGAGTCCCATTAAAATGACGCATTTAGAGGGGTGTTCGTTTCTATTATTCCTCGAAAAAGTCGAGATACCATATACATGCGTTCTCAAATAGTGTCTAAATTTGAAAAATTCAAACTACGGTAACTCATTTTTTTTTCAAAAAGAACAGCCTGTACTTTGTGTCTCAGAAGTAAATGGCATGCCCTCTGCTTCAACTGTTGTATAACACTCCCTATACCAAAAGACTCTAGGTTTGGAATTATTCACATTTTTTCTGCATATTATGAATCCTGTGGAGATCAGTTGTCATTTTTTTTGATTTGTATTTAATTCTAATGACCAATCAGATATGTAATTATTTAGCAAATATTTGAAAAAAAAATATTTAAGTTAACTTTGGCACAAAAATTGATGGGATTATCTGTTTATGTGTTCATAATATATATATATATATATATATATATATATATATATATATATATATATATATATATATATATATATATATATATATATATATATTATTATTATTATTAATTGATCAATACTTTCCAGAAATGTCAAATAAAACTCCAAAATGACAGACTTAAACAACGTTCTTACTTCTGCCAGCTTGTGATATAAACATAGTACTATTTTTCGGCTTATATTTTTTTAAATATACTAGTTGAAATATGCGTAAAAAGTTAAAAAACAACTATTTTTCCTTTTCTTTTTTTTCAATTGTTGTTAGATATTAGGTTTATAATTCAAACTTTATGTATTTTTTCAGCAAAGTTTTCGCAGAAGTCACTTTTTGTAAGATTTTGTGGCATGTGGGTAATTAATAATAAATGTTTAGTAACTTATTGTAAAAGATATTATTGAATTAGCGTGAAAAAAATTGTATAGCAAATTTTCGTAAAAAATAAAACTTATGTGTAACAGTACGTAAGTTAGTTTCTTGAAAAAAAATGGATACTTTTCATGAAGAAAAATGTTGGAAAATTTTCATCTAAATATTTTGTTAAGTTCTGTCAAAAAGCTCTTTGTAGCAACAAGGGACAAAATAAGGCCATCTTCTAAACAGCGCTCTAAAAAGGATTATTTAATGTCTCCATGCCTATTTAATATCCAGGGTATCCTGATTATACTTCAAAAAAATTGGGTGTGGTTAGACAGGATATTGGAGTTTTGTTTAGAGCAAGACAATAATTTCTGCGACGCACAGCTTTGTGTATAGAAGTAAATGGGGCACAATTTGAGCATCTGCTCTAGTGTTTAATAATTTCATAACTTAATAAACGTTATTTTCCATTTCTGTCCAATATTTTATATTAATCCATTGTCTCCGCAAACTTGAGTAAAAGTGTTCCTTATTCTTTTAGTGATTTTTTTTAAAATTCACAAATGAGAGATCCCGACTTGAATTTTGAAAAAATTTCTTCAAATGAGCGCTATTTAGGACCGCTGGAACCCAAATCCGAGGTCAGTTTCACCCTTTAGATGTTTATATATATATATATATATATATATATATATATATATATATATATATATATATATATATATATATATATATATATATATATATATATATATATATATATATATATATATATATATATATATTTATGTGTCACACCTATAACTAAAAAAATACTGGACGGATTTTGATAAAACTTGGTGAGTACCTTCCTCTCGCAAGTGGATTGGACAAGTTCGTTAGCCAGGAAAATCCGTCGAGGTTTTCCCGGAAAGTTTTGTGTTTTCTTTTGAAAAAATCGAAAAAAAATTTATATCTCCGGAATTAACAAAGTAAGGGCAACCAAATTTCATGTGCGCGTTCACATTATTATATGCAAGTTACCTACCAAAATTTAGCTCTGTAGGTTAAAGGACAAAAAAGTTACAGGCATTTAAAAAAAACTAAATTTGAGGTTTCCTCAAAACGTCAAAGTCGCGATTTTAAACGTCAAAATTGGTAATATCTAGGCAATGAACCTGAAAATGATATGAGCTCTGGAAGGAAAATATCTCAAGCAGAATGTTTTACAAAGCCCGAAGTCTTAGTTTCAATCGCCACTGTCTTTCATTTTACTAAAATATTCCCAGAAAATTTATTTCAAATACACCCTTTCTCTTATGATTTGGCAGTAGTGTTGGCTATAGAGTTTATTGGTATATCGTTTTTGTCGAATTTTCATAAAAAAAATTAAACTTCAATATGTCCGTTATTACGCACGATACGAAAAAAAATTGTATACATTAATTATAGGGTGTCTTGAGCTACATTTTCTTAAAAAAATTCACTAATGGGGAGATCTGTGTTTATATATATATATATATATATATATATATATATATATATATATATATATATATTATTTTTTATTTTTTTAATTTCAACAACACACCACGAGGGCTTACAGCCTAAATACTATCGTACCGTGAGTGTTGACAAGGAGGAAAGAGGCAGCTTGTTAATTCTGGACTTGAAGGTTTGGAGATTCGGAGGAGAGGGAAAAACATGTGCCGGCAAGGAATTCCACAACTTGGAAGTCCTCGGGACAAAAGAGCGGGCATAACAAGATGTTCTATGTCTGGTGACCTGGACAGTAAAATGGTGCATTTGCTCTGTTCCCCTGGTGGATCTGTTGGGGGCAGCAGGTTGAGGAACTATGGAGGAAAGCTCCTCTGAGCAGTGCCCGTGCAGATATCTATAAAAGAGAGAAAGGTCACCAACGGCACGTCGGTGGGCAAGGGATGGCAGCCTTTGGGTGAGGTTAGGGTCACCGATGAGACATATAGCTCTCTTTTGAATGGAGTCCAAGATAGCGAGTGTAGAAGCGGCAGCGGCACCCCAGATGTGGGAGCAGTATTCGAGGTTTGGCCTTATTTGTGAAGTATATAAGGTATAGAGATTAGCTGGTGAAAAGTATTTGCGAGCCCGGAAGAGGAAACCTAATTTCTTGGCAGCCGCTTCTGCAATTGATGTGACATGTTGGTGCCAATTAAGATTTCGATCCACAGAAATGCTAACAAGAGAAAAGGACTCATTACTTTGAATAACTTGGTTGTTCATTGTGATGGGTCTAGTGCTGGTGTATCTCTTGTGAGAAAGAAAGCAAGACTTAGTTTTGGTGGGGTTGAATTGTACAAGATTTCTACTTCCCCAGTCTAATATTTTTTGGAGATCCACGGAGACAGAACCCTCCATGAGTCTGCGATCCTCATCTAATTGGGCTAAAGAGACAGGCTTAGAATATTGTATATTTGAATGGAGGGTGCTGTCGTCCGCGTAGCTGTGAACTGGGTTGGATGTGCTCGAGAGGAGGTCATTGATGTGGAGAAGAAACAAAGTAGGGGCTAAAGCTGAACCTTGAGGAACTCCTGCATTAATTGGATACAGTTTAGAGGAATGGCCATCCACAACAACAGATATGCTCCTGTTGGAGAGGAAATTTGCTGTCCACATACAGAGTTTTGGTGCAAGGCCATAGGCCGGTAGTTTATTAAGCAGCGCTGCGTGCCAGACCTGGTCGAATGCTTTGGATATGTCTAGAGCAACAATCTGGGATTCACCGTGTTGTTCCATAGACTTGTTCCAAGAATGGGTGACAAAGGAAAGGAGGTCGGCAGTCGATCTGCGCTGACGGAATCCATACTGCCTGTCGTGGATTAGACTGTGTTTTTCAAGAAATTTTAGTAATTCGGTGTTTATATACTTTTCCATCACTTTAGAGACGACTGAAAGGAGAGAAATGGGCCTGTAGTTGCTGGGAAGCGCTTTGGATCCTTTCTTGGGGATGGGTTGTACTCGAGCAGTTTTCCAGTTACTAGGGAATATGCCTTTATTATAAGATATCTGAAACAGACGAGTCAGGACAGGAGCAAGCTCTGGTGCGCATTTTTTGAGAACAATTGCTGGGATCTCGTCAAGGCCAGAGGCTTTCCTGGTATTAAGAGAAGAGAGCATCTTTCGTACCTTTTTAGTTTTGAAAATGATATCCGTCATTTTATGCGCGACATTGGGGACTGTTGGTGGTTGAACATTTGGAGGTGGGTTGAGAGTAGAATTGCCGGCGAACAACGAAGCAAAAAGTTCAGCCTTGGCCAGGGCAGTAGAAACAATTTTATCCCCTGAGACAAGAGGTGGGAACGTGCTTTTGCAGAAATTATTCCCAATAGATTTAGCAAGAGTCCAGAAGGGTTTGCCGCCGTTGGAGCTTAAGAGGACTTTGTTTTTGATGTGGTTATTAAACGAGTTTTTTGCCTCAGAAAGAATGTGGACATAACGGTTTCTTGCGTCGTTAAATGCTTGACGATTTTCTTGACTGGGATTGTGTAGAAGCGTTTTGTGAGCTTTGACCTTTTCAAGTCTGGCCTTGTCACAGGATTTAGAGAACCAGGGCTTTTGAGTGGCTGAAGAGGTTTTCTGTGTACATGGGATAAATAATTCCATGCCAGCTTGGATAATTTCGGTGACGTTTTGTGAGATATCAGAGGGGTCAGGATAAGAGAAGCAGACAGACGCCCATGGAAATGAGGAAAAGTAATTCCGCATTTCGTCCCAGTTTGCGGAGTTGTAGTGCCAAACGATACGTGGGTGTGATGACTGTGTGACCTCGGGTTGTATTGCGCAGGAAGCAGTGACCATGCCGTGGTCTGAGCGCCCAAGGGGGGCGGTGACTGATATCTTATAGCATTCAGGTTGTGTAGTAAGAAGGAGATCCAAGAGATTTGAGCTGTGTGTTGGGATACGAGGAAAGTAAGTAGGTTGCTGAACCATATTGGCTAAAGAATTGCTGACCGCAAAAGCCTCCGCTGCTCTCCCTTGTGGATCGGTTTTTGAAGATCCTAGCCATTCCTTATTATGGACATTGAAGTCACCAAGAATAGTGACCTCGGAGGAAGGATATTCAGAAATCAGATAGTCGGTTTTTTCAGAAAGGTAGTCAAAGAGCTGGACAAAGTTGTTGTCAGAAGGTGACCGGTAAATGCAACAAATGAATTTAGTTGCAGCCCTGAGAGAGAGTTTTATCCATAGTATGTCTTTTCTTCCAGCTTCTAAATTGGGGAGTCTGGTGCAGGGTAGATTGCTACGGACGTATGCGCACACGCCTCCATGCAATCTAAAGGAAGTAAGGAGCTCATACCCCGGGAAATTAAGGTGATTAGTGGCTGTTTTGGCACTGATTTGGGTTTCGGTGAGGAAGAGGAGTTGGGGCCTGTTAGCCTGGAGGAAATGGTGGACGGAGTTCAGGTTAGAATTTAGGCCACATATATTCGAAAAGGATATGTTAAATCTTGATGTTGGCGCCCCCTGTACACCCCTCTCCCGGAGATCCGAATGGAGGGGTATTTTGCCTCCGGAATATTTTGTACAAGGAGGAGCCATCATCATTTTTGTTTATAAGGGAAACCGACTCATACACCAGAACCGGAAACGTCCGTTGGGACTTCACCGGCCCCTTGATGTATGGGGTGGTACCTCCTCGGGCGTGAAAAAATCCTTTACTATTACGTAAAGGAAAATTCCACTACCACCTGCACGATATATATATATATATATATATATATATATATATATATATATATATATATATATATATATATATATATATATATATATCTCGTACCGATAATTCAAAAAATAATGGACCGATCTTGATCAAATTTGGTGAGTACCTTGATTTTGTAAGTGGCTTGGATAAGTTCGTTGGTCAGAAAAATTGGACCAGGTTTTCGTGGCAAATTTTGTGTTTTCTTTCTAAAAAAACTTATATCTCCGCAAATAACAAAGTGAGGGTAACCAAATTTGGTACGCGTATTTGTATTATAAAGAGTAAACCATGTACCAAAATTTAGGTCTCTCAGTTTAAGGACAAAAAGTTACGTGCAGCTAAAGAAAATTTTGGAGTTTTCCTTAAAACGTCAAACTCGCAATTTAAAACGTCTAAATTGGCAATGTTTAGGCAATAAACGTGAAACAAATACGGATTGTGAAAAAAAATTTTGCAAGAATAGTGTTCTGCGAACCCTTAAGTTTCAGATTCAACCGTCATTGGCCTTCATTTTACTAAAATGTTGACAGAAAATTCATTTCAAATAGACTCTTTCTTTGATGCTTTGGCTGTCGGTTTAGTTAAGTTGATGCTCTCGCTGTAGGTTTAGTGAAGTTTATGGTTTAACGGTCTAAATTTGTAGCTAATTTTCGTAGGACAAATTCGTTACTGCATTTTAGCGTTTTTTATCGTAATATTATGCATGTTTGTAAGAAATAAATCTGGACGCAGTAAGTGCGTTTTGGTAGCGAATTTTCATTAAATCCTTCAAATTTTAATAACTCAATTTGCTATTAATGTAAGTTTTGTTGTTTAGGAAACCAACATTTAACTTTATTTTCGGAAAATTTTTGTATAAACGCGGCAAGGGCGTTTTGGTAGCGAATTTTCATTAAATGTTTCAAATTTCAATAACTCAATTTGCTATTAACCTAAGGTTCATTGGCTAGGAGACCAGTTTTCTCAGAAACATTTAAAGTTTATTTTCGGAACATTTTTGTACATTTTCAAATAATTATTTTGATAAAATATGGTACATTCTTCCTACTATATAGGTTATACCGGTAACCAAATTGATGCATGCTCGCATTAGAGCGATATATTTGTAATTAAAACCATTTTTATGAAAATTCAGTTCCATAACGTACTTGCTGCGTCTAGAGTTTTTTTTATTTAATAAAACTCTGCAATTTATTGTTTGACAATTTAAACTGCTGCTGACAACTTTTGCTGTATTCATAGTAACGTAAATGTTCAGTTTAAAAATCCAAATTAATAATATAATTAATACTTGTGTGTCTTTAGTGAACAAACAATTTTTAATAAATTTTTCTCGAAAACTGTACACGCTACGGAATTTCTACCAGCATACCTTATTTTTGTATTAGTCTTTCAATTTTTAAAACTGTTGGAAACTTTCGGGCATTTTGATTTTAAACATATTTTTTCTAAATTATAACCCTTAGAGTGTTCACACGCGCACCATTGCTTCACATAATAAACTAGATTTTGCGTTTTTCTTTATATGCTGTTAATATTTACTCGTGTACAAATTTTGGAAATCTTATCTTCAGCCGTTTTAAAGATAATTAAGGAATATCGCTTTAAGCGTAACAACTGTAACACCCAGTTTCTCAGTATCACGAGCTTAAAATGAAAAATTTTATATAAACTACCCCCACTATTTTTTCAAGGTAAACTCACGCCCCAATTTTTTTTAAGTATAATTAGGACACCTGTATACATTGACAAATTTTATAAGAGAGGAATCTTTGGAGGCAACAGTTGTAAAAACGAATGCTTGAAGATTATGGTTTAACTTTATGCTGATGATCGAGTATTGCATGGAATCCTAATGTAGGCAGTATTAAAAAGATGAACGGAAACAATAAACCAAATGAATTTATGTGTGAATGCAGTAACTAAAAATGCTATGGTGATCGTAATAGAAAGCGAAACAGTTAAATATAAAAGCTACAGATAAATGGTAGCTTGCTAGGGAAAGTAAAATTTTTGCGTATTCTGGAAGAGAGGTTACAAAAATTTAAAGAATTCACGAAGAAATGCAAATTAAGATGGATATAAGTGGAAATGTGCGAGAAGTAGTGACCAGACAATTTGTAGAAAATATTTGGCTCAAAACACAGATCATAGAAGTTCACAAAAGCTTTGTCGGGTGTTTCAGGCCGAATATAAAAGTTCCAGAAAAAAAAAGAAAGGAGTTATTATTAACGAAAAGTATGCATGTGTGATGTGTGGATGTGTGATTATAGAAGCAGCATGAGTAGTTGAAATATAATACAAATATTCCTAGAAATAACCGAAACTCTCTTGTTTTATCTCCCCCTCGCCCCTTATAACATCAGCAGAAATAGTAGTAGCAGCAATAATAGTAAGTGCGTGTTTAATCCTTTAAAGCTCTTATTTAGTTGATACCAAATTGAAAAACTATCATTTAAAAATTAAAATCACCAATTAAAAGGATGTGTCAAAAAAATTTAAGATACACGCACGCCACTGTCTTCCAATGGCCTCCTATGTGATAAAAGTTCCGACGAGATCAATAGAAGAACTGAATGTCTGCCATCCTGCCATTTGTCTCAGTTTTATTGAGGTAACTGTGAAATTTGTTATGTACATGCTACAGCTTAGCCTATATTCACGGCAAACTGTTCCCGGCGTTTATGTCTTTCTCCCAAGTATTCGTGAGTTGCCCACGCACAATGTTTTGGAGACAGTTTGTAGATTCAGACAAGTAATAGGAACCATAAATATAAAATGTCTTTAAAAAATCGCTGCTTAAGTACCAGTAAACCTTTCTTTTATATACGAAAACATGACATACGCTATATACATGGGGTCAGAATCCTTCTACAAATTATTTTTGAGAAAAACAAAATGCAAATTCCGTCGAATGCATGCTACATGCAACATTTATTCATCTTTAGTAATACTTCAATTTGTTATTTTTAGCAAGTTTTCATTGCAAATTGTGTTTGATCACTCTTTTAGTGAATTTTAGTAGAGAATATTCACTAACGAGATCGCGGGGTCAGTTTAAATGTTTATATGTTTGCATATATATATATATATATATATATATATATATATATATATATATATATATATATATATATATATATATATATATATATATATATATATATATATATATATATATATATATATATATATATATATATATATATATATATATATATATATATATATATATATATATATATATATATACGGTTAAATGGCGAAAGTAGTGCAGTTTTATGAGTGTAATTCAGAACTGTTTTTGTTTCCTTACAAAATGTTAGGAATTACTTGATATTTTGAAAAAACTTATACTTGCCGATTTCGTTAAATGCATTTAGCTGCGTTAGTATTGGGTTTACTGAAAAGTTGTGAAGAAAAAAGTTGTAGATAAATATGTTCTAAATGTATCAAAAATATACAAATTTTAAAAAGATCTGTGACTTTTGAGTTATGACATAAACTTGTGTTTTTTAAATAGAAACCGTAGTCGACTGTGGCTTCATTAGAGAGGTCTTTTTTTTTCTCTTTACATTGATATAAGATACGATATAATTATTCTAGGAAATAAAAATGTTACAGTGGTTTTCTTTTTTTTTCAAAAAAATAACATTGGTTACCACGGAAGCGGTTGTTTATTTCAAATAGCGAAAACCTGAGTCGAAGTCTTCGCACATAGTTGACATAATATTTCTAATTAGAGATATACTAACGTATAAAGCGAGTTTTGAAGTTAAACTTTAATAACAAACATTTACAAAATTTTTATGTTAAATTTTAACTAAAGTTGATAAGCGTCTATCTGACACATGCAAGCAAACGTACTTACAATTGTTTCTTTGTTTTTTTTTTTGGCAATTAAATATAAATAGGGGTGGTGTTATAAAAAGTTATTATCATTCCTTATGGTCCTCGGCGGTCTAGGGGCAAGAACGTGTTCCTCTGAACCGAAGGGTATTGGGTTCGATTACCAGGGTCTTCTATAACTTTTTCAGTACATATTGATGAAATTAACATCAACCGAGGTTGTGGCTTTGTACTTGAGCACAACGAATGTCTGCACGTCAGAGGGGACGTAAAGTCGTCGATCGTGTACCATGCAATGTTGGGGACGTTAAAGATCCCTACAATCCTTGCAGAAAGCAGGAATTCGGCAAACTTTTCAAGGTAGTGAGGTGAAACTGATCTTTGGCGTCGGTGATTGGCCATAGTCGCGGAAATATGCCAACGTTAAGAAGCAAAAAACAAAATTCTTTATGTTTATCAAATTTTCGTTAAAAGTAATTTTAATGTTTTCTAAATATATGGGTTATATGTTCTTACATTAACTTTCGGCCTGTTGAAAATACCAGCACTATGTGAGAACGTCGCAGACCATGTGCCAATGAAGGAATTCTCTAAGTAAATCAGTCTGAAATTCAACCGCGGACAGTAAAGATTATCGTCGTTAATTCATGGTTGTTAGTGAAGTTTCATTAAGAAAATTCACTACTAGAGAGGTATCGATGGTGAGACTTTCGGAAAATTTCTTTAAATGAGCGTGAAAGGGCTTCGGGAACCCATTTCCATGGTCAGTTAAAATGTTTATATATATATATATATATATATATATATATATATATATATATATATATATATATATATATATATATATATATTTGTGTGTGTGTAAGAGTGTAACTAACAATTTTGTAAATTGTCAGCCTTTGACCATTTCTTTCCTAATACCGGGACAAAGTTTGCGTCCAAGAACGCTAAACATTAGCCTGCGAATGTATACTAATAAATAGAAAATTTAATGACAGTGATTAAATTTGTTTAAAAGCAATCTAGAACGACTTTCCATTATGTATAAAATTATGGATAAAAATTAAGCTTCCCATTCTTCACGTGCACGGTATTTGAAATTAAAATCCATCTCTCTCACCTACTTTAATCTGACCAGATGTATCTATTTGTCACAGAGAAGCGTGTATGCTCACGCTCTGTCCATGGCACAACCTGGAAATCGTCTCCGCTGATGCTAATTGCTAATACTTAGCGTTGTAAATAATCGGATTATTTTGATACTCGGATGATACGGATTCATATAAAAAATTTCGGAGGCAGAAAGTGCGTTATAGTAGTGAATTTTCATAAGAATTGTACACTATTAATAAGATATACTATTAAAACTAATTCTTTAAATTTAAATGGACCTTGGAGAACGGTTTTAGAGTACCAGTTCGCGATTATTTGAAAAGAATTATATTTTATGTGGAGTTAAAAAATTAAGATTTTGTCTCAGATATAATATGTAAGTACTGCAAGTGTCTTTAAAAAAATTGTGTTACAAATTTTACAAAAGTTACAAAAGTTTTTCAGAAAAAAATTAATTATTTACAAAGGAAATGTACCTGTCATTGATTATAAATATTGCAGGTATTTTCCTTATTAATTGCTCGGGTGATTTTGGTATAGTCAACCCATCCAGTTTTTGCAAACAATAAACAACAAAAAAGGTTTTTTAAAACAAATTTGTAGTTATCGGCAAAGCTCATTATGTTATTTTTCTTTAATTTAATACCCATCCAAGGTCGATTTAAATTTAAATAATTAGTTTTAAGAATATATATTACTAATAGTGTACAATTCTTATGAAAATTCACTACTATAACGCACTTGCTGCGTACCGAAATTTTGTTTATTAATGTTAAAGAATTACTGTTCAATTACATATAAACCTACTCAATTTAATCACTAAAGTTTACTGGATGCTTATGTTCTACGTTCCTTGGACCTAGTTAACGTTTTGATAGTAGAGTTGGTAGAGAGTTTATATTGTCGTGCCCAAACCAGAGAGTTTCACATTTAGGGTCGAGCCCCGAGAATATTCACATTTTGGTGCCGAAATTAAGGGATAACTTTCTAGTCGTGCATCCTGTTAAATTGAGTTGAGTATTAAGGAGTTATCGTGAGTGTATTGTATTGAAAAAAAAGGATAGTCAAACAAAGGTAACTGCAAGAAAAGTAATCAGAAAATAACTAACGAAACTGATTAGCAGTGCTGCTGAAAGATAAGGTAATTCCAAAGACCCCATAAATAGCGAAGAATATGCAGTTTTATTGGAACGCATAAAAGCCGTCAACAGTGAACTGAGTGAACTTTAAAGAAGCATATATTCTCAGACTCCTGCAGATCAAGTTGACCGGTTAGAAGCCGAATATGAAAAAATCCTCGATTACGAAGACAAAGCATCGAGAGTAATAACGAAATTTGACGTCGGCTTCCTGCAGAAAACTGCTTATCTGAAAGAGGTTCTCAATTGAGCATAACAAATGAAAATCAAGCTAATGAGCCCCTTCAAACTGAGTCAGCAGTCACGACCGTCCGACATCATACCCAAAGCCGTTAGATTACCAAAACTAGGAAATTTGATGGTAGTGTCAATAAGTGGCCATCGTCTTGAGAAGAATTTTCTGTCGCTATCAAAACGGTGAGTTAGATGACAATTTAAAATTCCAATATTTACCAGTCGATTGTAGTCGGTAAGGCAGCATACTCGATAAGTTGACTTTCTGTTTCTAAAATTTGTTACGCCGGCGCGATAGAATTATTGTAAAATGAATACGGTAACTCCGAAAGAATCATCGTCTATTATGGCTAGCAACTGTTAAAACTTTTGCCGAAAAAAAGCCGTAACGACGTCGCAAGTTAAAGACAGCTTTATAATGTTTGTTTGTCTATAAGTCGATCTTTAATTTCGATGGGTATAATGCCGGATCTATATGCACTTATGGTAAAGTCGGTATTGTTTAACATATGCCCGTATAGTTTAAAAGTTGATTTTAGCAAGCAAGTGAAGTCTCAGGGGGATATTGACTGAGACAGTGAGAACAGCGAAGAAAAACGGAGTCACTTAACATACGCGAACGTAAGCCAAACATTAGAAAAACGGATGCATTTTCTAAAGTTAAAAGTTGAGTTTTTAGAAGAGGCTCAGAGTTAAAGTAACCGTACTATGAAAATGACTGTGAATATAGGTTATCGTTATGAAAATAAAAAGGACTCTAATAAAAATATGTGCACATCTGCAGGACTTTTAACGAGTTTAAAACAAAGCTATGTCTTTTGTTCAAGCAAATCGCACATATCGGCTGTGTGTGAAAATAAAAAAACCGTTAGTGGACAAGAAAACCATTTTGAAAAAAATCATGTATTTTGGTTATGCTAGAGTCAGACAACGCAAAAGACTGCAAAAAATTTTAAATTCAAAAACTGTAAAGGAATGCATGTGTTATCTACTTGTGATCCAGATTATTGTAAACTGCAATAAACGACAAGTGTAAACCAAGTAGAATCTAAAGAAGTGTAATTCAGAACTGTTTTTGTTTCCTTACAAAATGTTAGGAATTACTTGATATTTTGAAAAAACTTATACTTGCCGATTTCGTTAAATGCATTTAGCTGCGTTAGTATTGGGTTTACTGAAAAGTTGTGAAGAAAAAAGTTGTAGATAAATATGTTCTAAATGTATCAAAAATATACAAATTTTAAAAAGATCTGTGACTTTTGAGTTATGACATAAACTTGTGTTTTTTAAATAGAAACCGTAGTCGACTGTGGCTTCATTAGAGAGGTCTTTTTTTTTCTCTTTACATTGATATAAGATACGATATAATTATTCTAGGAAATAAAAATGTTACAGTGGTTTTCTTTTTTTTTCAAAAAAATAACATTGGTTACCACGGAAGCGGTTGTTTATTTCAAATAGCGAAAACCTGAGTCGAAGTCTTCGCACATAGTTGACATAATATTTCTAATTAGAGATATACTAACGTATAAAGCGAGTTTTGAAGTTAAACTTTAATAACAAACATTTACAAAATTTTTATGTTAAATTTTAACTAAAGTTGATAAGCGTCTATCTGACACATGCAAGCAAACGTACTTACAATTGTTTCTTTGTTTTTTTTTTTGGCAATTAAATATAAATAGGGGTGGTGTTATAAAAAGTTATTATCATTCCTTATGGTCCTCGGCGGTCTAGGGGCAAGAACGTGTTCCTCTGAACCGAAGGGTATTGGGTTCGATTACCAGGGTCTTCTATAACTTTTTCAGTACATATTGATGAAATTAACATCAACCGAGGTTGTGGCTTTGTACTTGAGCACAACGAATGTCTGCACGTCAGAGGGGACGTAAAGTCGTCGATCGTGTACCATGCAATGTTGGGGACGTTAAAGATCCCTACAATCCTTGCAGAAAGCAGGAATTCGGCAAACTTTTCAAGGTAGTGAGGTGAAACTGATCTTTGGCGTCGGTGATTGGCCATAGTCGCGGAAATATGCCAACGTTAAGAAGCAAAAAACAAAATTCTTTATGTTTATCAAATTTTCGTTAAAAGTAATTTTAATGTTTTCTAAATATATGGGTTATATGTTCTTACATTAACTTTCGGCCTGTTGAAAATACCAGCACTATGTGAGAACGTCGCAGACCATGTGCCAATGAAGGAATTCTCTAAGTAAATCAGTCTGAAATTCAACCGCGGACAGTAAAGATTATCGTCGTTAATTCATGGTTGTTAGTGAAGTTTCATTAAGAAAATTCACTACTAGAGAGGTATCGATGGTGAGACTTTCGGAAAATTTCTTTAAATGAGCGTGAAAGGGCTTCGGGAACCCATTTCCATGGTCAGTTAAAATGTTTATATATATATATATATATATATATATATATATATATATATATATATATATATATATATATATATATATATATATATATATATTTGTGTGTGTGTAAGAGTGTAACTAACAATTTTGTAAATTGTCAGCCTTTGACCATTTCTTTCCTAATACCGGGACAAAGTTTGCGTCCAAGAACGCTAAACATTAGCCTGCGAATGTATACTAATAAATAGAAAATTTAATGACAGTGATTAAATTTGTTTAAAAGCAATCTAGAACGACTTTCCATTATGTATAAAATTATGGATAAAAATTAAGCTTCCCATTCTTCACGTGCACGGTATTTGAAATTAAAATCCATCTCTCTCACCTACTTTAATCTGACCAGATGTATCTATTTGTCACAGAGAAGCGTGTATGCTCACGCTCTGTCCATGGCACAACCTGGAAATCGTCTCCGCTGATGCTAATTGCTAATACTTAGCGTTGTAAATAATCGGATTATTTTGATACTCGGATGATACGGATTCATATAAAAAATTTCGGAGGCAGAAAGTGCGTTATAGTAGTGAATTTTCATAAGAATTGTACACTATTAATAAGATATACTATTAAAACTAATTCTTTAAATTTAAATGGACCTTGGAGAACGGTTTTAGAGTACCAGTTCGCGATTATTTGAAAAGAATTATATTTTATGTGGAGTTAAAAAATTAAGATTTTGTCTCAGATATAATATGTAAGTACTGCAAGTGTCTTTAAAAAAATTGTGTTACAAATTTTACAAAAGTTACAAAAGTTTTTCAGAAAAAAATTAATTATTTACAAAGGAAATGTACCTGTCATTGATTATAAATATTGCAGGTATTTTCCTTATTAATTGCTCGGGTGATTTTGGTATAGTCAACCCATCCAGTTTTTGCAAACAATAAACAACAAAAAAGGTTTTTTAAAACAAATTTGTAGTTATCGGCAAAGCTCATTATGTTATTTTTCTTTAATTTAATACCCATCCAAGGTCGATTTAAATTTAAATAATTAGTTTTAAGAATATATATTACTAATAGTGTACAATTCTTATGAAAATTCACTACTATAACGCACTTGCTGCGTACCGAAATTTTGTTTATTAATGTTAAAGAATTACTGTTCAATTACATATAAACCTACTCAATTTAATCACTAAAGTTTACTGGATGCTTATGTTCTACGTTCCTTGGACCTAGTTAACGTTTTGATAGTAGAGTTGGTAGAGAGTTTATATTGTCGTGCCCAAACCAGAGAGTTTCACATTTAGGGTCGAGCCCCGAGAATATTCACATTTTGGTGCCGAAATTAAGGGATAACTTTCTAGTCGTGCATCCTGTTAAATTGAGTTGAGTATTAAGGAGTTATCGTGAGTGTATTGTATTGAAAAAAAAGGATAGTCAAACAAAGGTAACTGCAAGAAAAGTAATCAGAAAATAACTAACGAAACTGATTAGCAGTGCTGCTGAAAGATAAGGTAATTCCAAAGACCCCATAAATAGCGAAGAATATGCAGTTTTATTGGAACGCATAAAAGCCGTCAACAGTGAACTGAGTGAACTTTAAAGAAGCATATATTCTCAGACTCCTGCAGATCAAGTTGACCGGTTAGAAGCCGAATATGAAAAAATCCTCGATTACGAAGACAAAGCATCGAGAGTAATAACGAAATTTGACGTCGGCTTCCTGCAGAAAACTGCTTATCTGAAAGAGGTTCTCAATTGAGCATAACAAATGAAAATCAAGCTAATGAGCCCCTTCAAACTGAGTCAGCAGTCACGACCGTCCGACATCATACCCAAAGCCGTTAGATTACCAAAACTAGGAAATTTGATGGTAGTGTCAATAAGTGGCCATCGTCTTGAGAAGAATTTTCTGTCGCTATCAAAACGGTGAGTTAGATGACAATTTAAAATTCCAATATTTACCAGTCGATTGTAGTCGGTAAGGCAGCATACTCGATAAGTTGACTTTCTGTTTCTAAAATTTGTTACGCCGGCGCGATAGAATTATTGTAAAATGAATACGGTAACTCCGAAAGAATCATCGTCTATTATGGCTAGCAACTGTTAAAACTTTTGCCGAAAAAAAGCCGTAACGACGTCGCAAGTTAAAGACAGCTTTATAATGTTTGTTTGTCTATAAGTCGATCTTTAATTTCGATGGGTATAATGCCGGATCTATATGCACTTATGGTAAAGTCGGTATTGTTTAACATATGCCCGTATAGTTTAAAAGTTGATTTTAGCAAGCAAGTGAAGTCTCAGGGGGATATTGACTGAGACAGTGAGAACAGCGAAGAAAAACGGAGTCACTTAACATACGCGAACGTAAGCCAAACATTAGAAAAACGGATGCATTTTCTAAAGTTAAAAGTTGAGTTTTTAGAAGAGGCTCAGAGTTAAAGTAACCGTACTATGAAAATGACTGTGAATATAGGTTATCGTTATGAAAATAAAAAGGACTCTAATAAAAATATGTGCACATCTGCAGGACTTTTAACGAGTTTAAAACAAAGCTATGTCTTTTGTTCAAGCAAATCGCACATATCGGCTGTGTGTGAAAATAAAAAAACCGTTAGTGGACAAGAAAACCATTTTGAAAAAAATCATGTATTTTGGTTATGCTAGAGTCAGACAACGCAAAAGACTGCAAAAAATTTTAAATTCAAAAACTGTAAAGGAATGCATGTGTTATCTACTTGTGATCCAGATTATTGTAAACTGCAATAAACGACAAGTGTAAACCAAGTAGAATCTAAAGAAGTCACCAGTTTAATAGAAGAAAGTCAGACTAAAAACTCGGGACGCAGCAAGTGCGTTATGGTAGTGAATTTTCATAGAAATGATCTGGCACAAAATATTTTATTATAACTTTTTTTTCTTGTAACATGGAAATCTAAATTTTGGTGTATAGTTTACTTTTTATATCGTTAACCTACCTACCAAATTTGGTTATCATAGATTTTTTATTTTTTAAGATAAAAATTTTTTTCAAATGAAAACTCAAAATTTTATCGGAAAACCTCGTCCGATTTTTCTGATCAACGAACTTGTGAAAGCAATTTACAAAAGGAAGGTACATGCCAAATTATATCAAAATCTGCCCATTATTCTTTGAGATAAAAATTTTTTTCAAATGAAAAGTCAAAAATTTCCCGGAAAAACTCATCCGATTTTCCTGACTAACGAACTTGTCAAAGCCATTTACAAAAGGAAGGTACACGCCAAATTTTATTAAAATGGGATTATTACTTTTTGAGATAAAAATTTTTTTCGAATGAAAACTCAAAATTTTCCCGGAAAACCTCATCTGATTTTCCTGACTAAAGAACTTATCCAAGCCATTTACAAAAGAAAGGTACGTTGCAAATTTTATCAAAATCGGCCTATTATTTTTTGAGTTATCGGTGTGATACATATATATATATATATATATATATATATATATATATATATATATATATATATATATATATATATATATATATATATATATATATATATATATATATATATATATATATATATATATATATATATATATATATAAATATATAAACATATAAAAATTGTAACTGACCCCGGATATGGGTTCTAGGGGTCCTAGATCGCGCTCATTTGCAAAAAATTTTTCAAAATTCAAAAGTCGGGATCTCCCCATTAGTGAATTTTTTCTACGAAAATTCACTAAAAGGTGTATTTAAAAACAGCATGTGCATTTATAACGACGACACAAAGTTGTATAAGACTGATAGCAGATGGAGGCAGTCAGCTAACGTTTATTAAAGAGTCTGTCTCAAAAGTTTCAATTTGTCTATTACTGGAACCCATAATGTGTCAATAATAACCTTTGTAAGTACGAAACGACCCACTTCTAAAATTTCCAATAAAGTGCTGGTACCGTTATAATAATAATCTTATAAAAGTGGAAGCGGTTGAAGTTCGTAAAAGGTTTACATTTAGCAGATGCTCGTATTAGAGGTATGAAGCCAATACCAGGTTTATCGTTACTAATAGGGGCAGATAATTACTGCCGAGGCATAACTGCTGAACATTTTTGTACATCAAAATCGTCAACAGCAGTAAACTATTTTTTTCGGGTGGGTGATGCATGGCAAAAAAGAAAAATCTAATTCTTATGATTTAGTGTAAATCTGGCAACTGTGTTAAATGCACAACCAAAAAGATCCAATGAACGTAAACATATGGAAATTCTGAGAAATTAAAGTAACCCGTTTAAAGCAAGAAAATAATGTTCCTCTTAAAGAGTTTAATGATAACTTTGCCACAGAGAACGGACACCCAATAGGAAATAAATATAAATTGTTTTTGCCCTGGAAATACAAGAAGCCTATTGTTGTGAAGTCTATATAACTTAAAAATAAAATTGGTGTACTAAATTCCGTAAAGACATTAAAGGAAAAAACTTTTGAAGACAGCGAATATGATGAGGCCATCTGGCAATACGTAAACAAGGGGTTTGCTGAAAATGTAAAGTACAGTGACCCTGAAGCCATCAATAGTTTTTATTTATCGCACTCATCTGTTTAGAAGACAAGTCAACAGGAGTTGTCTTTAATGCTAGTGCGTGTAGGCAAAAAATTAATGTGGATGCTTAAAGGATTTACCTTATATGTCGGAGACAACCTAACAACAAATTTATTAAAGGTACTGTTGAATTGTAGACTGGGAAAAAATGGAATGATTCCCCATATTGTAAAGGTATTTTTACAAGTATCTTTAACAGAAAATGATAGAGATTCTCCGAGCGTCTTATGGTACGACAGACAAGTAGATCAAGATCGCCACTGCCGCAATTAAGTAGATATTGAATGACATGTTACTTTTCGTGTTTGTTGGAGCCCATGTATTTTAAGGGCAACACTAAATAAATATTTTAATCTTATGAGGGAGAAACACCTGTGATATTTTAAAGGAATGTGTTTATGTGGACGACCTTATAGCCGGTTTATATTCAATAAATGATGATGAAACTTATTACAATGAAGCTAAAGAAATTTTATTTACAACCGGCAAGAATTTACAAAAACGGCATTCGAATAATAATATCGTGCAACCTAATTTCTCTAATTGTGCATTTGATGAACAAACAAAAGTTTTAGGTATATTATGGTGTACTTAAGTACTTAAGCCCATACTTTGATGAATGATTTACGTAATCTGATATCTGATACTAATATCGTGACAAAACGTTCCATATTATCGTCGGTTACAAACATATTCGATCCACTGAGCTATTTCGGACCTTTTGCACTCACAGTGAAGTTACTAATATAAGACATTTGGAAACTAAAGTTATCTTAGGATGACGAACTGCAGTTAGAAATCGTTAATAAGTGGAAAAATTGGTATTCGGAATTGGAAGGACTAAAAAAATTATCGATACCGCGATGTTGTGTGGACAGTAACGAATCGGAAATGCAACTACATATATTTGCGCACGCGTGTTTTCGTGCTTACGGTTGTGTCGCAAATTAACAACACTTGTACTTAGGTTGCTTTTTTAAAAAATTTATTAAACTACTTAAACTATTTAACAACAAACTAGCATAGTTACTGCCTAAATTAATACTGAACAAATATTACACAAAACAGTGGCTTTATATAATAATCGGATAAGTGTTTGTTGCAGGTTCTCACGAGAACATGCAGATCTAGCTTCCTCTGATTTCGCACTGCTGGCACTATCTGCAACGGTCGGCATAATTCGTAGAATCTGCTTATGGGAACTGCTGCATGCAAATGTAACTTGATACCATCTACGTGACATATCGTGAGAAGCCATGTGTTAACTCCTCCCCCCATTAGAGGACGGAACCCTTGGGTTTCGGAATTCTTAAGGGATTTTCCGCTTCTGCTTTGCTTCTTTCATTCTGCTGGGCACATCTTCTTTTGACAAAAACTGTAATAAATATTGTTGCTAGAAGGATTAGTATGATGTAGAGTAGGATCGTCCAAACACTTGTGTGGTACAACGGGAGTCTAATTTTGTTGGGAATTCTACTTTTTATAGACTGCAGCTGAGCCCTGATGTTGCTTACGTCGTGCAAAGGGACGTTTTCCAGTTCCATTGCTGGCAATTCTTCTATGTTCATTTTGCTTTCTGGATCTTCTTCCAACTTTGGTAAGGAGAACAATTGTTGTGTCTCAACTGAGCTCTGCACTGTACTGTATCGTTTACCACCAATCGACAACTGACATCTTGGTTTGAGTGTCACCATATACGTGCCTTGTATAATTTGTGTGTTTTCTTCTCCCGAGCATTTGATTGACATCTTGGTTTCCTTTGGAGCCACCACCATAAACTGTGTGTTGCCATATTTGGAAACGATAGTCTTGGTAATTTTTACAGTCTCTTGTTCGCAATTATTGATAGGCTTTTGGAAATTAATTAGCCTAACTTCACAGGGAGGATCTTCACTGACATCTGCTATTGTATCTTCTGTACAGACATAGATCTCGTTCGTAAGCTCCTGGCAGGGGTTGTTTCTGAAGGCGTATTGTTGCTCATTTAGGATAAGGTACTTGGATCGAGGTATTATCATTGAGAAGCTGTTAGTATTGGTTTGTATAGGTAGGGAGTACAGTTGGTAGTAAATATAGTCAGATTTGTCTATTAGTGGAATATCAATTTGGAATATAATTTTATATCCAGTTTGGATAGACTTGATTTTAAATAATTTTTCATACAAAGATAAGTCATTCTTGCTTACTAATCTAGATTGTGAAATGTATTTTTCTATTACAGGAAGCTCTTTAATAATGAATTTTGGTTTGATGATAGAAGTGTGAAAAGTATTTAATTTAGAGAACGTTATAGCATTTTCAGTTGTTAATATTATCGATTCTATGACATTAAATAGGTTAGCGATTTCAGTCAACAGTTCTAGAATATGTGCTCGCTGGAGAACAGGCATGATATTAGTAGCTAAATCTTTAGTAATGTTTTGAAGTGCCAACATTCTTTTGACAATTTCTTTTTGATTATGAGTTAAAGTATTTACTGTTTGGTTAAATTCATTTATTGCATTTATCATAACAGATGTTTGTTCGTCAAATAGCTCATGCATTCTATTTTGATCATCAGCGTTCTCATTATCTCTCTGCCATTCTGTTTCATCTACATTATTAATTACTGATTGATTATCAACATCCAAAGGATTAATTTCTACACGTGATAAAGCGTCGGCGTTATTTGTTTTTCCTTTCTTGTATTCTATATCGTACTCATATTCTTCAAGCTTTAAACGCCATCTTACTAGCTTCGAATTGGGCTCCTTTAATGAAAATAGCCATTTCAGTGGTTTGTGATCAGTCATTATGGTAAATCTTTTGCCGTAAAGGTAGGGTCTAAAGTAATTTACAGCCCAGACTATTGCAAGTAGCTCTTTTTCGATTGTACTATACCTGCTTTCTGTCTCATTCAGAGTTCGGCTTGCATAAGCTACAGGCAGGTCCGAATTCGGTTCGCCTTGACTTAAGATAGCTCCAAGTGCGACGTTGGAGGCATCCGTAGTTAATATAAATTTCTTTGTAAAATCTGGTGGCTGTAATATTGGACTGTTCATTAAAATATGTTTACATGTTTCAAATGCCTCTTTATAATCTTCGTTGTTAATATCAATTTTTGAATTTTTCTTTAGACATTTTGTTAAAGGTTTTGTGACATTCGCAAAACTCTTAATAAATTTTCGGTAGTATCCTATTAAACCCAAAAACGATTTGATTTCTTTTTGTGTTTTAGGAATCGGAAATTTCTCTATGGCTTCGAGTTTCCGTGGGTTAGGTTTAATTCCTTCTGGGCTGACCACATGTCCCAGAAATTCAGCCTCCTTCTTTAAAAATTCGGTTTTGTCCAATTGTATCTTTAGCTGAAAGTTCCTGAACCTTTCAAAAACTTGTGTAAGCTTGTCTAGATGCTCCTGTAGAGACGTCGAGAACACAATTACGTAATCCATGTAGACAAGGCAAGTTTTCCCAATCAATCCGTGTAGAACATTATTCATTAGGCGCTGAAACGAGGCTGGAGCATTATTAAGGCCGAATGGCATCCTTAAATACTCATAATGACCTACATCTGTTGAGAATGCCGTCTTTTCAATGTCGTCCGGATGTATCTCTATCTGATGAAAACCTGATGCCAAATCAATTGTAGTGAAATAGTAAGATCTACCAATTTTATCCAATATTTCTTCTATTTTAGGTATGGGGTAGCGATCTGGTATGGTTTTATCGTTGAGCTTTCTGTAGTCTACAACGATTCTCCACTTTTGTTTCCCACTGGCATCTGCTTTCTTTGGGACGACCCAAATTGGTGAACACCACGGTGAATGTGAATGCCTAATAATGTTTTGCTGTAACATTTTATCCATCTGTTTTTGTACCTCTTCTTTATGCACCTGTGGGTAACGATATAATTTTGAATGGACAGGTATATCGTCGGTCGTCCTAATCCTATGTTTTACAACGTGTGTGGAAGTTAACTTTTCGTCCTCTTTATAAAATATATCTGAATAACGTTTGCATAAATATATTAACTGTTCACGTTCTTCTTGATTTAAGTGATCCATGCGTATTTCTTTTAAGGCCCAGTTATCATCGCAATTTTTCTTAACACTATTATTATATTTATGATTGTAATTGCTATATATTGCATTATTATTTAATTCAATGGTCTCTAAAGGTTTAGTAAATCTGACATTAATTTGTGTAGAAGTTGGCTTTATTATTTTAACACTGGCCTCACTATCTGACAATTTAACTAAACAGTCAGGTATAAATAAATTATTAATTAACACTTGGTTAACAAGTCCATATCCATTGGACTTATTGACAGGAACATTGATTTTAGTTTCCGTATTTGGCTCAAGAGTATATTTATTCATAAGGAAAATGTATATCAATTTCTAACCTACCTAAGTATAATTTTCTATTATTAAAATCTAGCCTAGCTTTACTTGCAAGGAGAAAATCGGCTCCTATCAAACCCGTGGTTATCATTAAAATTAAATAAACAAAATTCGTGTGGACGATTAGTAATTGAATTCAGTAAAATATTTGCCCTGTATTTGTGCACGGAGAATCCATGAGCTGATTTAATGTGAAATGATTTTTGAAAGATTTTATTTTTATATTTTTCTTGAACAATATCTGGTTTCAAAAGACTTTTACTGCTTCCCGAATCTATGAGCAATTTTCCAGGCAGTTCGGGGATTTCAACATAAGGAAGTTGACATAAATTGAGATTGTTTATTTCTATTAAGGATTTTCGGTTGATGTGCCCGGTGTAGGAAAATTTTGATTTTCACGATCGTAAAGTTCGGAAGGTGTATCAATCTCATGAGTAAATAGTTCGTCAGAATTAAACCTTGTTCCGGGAACTGTGGATCTTTGCTGATTAGCAGGGGAGTTATTTCTTCTTGACTGTGTTGAAAAATTATTGGAATGTCTTGTAAACCTTGTGTTGCCACTCGAAGTATCCATGGGTTCAGGATATCTGTTTTGGAAATGTTCTCGTGGGTTTTCTGGTTTAAAAGAGGGCGGTCTAGAAAATTGTGAATTCTGATTATTTTGGCTTTGATATTGGGAAGTATTCCTTTTTTTTTTTTAATTTAATATTATTGGCTGCGGCATCTCAGGCCATTAGCACATTTTTCCCATCATTCTATATTTTTTAAAATTTTCCAGAGTCAAATTGGCTCGCCCGGGAATCGAACCCGGGACCTCTCGCTTAGCAGGCTGGCACCTATACACCTGCGCCACGAGGGCGTCTAAAAGTATTCCTAAATTGTGAAGTTTGATTATTTTGGCTTTGATATTGGGGATTATTTCTAAATGGTTTCTGAAATTGCATAACTGGAAAGTTTTGGGGAGTAGAACGATTGTTGAAAGACCTGGTTTGTGGATTGGGGGTTTTATTATTTGGCGATGTATAATTGCCTGATTTAAGAAATGTCCTATCTCTATACTCGTAATTTTCTTCCAGAACTATAAACTTAAGAGCATCTTCAATAGATGCAGGTGCAGTGGATCTTACTACCATTCCTAGAGGGTTTCTAAGTCCCCCGAGGAACGCTTTTAATGTTTGTTGAGCGTAAATTGCCCTTTTCACTTCTAAAATTTGTTGATTGTCTTCATTACAAATTAAATTAGAAACCAGAAGTTGTTCAATATATCTACACCTATTACTAAATGTTAAAGCATCCTCATTATGTTTCTGCTTGAGTGTTAAAAGTTCAAAGACTAGTGTCGTCTCGTTGGTCCGTGAAGTTTTGCACTATAGCTTGTCTTAGGTCTTGCCAATTATTAATAATTTTTGTGCTAATTATAAGTCTAGCTTGACTGGTTAATTTTGACTGTATAAAATTAACTAAAAAATGATTTAAATATAATCTTTCATCTTCAGCGTTATAAAATGTGTTCATAATGAGATCGCATGCCTTAAGAGAGTTACCAACATTTGCCGGTTCCCCATTGAACTCAGGTATCATCTTTAAATAGAATTCACTAAAATTGTTTGCCATATTGTTAGCTTGGGCCATGTTTATGCTAAATTCTGTGGTATTAATTAAGTTACTATGAATTTGTTTTACAAGACTAATACTATTATGAGTAAAATTATTCTGAACTTCCTGTTCAACAATATTAATATCTAAATTAATTTCTTCAGGAATGACTTCTAAGTTATTTTCAAAATTAAACTGATTAAGTCTGCTTATTAATTCATCAATATCCGACATATATTCACATACATAAGGCAAAGGAACAGAGAAAATATAGGAGAGCAACTTACAGTAATAGTAGGAACCAGATGACCATTTGTTCTTCTTAAAAAAACCAAGGAACCAATATTCTTTTGATGCCTTAGGTTGCTGGGAGATCCGTCACCGACTGCGCCAATTAACAACACTTGTACTTAGGTTGCTTTTTTAAAAAATTTATTAAACTACTTAAACTATTTAACAACAAACTAGCATAGTTACTGCCTAAATTAATACTGAACAAATATTACACAAAACAGTGGCTTTATATAATAATCGGATAAGTGTTTGTTGCAGGTTCTCACGAGAACATGCAGATCTAGCTTCCTCTGATTTCGCACTGCTGGCACTATCTGCAACGGTCGGCATAATTCGTAGAATCTGCTTATGGGAACTGCTGCATGCAAATGTAACTTGATACCATCTACGTGACATATCGTGAGAAGCCATGTGTTAACTCGCATATCTTCGGTATAAAGACAAAGAACAAAAAAGTCTGGACGCAGCAAGTGCGTTATGGTAGTGAATTTTCATAAAAATTATTTTAATGGCAAATATGTCCTTTTTTAATGAAATCAGGTATCAAATTTGGCTAAATATTTTTTACATAACATTTTGCTGAAATAATACATAAAATTCAAGTTATATACCTAATCTGTGATTAAAATTGAAAATAAAATAATTTGTTTGCAGGAAAATCCATTAAAACCTTATTTTCAACGAATTTAGTTTAAAAAAATTTCCATCAATTGAATAGTTTTTCATACAAAAATTCTCAACAAATGCTTCTTCAAATAAAATGCATTAAATCATTTATAAGAAAATTCGCTATTAAATGAAGACTGTACAAGAAAATTCGCTCATAAAAATAAATTAAATAAATTAAAAAAAAAACTGGTCCTATTTTCCTGGCCCAAGAAAAATTTCAATTTATTTACCCACCTACCCAAATATAATTTTCCACAAAAACTTTTTCGACAACACAACAATAATTTCATAGAAGTTTGCAAACATTTTTTCAAGAAAACCCGTAAACATTTTTTTATAATAACTTATTAAATATTTATCATTAGTTACCAAAATTTCACAAAAAGATCTTACAAAAAATAATTTCCACGAAGCACAAAAAAATTTCTGCGAAAACTGGCTAAATATCTTTTACACAAAATGTTGCTAAAAGAATAAATACAATTCAAATTATATACCTAATCTGTAATAAAAAAATTGAAAATTGAATAATTTTTTCTTTGTACGAAAATCCAGTGAAACCTTATTTTCGAGGAATTTCGTTTAATAAACGTTCCATCAATTGAATAATTTTTCATACAAAAATTTACAACAAATGTATCTTCAAAGAAAATTCATTAAATACATGTATAAGAAAATTCGCTATAAAAGAACATTTTGTACAAGAAAATTAGCTAATAGAAGTAAAATTTAATAAATTTAAAAAATTTTCAACATTTGATCTAAATACAGAACTAGATACTTTTTCTGTGGCTTCACAGAGAAAATTCTTTTGCGTGTGGATACTCTAAAAATGCAATCCGGTTGTAGAGAAGAAAACAACCTCTTCTGATGTCACAAATCTCTACGTCTATGTTAACTGTGGAACGGTTTTACCTACTAAGGGCAACAACAACTGCTATTAAACTTGAGTTAAAAGTCTTAAAAGAGCGTATCTTTCATTTTCAACAAAAAGTCGCTAAAAAATATGGGATTTACACAATCTAATCAGATAACGTTAAAATTGAATCACATACGAAAAAATAATAAAAAAAAAGTTCAACGAGAAATTCAGTGCACGTGAGACTTGCATCGGTGTCCCTTCGCTCATCAGCAATGCATTTTAACTTCATTCCTAAACGTCACAATGTCTGGGATATACATAATTAAACACTCAATGAAAGGCTTCAGATACAGACACGTTTCGGCTACCTAGTACCCATCTTCAGGGGCAAATCTTAAATATAATAAAAAGGTCTGTCAGAAAACATTGTTTTTTGGTAGACAATTGTGCCGGTTGAAGCACAATGATCTCAAAGTAGACTTTACAGACATGATTAAGGTTAAAATCTAGAATCAAACAGTAAAATAGGTTAAAAACAAAAGTACAAGCCAAATTTACAGTAAAGGCTACAGGGTACAGTTAAACAAGCTAAATAAGCTACATTACAGTCAAAAACATACAGTCAAAGCAGGTTAAAATTATCACTATCAGAATAAAAGCGAACACGGCTGATTGATAAAATGTAAAAGTCAATTGTGAAATTGATTTGAAAAATTGAAAAGCCGTGGAGTGAAGTGACAAAGCAAACGTAACAGGAGGCCACACAGTCAAGCAGAAACCCCATGATAACTCTTAAGGAGATTTAAAAATTTATAAAGTGAATTAGGAAAAACAAAATGACATCAATACTTACTTTTCTAATTCTTGAAAAATTAGATTCAGAACATATACACAAGTTGACAAAGTTTAATTTTCCTCTATTATACCAGAGGTCCAACAACATCGCACTCGAATGTGCCGGGAAATCAATTCATGATGTGATCCAATCAAAATAAAACGGTAATTTAACCACAAGACAAGATTGAACGTCGGCCATTATGAAAACTCGAGAGAGCAGATGGCGCTGATTCGACGGCAAGACGGCGAAGTAAAAACAAAGACAGAATAGCGGACATGTCAGAGACTAAAAGCAAATACTATATAATGACAATACGGGACACTCCTATGCTTTAGCATTGGTGATATTTGTGACAAGTACACTAGCGCCACCTCGCGGTAAGTACTGACAACTGAGCGTGTAATTTGAATTGTATATTTACCTGCATATTGTTAATTTAAAAAATTGGTTTATTATAGATGAATATAAAAACTTGTACATGACAAAATAGTGAAAATTTTCTGATTATATAGTTATAAATAGAATTTGTATCAACAATCAGCTTGAAACCTAAATGAATTCAGCATGCATAATTCTGCAAATTTCTCTTACCCATAGTCTTATTTCATCATAATTTTAAGTACTACCTTAAAACCGTCGTTAAACTACTATTTCAAGGGTAGGTATATGCAAACTGTCTTATTAATCTAATATTTGTAACTGATATACTTAGTACATAATTTAGAAATTGTGCAGAGGAAAGGTGAGACTAACTCTTTTTTTTTTTTTTTTTTTGTTCCCTCAGGGCTCGTCCGCGGCCTTGCCGCCCCGATAGCACCGCAACCCTTGGTTGATTGTGCATACCCCTAGTCTTACTCCACCCATTCCAAAATCACTGTGCCTTGAACTAGTCTGCACAGCGATTGGTAGGGTGAAGTTTTATATTGCTCTGTCTCCGGTCTAGAGTGACCGTAGATCAGTTGTCTTTTCCGGTCCAGAGCTATACACTCGCACAAGATGTGCTGGGCTGATTCCTCCCCCTCGCCGCAGAGTCTGCATGCGAGGTCCCCTTCGAACCGCCCCATTTTATGTAGGTGTTTCTTGACGGCCATGTGTCCCGTCAAGAGACCTGTTGTGTTTCTGAGCTGTCCTCTGCTAAGGTTTAGCAGCTCCACAGCTCTCTTTGAACTGGGTCCGTCAATTATTGACTTCCCATGTCTGAGCCCTGGACAGTCCGCCCAGAGACTAACTCTTACTTCCGTCAATAAATCTATTATATGGCTGAATCTGCTATTTCTACTTGTCTCTTTAAAAACTTATCTTGGGAAGATAATTGAAAGCCTTTACCAAGTAAAGTAATTTTAAATGTTTAAAAATGTGACAATTTATGCCATACTGAAATAAAAAAGGACACAGGAGAATATAGAGAAACAGTTTTCTTATACCATTTATTATTAATGCAAAACTTTTTTGCCTTCATATCTCTTTTTTTTGGTGCACTGGAAGGCAAGTTATGATTAAAGCCTTTAAACCACCAGTTTATGAAGTTTATCTATAAATAGGTACATGATGGTAAATATTACACAACAAATTATCTTCTGCGAACTGTACATATTGGCATAAAAGTGATTCCGAATTTGGAAACCTATGAAATGTCTTTGATAGATTTATCACGTTATAGTTCGAACAATTATAGATTGCACACACCCAACTACTAACATTCATTGTAAAAAACGCAGCTCAAACTTAATTATACACAGTTAAACACCAGCAATTGCTGGTGTTACATTTTCTCGAACGACGTAGCATCAGTACTATTCGCTAGGGGCGCTGATATTCTTGAAACACGAAATCAGCCGGAGTTTCCTGTATTTTCATTATATAGTATTTGCTAAAAGCGAAGGGGAGGGGCCACAGAACAGCCATCTTCATATGCATCATAACGTGGCCATAGAAAACCATAAACTTCTGGTAGCACTAGTTCACTAAATCGTACAACCATTTAGTGAACTATTGCTACCAGAAGTCTATGGTTTGTGAAGAAAAATTCGATATGTCGGTGTTGAACAGGTTCAAAACTTCATTATTGGAGTCTTTGACATGTTTGAAGATCTCCATCTCTTCTAAGATAAATTGTTCTATTCCAAAACTTAAGAGATGTATAATCTTAGCATCAATGTTCTCATTGAAGCAGTGACCACTCTCTCTTAAATGACTACCAAAGACTGACGTGTCATTGTTGACCTGAGTTCTACTTCTGGGGTGTTCTGACACCCTGGTGCTTAATGATCTTTCTGTTCTCCCGATGTAAAGAGCATTGCAATCTGTGGTACCACATGTTAAACGATAAACACCTGACTTCTTAAGGTCTGAGATGTTGTCCTTGTGTTTTGTCTGGGATATTGTCCTATGTTAATCCATAATATATTCTAGGGGGCCTAGTTGGAGCTCATTTGAAAAAGAAAATTCACTAATAATGTGTAATTTTTTAACAGGAAATCATCGCATTGCATCGCTCCACATAATATGACTGGTGATGTGTCATTGACATTACTCCAGCTATGATTAACTGCATTATTGTGTGCAGCCCGTTTGCAGAAATATTTCTTGTCAGCTGTACGAGGTAATATTATTGAAGTGATTTTGTGGACAAATTCTAGTCTACCAATTTCTTGCGTTAAAGGTAATTTACTGAAACAAAAACCTTAGTGAAATGTCGAGTAAAAGAGATAGACTATAATAACCTTAATTTAAAACGAGACGATATTGTGAAAATGTGGAAATGGAGAGTACAGCTGGTAAAGAAATTTTGGAAAAGGTGTTCTACACGATATATACAGGAATTGAGCTCGGCTTACTTTGTAAAACCGATCAGTTCGAGTGATTTCAAAAAAGGTGACGTTGCTCCTTTATTTGAGCCAGGTACGACTCGTATTTTATGGAATATTGTTCGTATCCTGAAAACTTTTACAGAGCATGTGCAGCTAAACCTCCAAAAACAACGTACTTTTCCGACGGATCCAATTGCTCTAAGCACCGGTGATACAGCCGTATCGCTGCCCCCGGGAGGGTGTTGAAGTGACCAGCACTATGTGACAACGTCGCAAACCAGGTGCCAACGAAGGATTTCTCGAAGTAAACCGGGCTGAAATTCAACCGCGGACAGTAGAGACTTATCGTCGTTAATTCATGTTTATTTATATTAATGTTTAAGAATTACTTTTTAGTTGCATATATGCTTACTCAATACAATCACTAAATTACACTGGAGGCTTACGTTCTACGTTCCTTGAGTCTGGTTAATGTTTTTATAGTAAAGTTGATAGATTAGTTTATATTGAAATTCTAACTTAGGGTCGAACCTCGAGAATATTCTCAAGGTTAGTATTTAGTATGGAACGGTTTCGCCATCTAAGGGCAATAATAATTAATGAATCATTTGAATTCCTGCGGAAAGTACATCTTTGTATATTATAGCATTTATTTAACCAAGTCGATATAGACACGTTTTAGTTCAAAACGTAAAAACGAATTTTTTTCATAATATTTCTTATCCGCTACTGCTACACATGGATTTAAAAAAACGACCCTCGTTTAAGAGTTGTGCAATTACTTTATTGTTTGTTATTTACTACCAAGCGTCAGTTTGTTTGCAAGGACGACAGTAAGAATTTAATGGAGATAAATTAAATAAGCTTCCATTGTAAATTTCAGTCACGTTAAAGTTACCGTAAAGCCAGAATATTAAATAGCGTTTATTGCGTACAGGAGATAAGTAAAATGTGGACGCAGCAAATCCTTTATGGTACTGAATTTTATTAATAATGTTTTTAATAACTACATAATAGGTATTTTTGTTTAATGAAAGCAGGCACTAAATTTGGTTACCAGTATAACTTGGTAGAAACAATGTGCTATAGGTATTTCATCAAAATAACTTTATAGTTTAAAAAGTACCAAAATTAACCAATAATATAAACGGAAGCATTTCTGAATGCGTCATATTCATGAGATCTGCTATCTATTGGTAAAGTCGCCATAATTTTTAATATTCGCCAAAAATGTGAAAAGTTGCAAAACAATTGAAATAACTCATAAACCAGAACATTATAACTTTTTTACTTACAAGTATGCATTATAATTCGATGGAAAATGCAAACGTGCAATACAAAAACGGGTGTTCCATTAAAAAAAAAACACCAACGACTTATGGGCGAGCCTATGATTATTGAAATAATTTTGTAAGATGCAGCTCAAGACGCTCTAGAATTAACATGTACAATTTTTTCTTATATCTCGTATAATAACGGATATTAGTGCATTGGTCGAAATTCGACCGTAATTCAATAAATTTTTAAGTTTGAACCTTACTGGTCTTTTTTGTCACGTCTATAATCTCAGTGCACTGTTTGACCACAGACCTTTGTTTGACATTCAGTATGAACGCATCTATATACAGCTGTTTGACCATAGAGTAATATTTGTTTGACATTGAAAGATTACATATTAACGGTAGGCTCAGAACTAGGACGGACCAGAGGAATCCGATTATCGAATTGAAACAAAACATTGTTTGGTCTATTTGTACATAAATTTTATCTTTTCGCACTCCTCCATATAAATTTTAACTATGCCAAATCTCACACCTCTACGTTCGCGCAATGTGCTTATAAAGGAGCACAAAATTTTTTTCTTCACGTATTAATATGTACAAATTCTGTACCGTAGAAATGCTTTACCCTGTATAAGTGGATTCTAGCAAGGTCCAAGTTCGCGCTCATTTGCAGAAACCTTCTCACAATCCAATAGTCGCGGTGTGAATAACAATTTTTTTCTATGTAAATTCGCTTAAAAATTATTGACCATCAACCAATAAATTACTACCAAAACTACTGCCAAAGTATCAGAAAGGATCTATTTGAAAAGATTTTCTGTTAGGAAAATAAAGGACAATAACGGTTGATGATGAAACTTAAGGGTTTCTAGAACACTCTTCTTGCGAGATATATATATATATATATATATATATATATATATATATATATATATATATATATATATATATATATATATATATATATATATATATACACGTATCTTGTGACATTTTCTGTATATAACCCATAATGTATTTATTTATGGTTCTCTAAATGTTGCCATTTTTATCGTTTAAAATGGCGACTTTGAGGTTTTAAGAAGAAAAACTAAAAAATGTTGTTCCCATATTTCTCTTAATCTTGGTTTCTAATATACAATAGATTTTGTTATCCACACAAAATATTTTGGCTTATGCGTTTCTCTGATGATCAGTGACAACCAATTTTTTTTTACATTCCTATATTTTTTCTTTTAACTTAGAGGTCTAAAGATCTAGTTAGTATACTTTTAGTGAACTTTTAAAAAAAAATTAACTAATGGGGAGATCTGTGCTTATATATATATATATATATATATATATATATATATATATATATATATATATATATATATATATATATATATATATATATATATATATATATATAGTACCGATAACTCAAAAATAATGGACCGATTTTGACAAAAAATTGGCAGGCACCTTCAAGCGGGTTGCATAAGTTCATAAGCCAGGAAAATCGGACTAGTTTTTTCTGGAAAATTTTGGGTTTTCCATCAGAAAATTTTTGTACCTCCGAAAATAACAAAGCTATGGTAACCAAATTCGGTACTCAAGTTTACACTATTAAACTTACCATACGTGCCAAAATTCAGATTCCTAAGTTGTAAGTTGAAAGGAAAAAATATAGACATTTAAAAAAATGTGGGTGCCACTGATGACCACAGAAATGCACAAAACCAAAATATTTTATGTGGATAACAAAATATATTGTATGGTATAGACAAAGACTAAATTTTTTGGCGCAAAACTGTCAAGAAATGTCGGAAAAACTACTTTGAAGATTTGATAACTTTTCCTCTTAAGACCTCAAAGTCGCAATTTAAAACATCAAGTTTTGCTATTTCTAGATGGAAAACTTGAAGCAAATACGGGTTATGTAGAAGAAATATCATAATAAATGTGTTTCAAAAAGCCTTAAGTTACAGATTTAACCATCATTGCCCTACATTTTACAAAAATATTTGCAGAAAATTAATTTCAAATAGATCCGTTCTCTACAGTGGTTTCAATTATAATGTTTGTGGGGTAATAGTCTATACTGTTTCGCGAATTTTCGTAAAAAGAGAAAACCGCGACTTCAGAATTTCTACAATCTTTCTTCAAAGAAGTGCGAACTAGCCCCCACCGGGTCAATTTCAGTTTTTACATATATATATATATATATATATATATATATATATATATATATATATATATATATATATATATATATATATATATATATATATATATATAGGGTGACGCATTTTTACTGTAAATCTCAATATATGCGTTATTATACAAGATATGGGAAAATATTATAAAAGTTATTTATAGGGTGTTTTGAGATGCATCCTATAAAACTATGTTGTCAATCACAGGCATAAGTCGTTGGTGATACCAGTTTTGTTTTGTTTAATAGAACACCTCTTTTATTGTAGCATTGTTGAATTTTCCATCCAACTTTAATGCATGCGTGTAAGAAGAAAAAATTGATATCGCGCATCGTTTTTGAGTTATTTCAATTGTTTTCAACTTTTTAGATTTTGGAACATATCAAAAATTGTGGTACGGAGTTGTTACCCGTAGAAATCGGAGTCCTACAAAAATTACTCATATATAGGACGCTCTCAAATTACTTAGCCATTCTTTACAAAAAATGGCAAATTTTCGTGAAAGAGATTGCTAATAAATCATCATGTTAATTTATGTTATCCCTCGCTGACAACATTTTGCTTCGTCTGTCCAGATAACTTTTTGTAAAAAGTTACGGTCTTCATGAATTCCTACAAAAAAATCTTCCCAATGGATCCTGCGTACGTAGTATCCGGGATGCAGTTTTTGTAGCCTATTAAATTTAGATGCTGTTCTGATTAAAGCACGTGGGTATGCTTGAAAACATCCCAAGACGTTAACTTCAACCTCTTCATTCTGATAAAGGTTTAGTTCTCACAACAGGCATAACTACCTTCTCATGATCGAAAAAATTATTTTTAAATCTAAGAATGTTTCCTTTCATAATTTACGGTAGATGTGTATATTTAAAGTTGAACGCACGTATATTCTATCAAGTATTCTGTTATTTTTCTCACAAATTACAAACAAATCAAATACAATATCATTCGAATAATGTTCCATGATGAAAATTGCACTAACTAGTTGAAACCGTAACAATTATACAACAGCGACTAGGTGTGGCATTTGGCATTTTTATCAAAGCATACTTACCCTGCGGAAAAAATAATAACATTCCTTTAAAAGTGCCAATAACTCAAAAAGGACTAAAGATAGGCTGCATAATGTTAGCTAAGGTCATCCTTAGATTTAATTTTATATTGATTTCTGGCGTCAGAAATGGTAGGTTCCATTTGAAAAAGTGAAGTTTTTGAACCCTTTTGATTATCAATTTTGAAAAATATCAGTAGGCGCATCAAACATAACAAAAGCGCAAAATATCGACGAAGCCTTTATGAACTGATTAAAAAATAAATCATTTGTTTGTTTCCGATGGGTCAGGAGTTATAAGTCTCATAATGTACCCCTGCTGCTCCAATTTTTTTTCGAGAAATATAATATATCAAAAACTATGACAGACAAGTGTTGACAACTGTCTTCCGGACTCGCAAATACTTTTCACCAGCTAATCTCTATACCTTATATACTTCACAAATAAGCCCAAACCTCGAATATTGCTCTCACATCTTGGGTGCAGCTGCCTCTTCTACACTCGCTATCCTGGACTCCATTCAAATACGTCTCATCGGTGACCCTACCCTTACCCAAAGGCTGCCGTCCCTTGCCTACCGACGTGCCGTTGGTGACCTCTCTCTCTCTCTTTTATAGATATCTACACGGGCAATGCTCAGAGGAGCTTTCCTCCATAGTTCCCCCACCTGCTGCCGCCAACAGATCTACCAGGGGAACAGAGCAAATGCACCCTTTTACTGTCCAGGTTACCAGACATAGAACATCTTGTTATACCCGCTCTTTTGTCCCGAGGACTTCTAAGTTGTGGAATTCTTTGCCGGCACATGCTTTTCCTTCTCTTCCGAACAAGTTGCCTCTTTCCTCCTTGTCAACACCCTCGGTACTATAGTGTTTAGGCTGTAAGCCCTCGTGGTGTGTTGTTGAAATTTAAAAAAAATTGGAAAGTTCTAAACTCAGAATGGAATGTAGTATCCAAGCATTAAATCAATATGGGGTATTTCCATTAAAAAAAAATTGCATCGATGGCCGGTATTTCCGTAAGTGTCGCCATTTTTGAAATATATTATTTAGACTTGCAGCAGTCGATCAGGTTGGATACAAAATTTCATAATAACACGATTTCTGGAAATGAAACATTTCCTAACGAACGAGCCTCGTGAACAACCTTGTATACCGGATATTTATAACTAGTACCTAGTAAAAATAATACTGGCCAACCCTTTGTTGCAGCGACTTCTGTTTCAGATTGAATAAATAGCTTCATTTTTCTCACACTTTTATCTCGAGAAATTTTTGCGTTTTAAATCTTCAATGCATACATTGATTTTTTAAGCTTCGTTCTCTAGTCTAGGCAGGACCTGGAGTAGCACCGTTGGATATAAATGATAATGCACTTCAAACTGTTTTTAATGAACTATGAACTAGGTTTAACATCCCCTTAGAAACGGTTAAGAGTCTCATTCTATCATACTGACGAATTCCTTAGTTCATTGTCGTAAGTCACCATAAATTAACGTGTTCATCGAAATTGGATGGTCATTCTGAGCGTGGAGAATCGTTCAAGTTAAAATTACCCTCTTTACAACGAGAAAACCATTTTAGTGATGTATTCTCCCCAATGGCGTTATCCACGTAAATGGCGCAAATGATTTTATCGGCATCCAAAGCACTAAACTATCAGTTCGGCTCAAACAAAAAGTTATGCCGGTAATGCTTATTTTCTATTTGACACTTCACCTTCTACCAATAATTTACGTGATCTCTGCTTAACATAGCAAATTCGAAAGCTATCCAATTAACCAATAAAGCAATTAGAAGACCATGTATGTCTCGCAAAATTTCTAAACGACTCTTGTCCTAAAAAACAAAAATTATATACAAAATGGCGAAACGTTTGTGTCAAGTGAAATATAAAAAATATAGACGCAGCAAGTGCGTCGTGGTAGAAAATTCTCTAAAAATGATTTTTATGCCAAATATGTCATTTTGAATACAAGACAGCGAATTTTGTAAATAGTCGAAAGTTTATAGTAGAAACCATTTATCATATTTCACCAAAATAACGTGATTGCTTGAAAAAGTGCAAAATTTTCCGAAAATAAACTTAAAATTTTGCCGAAAAAACTGGTCTGATTTTACTGGCCAACGGAACAATTTAACCAATTGACACAAAAACTACACCTGCCAAGATATAATTATTATAAGATTTACCTCTAGGAAGTAATCAATAATAGATAAGGTGCATTTAGTAGACGATAGAAGGATTATGCAACAGCCACGGTGGTTCAGTGGTAATAACGTGTGCCTCTTAACCGAAGGGTACTGTGTTCAATCCCTGGGTTCTCCTTTAACTTTTTCGGTTCATACTGTACAATTAACATCAGCCGAGGTTGTAGTATTGTATTTGAACAAGTTGAATCTCTGCACGTTCCGCCATTCGGTGGGGATCCCGTGTTTGGCACGTTAAAGATCCCTACCCTCCTTACAGAAAGGCATGGGCTCGACAAAGTTTCCAGGATAGTGAGGGAAAACTGCTACCTGGCGTCGGTGATCGGCTATAGTAGCGGAAATAGACTGACGTTAAAGAAACAAAACACGCGCACACACACACACACACACACACACACACACACACACACACACACACACACACACACACACACACACAAGGATTATGCAAATGAGGGTATTAGTGAATATAGTTTGTGTAGGTATTAGAAATTTGAAGGAAAAGGCAAAAATCACCAAGTGATACTTAAAGTAAATCATAAGCACATTACGCATACAAAAAGTCTGGACGCAGTAAGTGCTTTATGGTAGCGAAGTTTCATACAATTATTTTATAAAAATATGGCAGGCACATTCAAGCGGCTTGAATAAGTTTACAGGCCAGGAAAATCGGACTAGTTTTTCTTGAAAATTTTTGGGTTTTCCATCAGAAAATTTTTGTACCTCCGAAAATAACAAAGCTATGGTAAGCAAATTCGGTACTCAAGTTTACACCATTAAACTTACCATACGTGCAAAAATTCAGATTCCTAAGTTGAAAGGAAAAAATATAGACATTTAAAAAAATTTTGGTGCACTGATGACCAGAGAAATTCACAAAACCAAAGTATTTTATGTGGATAACAAAATCTGTTGTATGGCATAGACAAAGACTATGTTTTTTGACGCAAAACGGTCAAGAAATGCCGGAAAAACTACTTTGAAAATTTGATACCTTTTGCTCTTA
This sequence comes from Tillus elongatus, assembly GCA_964006375.1. Lineage (NCBI taxonomy): Eukaryota > Metazoa > Arthropoda > Insecta > Coleoptera > Cleridae > Tillus > Tillus elongatus. The sequence continues at coordinate 185,169,266 of OZ023262.1, read as the reverse complement.
AGACCTCAAAGTCTCAATTTGAAACATCATGTTTTGATATTTTTAGATGGAGAACTTGAAACAAATACGGGTTATGTAGAAGAAATGTCATAATAAATGTGTTTTACAAAGCCCTAATTTACAGATTCAACAATCACTGTCCTTCATTTTACAAAAATATTTGCAGAAAATTAATTTCAAATAGATCCGTTCTCTACAGTGGTTTCAGTTATAATGTTTGTGGTTTAATAGTCTATGCTGTTTCGCAAATTTTCGTAAAAAGAGAAAATCGCGACTTTAGAATTCCTACAATATTTCTTCAAAGAAGTTTGAACTAGGCCCCCCGGGGTCAATTATATATATATATATATATATATATATATATATATATATATATATATATATATATATATATATATATATATATATATATATATATATATTTATAGGGTGGCGCATTTTTACTGTAAAGCTCAATATATGCGTTATTATACAAGATATGGGAAAATATTATAAAAGTTATTCATAGGGTGTTTTGAGCTGCATCTTATACAACTATGTTGTCAATCACAGGGTGACTCATAAGTCGTTGGTGATACAAGTTTTCTTTTGTTTGATGGATCACCTCTTTTATTGTAGCATTGTTGAATTTTCCATCCAATTTTAATGCATCCGTGTAAGAAGAAAAAATTGATATCGCGCATCGTTATTGAGTTATTTCAATTATTTTCATAGTGACGAATTCCTTAGTTGATTGTCGTAAGTCACCATAAATTAACGTGTTCATCGAAATTGGATGGTCATTCTGAGAGTGGAGAATCGTTCAAGTTAAAATTACCCTCTTTAGAACGAGAAAACCATTTTCGTGATGTATTCTCCCCACTGGCGTTCTCCACGTAAATGGCGCAAATGATTTTAACGGCATCCAAAGCACTAAACTATCAGTTCAGCTCAAACAAAAATCTATGCCGGTAATGATTGTTTTCTATCTGACACTTCATCTTCTACCAATAATAACGTGTTTTCTGCCTAAAATAGCAAATTCGAAAACTATCCAATTAACTAATAAAGCAATTATAAGACCATGTATGTCTCGCAAAATTTCTAAACGACTTTTGTCCTAACAAACAAAAACTATATACAAAATGGCGAAACCTTGGTGTCAAGTGAAATATAAAAAGTATAGACGCAGCAAGTGCGTCGTGGTGCAAATTCTCTAAAAATGGTTTTTATGCCAAATATGTCATTTTAAATACAAGGCAGCGAATTTTGTAGATAGTTGAAAGTTTATAGTAGAAACCGTGTATCATATTTCAGCAAAATAACGTCATTGCTTGAAAAAGTGCAAAATTTTCCGAAAATAAACTAAAAATTTTGCCGAAAAAACTGGTCTCATTTTACTGGCCAAACTTAAAAAAACTCGGGACGCAGCAAGTGCGTTATGGTAGTGAATTTTCATAAGATTAAGATGTTTGATTTATAAAAAGAAAGGTACTACCAAAGGGACAAATAAAATACAAGATCTCTAGATAAATCTTTATAGTGGGTTAATTTAATAAAATAAACAAAATAAGTGACAATCGGGAATTTAATTTGTCTAAACAGCACAAAATGAAATATATATATATATATATATATATATATATATATATATATATATATATATATATATATATATATATATATATATAAAATAAATTTGGTAAATTAGCAGTTTACCTCATGGAGGGTTTTGAGAATTTTTTTCCGAAACATGCTTAGGATTCTCCTAGGTGCATAACCCACAACAAACATTTCTTATAAACAACCTCTAAAAAAGTTACAGGACCAGGAGTTGATAAGGGTGTAGGGCGAGGAAAAGGAACTGTAAATATGAGTGGAAAAGCGAAAAAAATAATAATTAAACCTAGTACCCTTTGGTTCTGAGGCACACGTTCTTACCCCTGGATCAACGAGGCTCTATAAAATTCTTATCTCTTAAACATTTTTACTTTCGAAAAATATGTTAATATTTATAAAATGAAATAGGGACTATTGGAAAACTTTATGTTAATCTTTATTCTAAATATGTAGTTTATGGATATTAACTTTTTTTTCTTCAGTTTACATTTTTTCCTGTACAAAAATTTTAAGTTTAATATTTGCAATACTGTTTTCTTACTCAATGATGTAGAGTACACTCAAAATGGACATGCAAATGATATTACCCTTTATAGCAGCTAAACAGTTTATTTGTGACACTAAACAAGCAACCAAAGTATTTTAAAATGCTTGAAATTATTTACTTGTATCTTTTTTTAACAACATGGATTTTTATTTTTTATTATAGAAGAATATATAAACATATAAAATATTACACGAACAATTTTTAGTGAATTTTTATATATTACATATGCATTATATGGATTGTGTTACTTTGCCTACTACGTCTAAAAAATTTTTTATGGCCTCAGCAGTCAATTATGCACAATATTCATCAGCAATTATACCACATGTTGTAATGAAATAAACAAAATATTGACATCCATAGAAAACAAATATAATGTATAAATTAAATATTTTTGAATTAAGAAAACAGATAGATCATTGCTACTAAATATTAAAAATGTTACCACATGATTTTCAGTTTTCTGTGGCATTATGTTTTTCAGAATAGGAAATATTTTAGATTCAAGAAAACAGATCATTGTTACTAACTATATAAAAGTGTTACCACATGATTTTCAGTTTTCTGTGGCAATATGGTTTTCAAATTAGGAAAATATATGTTAAGATATAATTTATATTAAAGTCTGAATTTTGTATTTTCAAACCCTTGTCAAATGCACTACGTTGTATATGTATTTTTTTCTCCCTTAGGGGTCGTCTGCGTCATAGCACCGCAGCCTTTGGTTTATTGTGCATGCCCATTGTCTTTTCTACTTTACACATTCCAAAAATCACTTCGCCTTGAACTAGTCTGCACAGTAATTGGCAAGCTGAATTTTTATATTGCCCTGTCTCCGGTCTAGACTCATCGTAGAGCAGTCTTTTGCGGTCCTGAGCTTTACACTCGCATAAGATGTGCTGGGCTGGTTCCTTCCCCTAGCGGGAGTGTCTGCACGCCAGGTCCCCCTGGAAGCGCCCCATTTTATGCAAGTGTTTCTTGACGGCCATGTGTACCGTCAAGAGCCTTGTGGTGTTTCTGAGCTGTCCTCTGCTAAGATTTAGCAGCTCCACAGCTCTCTTTAAATTGGATTTCTCAATTACTGACTTCCCGTGTGTGAGCCCTGGTCTGCCCAGTACACCTGATGTTCGTTTCTGATCCAGGACTTAATGGACCCCTTGGAAAAGCTGTTTGTCACGCCTAGAAACTGTTCTGGTACCATATGTGTATGTATGAGGAAATATTTTTCTGTGATCACTGTCGTATAATTTATCATATTAGCTATAACAGAAGCATTTGTAAGTTAGAAAATATTTTGAAACAGGTAGAAAAGTAAAACATTGGTACTAATTATGAAGAAACACTATAATCGGACTTCTAGTATTTTGTCATTTAATGCCTTTCAAAATTGAAACAGTTTTATTAAGCTTTGGGTTATATTCAGAGATATGATATATAGTGGTAAATCATTGCTAGCCATTGTATACTTTGCAAAGTAGATTTAATTTCTATGTAATCATGGTTATCTGTGTAATCAGATATGTTAGAAGAGAAGCATTTATAAATTACTGCAAATACAATTGGTTTTATAACATATGCTATAAAGGAATGCAAAAGTAAGTTCGGAAAAGGAAATTGGATTTCATCAGTAAATGTAAACATATTTTACAAGACAGAGGTAAACAAACTAGAGAAATGTTTCACTTCGAACTCTACAGAAACGATTTGTTTGAGATGGAATAGAAGATATCAATGAAGAAAATAGTTTGAACTAGGTAGAAAAACAAAATATTTGAGGTAATTATGGAACAAAAATATAACCTGATTTCTAGTGTTTTATCGATTAACACTTTTCAAAGTGTGAACATCTTATTAACTTTGAGTTACATTCAGAGACATTCCTCATAGCGCAAAATAATTTCCAGCCATTGCATACTTTGTGACCGCCCAAATTGTTTATATAATCCCTCACGGCTATAACCTACCTATTAAACTTCAAACACAACCAACGTTATAATCTATTGGAAATATAGAGTAAAGTTACCGGTATTCTAGGTGGCCGGCAGCCTTTAGACAGTGGAGTAGGCCGTGGGTTCCTTAAACACAATGTTAAGATAAAGGGGGCGCCACTTGATTGTTTTACACCCAGTACCAGATATTAAAGTAAGATGTTATCACACAATACCTCTCCTTAATCACCTGCAATCCAACTATAATCAAGAACTCGCTGAACTGCACTGGTAGCTGTACCTAAAACCAACCTGGGAGATACGTCGGACGTCAAACCGATGACAAAAACTCTGCAGGACTGGATATTAAAATGTTGTAACTTACATTAACCTAAAAGAGGAAAGTACCCGTGGGTGCATGTAAGTGGCATAAATATGCAACCATTAGATTCTCCTAAATAATATATGACACATACACATAAACTTATGCTCGCTTGTCCGATATCCCAGGGCTAATATAGCAGCAAATACACACTAGTTAAAACAGTATCACTGATTCGGGGATGAGAGAGTAAATGCAGACTAAATATAACACAAAGTACAAAAAAGAAATATAATAACATTCTGGTGTATTAAAAACACAATCAGATACTATAATAGGTCACACAATGAGTCAACGATGAATATATACACCTTCAAATATTAGGGCAAGCAAATTGAGAGTCATCTAAGCTACCGTAACCAATCTGGTTAACAAAATATCCTACGCTGTAACTAATTGTATGGTTTCCAGTTATAAAAAACTACTATCAATTATATGGATATCAATGACAAGACAAGCTGTATAATTAGTTAGCAAAAAGTATCACTACATTAAAATCAAGAAGCTACCACAAAACGTGTATATGTGTAGTTCACATACGCTTTAAAAATATCAGTATTAAGATCCTATATCTAGCTCAAATAATATTATCACTCTGTATAGTATGTGAAGCAAGCTGTACACCTTGGTAAAAATATCCTAATAATTACTGAGTCACCTACGCAAAATTCTGACCAATTATATCAATGTAAGCTTCAGACAGCTCAAATAATAAACATGAAGCATTGCAAACTCTCAAGATACCTTTATCTGTCTGTTAATAGCAACGTAATCTACTAATCACCCTAATGACCAGTCAAAAGGAAGCTATTATATTCATAAATGCCGTTAAAAGGGTCAAAAGTAATATGTCTTTTATAAGCATACAGGCTACAACTTATCTGAACCATAAACTCTATATCCTGCCTTGGATCTCTCGGTTGACATTCGACTGTCTGGAAGTACAACTATGACAATCGATTACCACTACGACCTGCAAATGAATCCAAAGATGGTCTCCTTACCATACCATGCTTGTGACTCTGTACCATACGTAATTGGACCATTAATTTAAAACCAGAAACAATGAAATACACACCATAAAACATCCAGAGGCTACCCAGCAATAGAAATTGCCTCTATTTACACAACACTAGATATTGCCAAACACCACGCCGCTTTAGGTGAAAGCAAGGACTTCAATTGCCTAACACTACATCCCTGTAAAATGCGAAACATCGGATATAGAGATATAAAAAAATAAATTCGCAAGTCTACATTACCTCTTGTTGAGGGTTATCGTGCCTCGATTTAATTAGACACTACTGATGTCGAGTGAGTCCTGTATAGGTTACCTGTTAACTCAACCTATTGTAGTCCAGCAAAGCGGCTATTCCATGCAATCTATGTAGGATATCTCTCAATTTCTTACAGTTATCTCAATTATGCGAATAAAAGCAATGAAATGAATTTTCTTGTACGGCAACAGGTTGAATTTTAAACATCGCAAGTGACAAGTGACAGCATGATCGTACCTTGTTGCCAGACATCAATTGAACGTGATTCTTACGATTCTATCTACGGACCTCGAGCCTATGCAACCAACCACATATCAACGAATACCATGCCGTTCGAAACTCTCCCAGCATGCGTATACTATTCCAGCCCAGGCCACTAACAGAGAAAATTATTGCCCAGTTTCACAAAGCTCGATTAAATATTTAACGGTCCGTTAAGGCTTAATCGACTGATTAAAATGTATTTTCTATTTCACAAAGCCCGATTAGTGATAACAAAAGTTAACTAACCAGTCGATTAACTAATCGGTCGTTAAATATGCAAAATCCCCCGTTAAGTGTTTCACAAAGGTCGATTAAGGCTTAATCGACCGTTAAACTTGCTTAACGGTCGATTAACTTTAATCGATGGTTAAGTATCGATTAGCAGTTGTTCTATGGCAATGTCATTTGCTATTTGACATTTGAGGTTTGCTGTTTTCAACATAAATATCAATTTTATTGCAATTTTAACATATTTTTAAGAAATAAGGTAAGTAATTGCTTAAATTATATCAAAGTATGTTCATAATGAATAATTATACCAAGATAATTGCAAAAGTAAACACTTTTGACTCAATTTTGACAGATTCTTTTTACAAAATTTCATGTCTGTTTCTAAGCAAAATTCGATAAATATATACATAAAAATGAAACAAAACATGATTAGAAATATATATTTAACTAAAATATATGCATTTTCTTACAATTATTTATATATTTTTATATTTTAGAATGCCTGATACATCTTTGTCATCACTTTCTGATGGAGAATCGCCAAGAAGGATTCGTTTTATAAGGGAAAGAACTAATCCCTTTGAAATATATAATGATATTGAGTTTAAGCAACGTTTTCGCTTTTCTAAAGAAGCCACTATGGAGCTGCTTCACATTTTTGGACCTGACCTAGAACCAGCAACTAACAGGAATAAGGCATTGACAGCAATGAATCAAATGCTCATTACATTGCGGTTTTATGCTACAGGGAGCTTCCAGCAGGTGATTGGTGACATTTTTAATGTGTCGAAGGCCACAGTATGCAGAATAGTTAATAAAGTTACTATTAAAATGTCTTCTATGAGTGAAAGATTTATAAAGATGCCACAAGGAGAAGAAATTCAAAAAACAGTGCTGGATTTCTTTACAATAGCGGGATTTCCCTGTGTAATAGGTGCAGTTGACTGTACTCACATTAAGATACAATCACCTGGGGGAGACATTTCAGAAATGTTCAGAAACCGAAAAGGCTTTTTTTCTATAAATACACAAATAATAATAAATAAAAATTTACAGATAATGCATGTCATTGCTAGGTGGCCTGGATCAGTGCATGACAGCACTATATTTAACGATTCTCCACTGCCATCTGATTTTGAGAGGGGTTTATATGGGAGCAACTTCCTGCTCGGAGATAGTGGATACCCATGTAGGAGATATTTATTAACACCCATATTGCGACCACAGACCCATGCCGAGATAGCATATAATGCAGCTCACATCAAAACAAGGAATACCATCGAACGGTGTTTTGGAGTACTGAAACGTCGCTTTCCTTGCCTTCAGCATGGTATGGCTTTACAGACAGAAAAGGTGTTACGAGTTATAGTGGCCTGCTGTATTTTCCATAACTTGGCAATTGATTTTGATGACGAAGAACTGCCTGAGGATGTCTTGGGTGAAGCTGTGTCTGCTCAAGATGTCTTCAATCAAGGCATGGAGAGTACAACAACAACACACCAAAATGATTCTGTAAGAAGAACACTTGTAAACACCGCGTGTTTCAAAATAATTAGTTATATGGTATATAATATTATATAATAGCAAGGTACTTACAGGGTTAGGTATGACAAGTAAAAATAATGGAAACACGATGAAATTTCATAGGATATACTGAACTTTTAAGCTCAGTCTCAGTATTTCAAGTCTCCTAGCTATTTTTTGGTTATTTTAAAGATGAACAAATGTATCTGTATTTAAGTTGGAGATTTCAGTGCATAATAATTCAGTATGCACTTCATTTCAGTGAATTTTTGTATAAAAAATCTACAAATGGGAAAATCACGACCTTTGAGTTTTGATACATGTATATATATATATATATATATATATATATATATATATATATATATATATATATATATATATATATATATATATATATATATATATATATATATATATATATATATATATATATATATATATATATCACGCCAATAACTCAAAAAAATATGGGCCCATTTTGAAAGAATTTGGCAGGTACCTTCCTTTCTTCCTTTTGTAAATGGCGTGGATAAGTTTGTTAGCCAGAAAAATTGGACCAGGTTTTCTGAGAAAATTTTGGGTTTTCTTTCAGAAAAAATATCTCCGAAAGAAAAAAGCTATGTCAACCAATTTTGGTACTAAGGTTTACGATATAAAAAGTTAACTATACACCAACATTTAGATCTTTATGTTACAAGAACAAAAGTTATAAGCTTTAAATAAAAAAAATGTTTACTGTCAGATCATGTTGCTGTGTCTAGACTTTTTAATATATAGGTATCTTACGTTCATCAATAATAACTGTGAGACCGAAACACTGTGTTTCAACCTAACAAAGTATACTTGCGTGAAGTTATACCAAGCGTTTTGGTTATTTTTATTAAACGTTTGTCATCTCCCAAGGGAAAGATCGCTTTTCTTCATTACGTAAGGTAAATTAGTCGATTGGGCAAATTAGGCTAATAAATTGAGTTCATAAAATAATATACTCCAACATGATGTGCTAGTTTTTCAATTTCTTCAAATCAAGTGAAACAATCAATTTCTAGGGTCCTCTGCCTAATACATACTGGAAATATAAGATTTATTTTCTAGATAAAACAATGTGTTGCTATTCTATAGGTTTTGCTTTCAGTGCTTAATTTTTACTGCTTTTGTGAGACCATGCTCTTTTTTCTTTAATATGTTGTAATTTAATCTAATTTAGTTGCAATTTAATCTAATATAGTTGTAGTTACTTTATATATAATTTTTTTATCTTCAGAAGTGTTCTCTGATTAAAACGTATAATGTAATATGATAATACCATACATAACTAAGGTGGCATACAGGAGTTGTTGGATTTATGTGTCATCATATCAATGTTAAATTAAATTGTTATACACATTATTGTAAGTTAAATGTATAAATGGAAATTAAAAATAAATATCAACAATCTTTCAAGAAAACAAATATTTAAAACTAAGCAGACTTTATTGCTTTAATTTTTGTAACTGTAGCCTATAAATGTTCATTTGTATTTTATGCTGCTGCAGCATTTGCTTTCTTTGCAAGTCAGCATTTTGAATTTTTTTACGAAAATAAATTTTTTTTAGCTCTTCAGCCGTGTGTTTTCTTTTTAGTATCTTTTTTGGAGCCTTTTTTCTGGGTACAGAAGTTTCAGGAGTACTGATATCAGGAATAGTATAAGGTTCGGGAGTGGGTTCAATAAATAGTGGAAGATCAATATCTGAAAAAAAAAAGGTGTATTTAAAACAAATGTGTAAACTTAAAGAAAATGTGCTTTCTGAAAGCCTGCTTTGTCAAAATATTATAGACATATCATGTAATGATATCTACAGCAGCTGGGCAAGTGTAGTGTCCAGTTTATTATGTACTGTAGCAATGGTGAGGTTGATAATGTAGAGTAAAATTTGAATAACTCAATTTTCTATAAACTTACACAGTTGAATTTTGGTATGTAGTAAGGTATTTTCCAAGGCAAGATATTAACGAAATTTCATTAAAAGAGCTTTGTAATTATCGAAGAAAAAAATTTGTTTCGAAAGAAAACTCAAAATTTTCCCGGAAAACCTTGACCGATTTTCCTAGCTAACTAACTCATCCAAGCCATAAATAAAAGAAAGGCACCTGTCGAGTTTCTTCGAAATAGGTTAATTATTTTTTGAGTTATCAGTTGGATATATATAAACATATAAAAATGGAAACTGACCCCAGATATGGGTTCTAATTCGCGCCCATTAGAAAATTTTTTTGCAAAATCTCACCATCGATACCCCTCTATTGAGGAATTTTTTAAAATAAAAATTTACTAAAAAGCCGACCTTAAAAGTGGTTTTGATATTTTAAAACAAAGGTACCTTCCATTTTACATATTAGCAAAAATACATTGGCTTTTAGCTATTGTTGATTCATTGTAAAAAAAACATATTCTTGCCCATAATAGCCTGTTTTTTTAAGTTTTGTATTATGATGATAAATTACAATTTTGTTAGAAACTATAAAATCAACAACTATTGACGAAACTAGGTAAGGACCTGTCTTGCTAGTAAAATAATTAGAACAGTAGAAAAACTGTATGTAATCATTAAAGTATGGAAATCTCACAGTACATTTCTAAGGTATATTAGGTATATATGATTATTATTTTAGAAAAAACAATAAAACTTCAAGCTTTTATCCCACATCGGTTTTTATCAAAATATAATTTACTTACTAACAACTTATATTACATTTGAATACAAATGATCTTACCAAAATATATTGCAGCACTATCAGCAGGATTTGTTAAAGGCTTTACTTGGTCCCCAAGCAAACCCAATACTTGACTGCCAACATCCGGTAGAGTGGTAGAACAGGTACCACCACCAGTTTCTTGCCGTTCTTTCTACAAGTAAATTATAAATTAGTTATGGCTTATCTATAACCATAAGCACACGTGTGTTATGTAAGTGGGTATATGTCACCTATGTGTTTATCTAAGAAATATAGGCATGATTATAAAAAATAATGAAATATGGTTGAACATAAAATTATATTCGAACAATGATCGAATGCCACAGTATAAGCAAAAATAACTCTAACTACTACATAGTTACTATACTTTTTTATTCAAAAAGGTTATATAATTACCTTCTCCAATGCAGCTTGCTTTTTGAAGTTTTCCCACTTCTTCTCTTGACACACCTAGGTCCTCATAGCGCTGTCTCTGTTAGTAAAAAAATTGTAATTAATAAATATGTTGATAACTGTACCGAAAATAGACTTACATTTTCTGTAGCCATTTGCTTTCGAGCATTCCTTTTCAAGTTGTCATATAAGTTCCTTAGCTGCTGTTGAGAACGGCTATCGCTTCTCACCTGGGCATTAAACTGGACAGTGATGTGCTGCCAGGCATCACTTTTTTCTTTGCAGGTTCCAAGGTCTGTCCTCTTATTTTCTATCTTGTTATTGTAGCTAAAACAAAAACATAAGGGATGTGGAAAGGATAGGAGGTGAATTATGGATATCAAACGTTTAACAGGAAGGGAATACATTTTTGATTTGTGTGTAGTATTTACAACACATTCATTTATTCCTTTATTTTTTAATAGTGATACAGAAAATGAAGGTGTGGGTTAATTTAAAATAATTTTTATATGGAAATTGTCACTTGTATGATTATAATACACAGGAATGCTTGTGCTATAAGTAAAAAGCTTTTAGGTACTTCTGGAAGCTAATATAGAACATTATGATCAGAAAAGTTTACTTGAGGTAATGTTACTTTCGAAAAAGTAAAAAGATAACTAAAGATTTAATTTTAACCTCATAAAATCCTGGTCAACATTTTAAGGTTAAGGGCATTTTCTAAACTTATAATTTGTGTGAAAAAAGGATGTAGGACATATGAAGGATGGAAAAACTAGAATAAATAACTAATAACAAAGCCAGAATAAAACATTATAAAAGTATAACATATAACAACTATATTTCGCGGCAAATTACTGTGATAAATGTAGTAAGGATACTCAAACTTACAGTTTCACTAAATCCATCAGGATTTCTTTTTCCTCTGGAGAATAATTAGTTCCCCTGCCCCTTTTCTTATCTTTATTATCCATTTTTTGATCACTAATTAATTAAACACACAAATATCACACAATTCACAAAACACCGTTACCGCAAACGATAACAAATAATGCTGTCATGCTGTCTTTCAACTGTCAAACACCGAAGCAGTGACGTTTTTGCATTGTTGCCAAGTTGGATCAACTGCTAATCGCCGGTTAGCTAACCGAGAGTTAAAAATGCTTTGTGAAACGCTCGCCAATATTTAATCATTGATTAACGTTAACGGAGGATTAACTAACCGGCACTTTAACCAGCGTTTGTGAAACCGGGCATATATCTTACATCCCCGTCTTCAATTATACTTAAGAAAATAAAAAAAAAGTTGTAAATTACAAATACGTTTTAATTTAAAATATGATACGGATTTGGTAACAAATACGTTTTAATTTAAAATATGATACGGATTTGGTAATTCAAAATGTTTGGTTATTGTACCGCGATTATTGTTTGAATTATGTCATTAATAATTTAAAAAAAAATATGTTAGGTCCATATGTTTTCATACTAACATAATTTTTATTATATCTGACAACCCTGCTTATTTATATTTAACTACCGTTGTCTGGCTTCCACGATTTACATTTTTCGGGTCTAAAGTAATAAAAAACACATTAATACTCTAACTATCCTTGTCAACGTTGCATGTGCGAAATGCCTATGCAATTCAAACTGATGTCGTAGATTATTTATTCCTTACACATTATTTATTTCTTACACATTTTTTATTTTCGAACAACTTCTTTCCTCGTGGACCATTTAAGTTAAAATTTGGTTACCAACTTTATTTTGACATCTCCCTTATATGTGCAAATTTTCATTTGAATCACTGCAGTACTTCAAACAAACAAAAATATTGCGTTTTAAAAATTTCCTTTACATTTTTTATACAAAAAATTAAACCTACGGTGCTCATCTTCGAACTTATCCAAGCCATTAACAAAATCAAGGTAATCCCCAAATTTAGTGAAGATCGGTCAAGTATTTTTTGAGTTATCAGTTGGATACATATATATATATATATATATATATATATATATATATATATATATATATATATATATATATATATATATATATATATATATATATATATATATATATATATATATATATATATATATATATATATATATATATATATATATATATATATATATATATATATATATATATAGCATATAAAAATCAAAACCGACCTTGGATATGGGTTCTAGAGGCCCAAATTCGCGCTCATTTGAAGAAATTTTTCAAAAGTCTCACCATCGATACCTCTCTATTAGTGAATTTTCCTAATGAAAATTCACTAAAAAAATAACAAGAATATAATGTCGGAAATATAAATTTCTTAAAGAAATCGTTTTTTCTTTTGTGAACAAGGAGTTTGATTGGATTGGCTAACGAACTCATCCATGCGATTAATAAAGTATAAATATGTCAGCTTTCGCCGGGAAAATGTTTGTCTCTTGGAGAATAACAAAGCTATTCAAATAATATTTTAAGCAGCTTTAGCAACTATTACCTACATAGCAAATTTCAAGTTTCTGCCGTTACAGAAAACTGGGACGATTCTGCTTTTTGTTTCAGTTCCCACAGTCGTCAACATCTTTTTTTAATTATAATTTAGTTTCGTCACCCGAGTATATGCTCTCGCATGCCACCTGTCAGAGATGTTATCTCTTAATCATATTTTTGTGTATTTAGGCTCTGCCTAAAGATCACCGTTAAAGGTCAAAACCCGTACAGATTCGATAAAGTTCTGTGATATGGGCTTTTTTAATCCAAAAATTAAAAATTCATGAAGTATGTCTTCCCCAAATGTGTCAACGTTTAAAAATAATGTAAACAGAGTTAAATATATTAATAAACACAATAATTATTTTACAACCATATAACATACAATCATACAAATACTTTGTATTCAGTGTTTGTATTTTTTAACTTTTAATCAAGCATAAAATATATTTCAGATACCCTCAATTTTGTATGAACTTTGAACCATAAGTCAACATGTAAATTATTTAATATTATAGCCAGGACGTGACAACAATGTGTGCTTTAAGCTTGAAAAGTTCGCAGCAGAGAAATTTGTCAAAAATTTAACATGTTCATAATGTATAGTATTGATCTTTCGTCGTGCTCGTATGCTGAATACACCTCCTCATTTTGTGTTGACGGGAGCGAAGATGTGTTATTGACTCACAAATTTCTGTCACAGCTTGAAATCTGTTATGACTATATTATTATGTGCCACATTGTTAACACATTTCCAGATATTAATATTGGAATATTTGCCGGAACTTGGCAGTTAGGTTAATAATAGTAATAGTAATAGTTATAGTACAAGTACTTTCTCTCTCTCTCTCTTTATATATATATATATATATATATATATATATATATATATATATATATATATATATATATATATATATATATATATATATATATATATATATATATATATATATATATATATATATACAATACCTAATTCCTTTATTTGTTTTGAAGTTTTTACATGCGCTCATACAATAAGTACACTATTTCCTTATCCACTAAATCAAAACAAAAGTTCAGCCCGGTACCGTAGTATTCGCTGCTCTACCACTTAAGCCCTATTAAATTGTTAGTGCCAAGCCATTTATCTTTCTGGACACTAGTTTGAAAAGAGGAACAAAAAAATAAATAAGAAGCACGGGATGCAGCAAGTGCGTTATGGTAGTGAATTTTAATTAAATGCTTCAAATTTGGATAACTCAATTTTCTATAAACTTAGAAAGTTTAATTTTGGTATGTAGTGAGGTCTTTCCTAAGGTTGCAGTGCTATCGGGACGGCAAGGCCGCGGACGAGCCCTGGGGGAATGAAAAGGTGTTTCCTAGAGCAAAATATCCACCAAATTTCATTAAAATAACTTTGTAATTTTCGGAGAAAAAATTTTTTTTTCGAAAGAAAATTCCAAATTTGAATAACTCTGTTTTCTATACACTTAGAAAGTTGAGTTTTGGTACGTAGTAACCTCTCCCAAGGCAACATATATAGTAAATTTCATTAAAGCAGCTTTGTTATTCTCGGAGAAAATTTTTTTTTTTTTTGAAAGAGAACTCAGAATTTTTCCGGAAAACCTCGCCATCAATATAAGAAAGGCACTTGCCGAGTTTTATTGAGATCGGTTAATTATTTTTTGAGTTATATATATATATATATATATATATATATATATATATATATATATATATATATATATATATATATATATATATATATATGTATATATAAACATATAAAATTGAAACTGACCCTGGATATTGGTTCTAGGGGTCCTAGTTCGCGCTCATTTGAAGAAATGTTTGCAAAGTTTTACCATCGATACCTCTCTATTAGTGAATTTTTTTAAATAAAAATTCACTAAAAGTGAATTATTAGCTACCCAGGTCAGGGCGATACTTTCACACACATACACATACACACACACTTAGTCATGCATTGAAAAAGTTATCTTCCCGTGCCCACGCACATCTACCTGCTCACAAAGCCCCTATAAGCGACGTACGTTTAAAACACTCGCACACATACCCAAAACTCCTAGTCTCCCACAAACATAGTGATACACTCATGCACTTACCTCCCTGCACCCAAGCACACCCACCTACTGACACAACTCCCACACCGAGCGTACGCTCAAAACACTCTCACACACATATCCAAAGACTCCCAATCCCACACACACACACACATACACATATTCAGACATCTACATTCATGTACTCCAACACCCCTACACAGCCCCATACGCACGCATGCATAAAACATTCGCGCACGCAACCCAGAATCTCCCAATCTTCCACAACTTACCCACATATTTTTTCTCCTATTTTTAACCCGCTAATCAATCATTCACCGCAACATGTGTTTTTTAAATTTACTAATGGTCATTTCTTTTATATGATTTGCTATTTTATTATAAGTCTCGCAGACGTCATATGAGAAAGACCGTCGATATAGAGCAAGTTTGAAAACTGGTATGGAGAGAAGATCATTTCTTCGAATATTCACCTTATGTATATCCGTGCCATACATAATTGTCCTGAGAAGGTAAGACGGTGTATCTTTTCTGATGATAGCATGTTAGAAATATGATCTCTGCAATAGGAATCTACCCCTCATGTCCAACCATTGTGCTTCTCTGAGCTTAGGCGAGATGTGCTCAAATGTTCGAATGTTATATATATATATATATATATATATATATATATATATATATATATATATATATATATATATATATATATATATATATATATATATATATATTAAACAGGCGTGTTGGAGCCTCAGCACCCTCCTCGTCGTCTGCACATCCAAACAGCATGAAAAAATTTCTGCACAATATTTTATTTGTGTTAAAACTAATGTTTAACATAGGAGTTTTTTAATCTGGGTAGGTATATATTGCCTGTGGGGGTACACAAGCCTCAATCCGCCATAGCCACGATTCAAACAGCTCGAGACATGTGCCCGGTATCTAAAGGTGTTATCCATTACTAACCCTAAGTGCCGAATCGACCCTACAATCGGTATAATGTCAGTGCCTATCCTTGACACCACATCCTTTTTATTTCCTGAAGATGTCTATCGCAAGCGAGCATTATTGCATTGGCCATTTTTGGATTCAAATGCAGGGAATGCATCTCAGAAAACCCTCTTAAGTTTTCCTGGTCTTAGTTTATCTGAATCGACACTTCTGGCAACTTATTTTTAGGAAATGAACAGTAGACCTGAATATCATCAGCAAACATTTTTATATGCTTAAGGCACTCAGTGAACCTGTGGGCGTATATCTTTAAAAAATATATAAACCCCTGCGACAAGCCCTCCACCATTTCAGAGGGTTCCGATAGAACTCCTCCAACCCTTATGCATGGTATACGTGACTGGAAAAAACTTCTCAGCAGCTTGAATGCCTCCTCCTGAAGACCCACACTTTTAAAAATCCAAATCATAGTCTCATGACTGACTGCATCAAACGCTTTGCTATAGTCAAGAAGTATTAAAACAGTAATATCTCTATCCGTTGCATTTATTATGTCATCATTGATGGACGCAAGTGTAGTTGTGCAGCTGTAGGCCTTTCTAAAACCTGACTGGACCTCCGGCATATATATATATATATATATATATATATATATATATATATATATATATATATATATATATATATATATATATATATATATATATATATATATATATATATCTGTGTGTGTGTGTGTGTGTATGATTTATTTACTGCCCTTCCTTCGTGAAACCGTTGCATAGTAAATATAGACGTGGAGACTACTTCTCTGGCTTTACGAATGTTAGTTTTCTTTTCTGTAACTGGTTTCGCTGCTTGAGAGCATTCTCAAACAGAGGATGCTGCCAAGCAGCAAAGCCGTTTACATAAATGGAAACCAACATTTGAAATAGTCTGCATGTGCGTGTTTATTTATTCATATTAATTATAGATTGCAAATGTCACAAATAAGTTATAAACCTATGTTTGTGCTAATATCCAATTTTGACAGCTTCATACCAAAAAATTTAGGTATCTAAACTTCCAAAATGACACTTACACTTTCAAATTTCACATACCAAATAATAGGATTTACTTTTACAAGTATCCGGCCACCTTCATTTTCAGATACACGTATGCTATTAAGAACCCCCAATTTCATTATAAGTTTTTAGCTATTTTTTTTAAAATTCGCTAATGAGGAGATCTGTGTTTATATATATATATATATATATATATATATATATATATATATATATATATATATATATATATATCCGACCTATAACTCAAAAAATAATGGACCGATCTTGATCAAATTTGGTGAGTACCTTCATTTTGCAAATGGCTTGGAAAATTTTGTGTTTTCTTTCTAAAAAAAAATATCTCCGTAAATAACAAAGGAAGGGCAACCAAATTTGGCACGCGTGTTTCTATTACAAAGGATGAACTCTGTACCAAAATTTAGGTCTCCAGCTTTAAAGACAAAGAAGTTAAAGAAACAAATTTTGGAGTTTTCCTCAAAACATCAAACTCGCAATTTTAAACGTCAAAATTGGCAATGTTTAGGCAAAGAACGTAAAACAAATACCGATTGTGAAAAGAAAATGTTGCAAGAAGTGTGTTCTGCAAACCCTTAAGTTTCAGATTCAACCGTCATTGCCCTTCATTTTACTAAAATATTTACAGAATATTTATTTCAAATAGACCCTTTCTCTGATGCTTTGGCTATCGATTTAGTTAAGTTGATTCTTTCGCTGTAGGTTTAGTGAAGTTTATGGTTGAACGATCTATAATTTTTTTAGCTAATTTTCGTATAACAAATTCGTTAATGCATTTTTGCATTTTTTATCGAAATATGATGCGTTTGTAAGAAAAAAAATGGACACAGTAAGTGCGTTTTGGTAGCGAATTTTCGGTAAATTTGCAGTTTACCTCCCGAACGCTTTTGAAAAAACTGTTTTCAGAAACCTTCCTAGGGCCACCCCTGGATCCCAAACCCCAAGAAACATTTCTTGTTCACACCCCACAAGGAAGACACGGGACCAGGAGTGAGTAGGGGTGCTGAGCGGGGTAGGTAGTGAAAAGGAAATGTGAGCAGAAAATGCGAATAAAACGGGCTTGAAAGCTGTCTTTTTCACATCTTAAAGCCATATCCCCCTTAAACCCTGCCTACCCCGCACAGCAGCCCTATCACCCCAGGTGTCCTAACTTCCTTGGCGGGTAGGAACGAGACATTTTTCTTTAGGTTTATGCAGCGAGGGTGGTTGTATGCACGCGAGGGGGAAGAAAAATCCCCACGACGAAGCAGCCACCGCCAACCCACCGCCCATGCCGCAAGTTGGATGGGGATGCGTACCAAATTTGGAGGCCACAGCTTTGTTATTTCCGAAGATATAAAAATTTTCCGAAGGAGAACCTAATATTTTCCCCGAAAAACTAGTCTGCTTCGTCATAGGCATTTTCTTTCCCCCCAAGTGTGCATACAACCACCCTCGTTGCATAAACGACAAGAAAAACTTCTTGTTCATATCCCTCAAAGAAGTTACGTGACCTGGTGCAATTAGGAGTGCTGTGCGGAGTAGGCAGGATTTAATGGAGATATAGCTTCAAATATGCAGCTTTCAAGCAGTTTTCTTCGCATTTTCTGCTCATATTTCCTTTGTACTACCTACTACGCCCAGCACCCCTATTCACTCCCAGTCCCGTAACTTCCTTAGGTTGTGTGAACAAAAAAATTTTCTTGTGGTTTGTGCATCCAGTTGGGGTCCTAGTAATGTTTCTGAAAACAATTTTTTGAAAAGCGTTCGGGAGCTAATCTGCAAATTTACCGAATTTTCATTATATCCTTCAAATTTCAATAACTCAATTAGCTATTAATGTAAGCTTTGTTGGTTAGGCAACCAACATTTAAGTTTATTTTCGGAAATTTTTTGTATATTTTCAAACCATAAGTAATTTTGATAAAATATAGTACATTGTTTCTACTACATAAGCTATAACGGTAATCAGATTGATGCCTGCTTGCATTTGCTAATAAAAACATTTTTATGGAAATTCACTTCCATAACACACTTGCTGCAACCAGACTTTTGAAAAATGTTTATATATTTTCAAACAATAAAGTTATTTCGATTAAATATGGTACCTTGTTTCTACTATATAGGCAACCACTTTTGATGCCTGCTTTCATCAAAGAAAGAAAATTCGCTGAAAATTCATTGCAGTTATATAGTCTGATCATATAATGTTAGAAGAATAAAAAAATTAAAATAAGTAAGAAAAAAAAGTTTACACAGGAGGATTGGAACCCTCGTCATATCTGATGAGTTGAAATATAGTGCGTGTGCCCTAGCGACTTGACTACGCAGCAGTAAGATTTCGTTGCAATAAACGGGTTATAAGCTCGTATGTAATAGCAAATAACTGCTACTCTAAATGGTGTTTTTGCACATATTTGATCAAGTAAGCACTTGAAGCATAAAAATAGGACTTTGCTAAAGATATATCATTTAATATTTTCCGTCTCTCTTGCACAGTCTTTGTTAAACCTTATAGGTTTTGACATTTTAAACCGAAACTGCAATTTTTCAAGAAAACCGATCAAATTTTCATAGTAGTTTTGTCGTACTTCTTGACATAATTAAGCCAAAGAAAGATACACCTTGTCTGTAATATTTAGTAGCTTTTGTTTAACACACAATATTTTGGTCTTGTGCGTTTCTCTGATCACCAGTGGAATTCAATTTTTTTTCCTTTAAGTGCCTATAACTTTTTTCCTCTCAACGCTTAAATCTAAATTGTAATATATAAATTATATTTTATGGAGTAAAGATGCGTACCAAATTTGGAGGCCACAGCTTTGTTATTTCCGAAGATATAAAAATTTTCCGAAGGAGAACCTAATATTTTCCCCGAAAAACTAGTCCGATTTTTGTGGCTAACGAACTTGTCAAAGCCACTTACAAAAGGAGCGTGCTCACCAAACTTGATCAAAATCAGCCTAGCGGTTTTTTTAGTTATCGGTGTGATACATACATACATGTATATATCTTTATATATATATATATATATATATATATATATATATATATATATATATATATATATATATATATATATATATATATATATATATATATATATATATATATATATAACTGACCCCGGATATTTGTTCTAGTGCGCCTAGTTTACGCTCATTTGAGGAATTTTTTTAAGGAAAATCCACTAAAAGTGTAAAATATCGGCCAACTCTCGGAAGAACGCAAACAGCACAAATGATGATATTTCATTGTAAGTTTTACTGAACGATACTGGTACACCATACACTTCAATTAGGGTCTCCTACCTGATCATTATGTGTCTTACGGAATAATAATCAAAATATTAAAGCAGTCTAAGTACCATGTCCACAAGACACGTCTAGTTCATTAACTCCTAGAAGAAGTTGATCGCAAGTTGTAATTTGCAGAAATTTGGACGGAGATAATTGAAGCTGTTCAAAATGTTGTAAGAAACATTGTTTTTTTTTCAGATAAAGCCAAATTTATGATAAATGGTTCTATAAATAGGCATAACTGTAGATACTTGCACTCTGCTAAGGCCCATGTTGACTTAGAAATTCACGCGCACTTTCTATACAAACTTATTGTTTGGTGGGTAATATTGGACCAAAATGTCATCAGCCCAACCTTAGGCATGGTAGATTAACATCTGTGGGTTACTTAGAAATTTTACAAAAGCGAACTGTACCAAAAATAGACGTTAAACCAAAGCAAATAAATCCGCAAGTCTTGCACCAAGGTGTCTCGTATAAGCAACATCGTACTCCAGTCCATTTCGATCAGCAAGTTCGTATGTTTTTAAATCACCACTTCTCAATCAAATGGATCGGAGGGAGTGGTCAGGTCAGGTCAGATCAGGTCAGTTGAGGTCAAGTCATGGTCTCACAGGTGTCCAGACATGACTCGAATGGACTTTTCTTTTCTGGATATTTGAAAAACATTGTGTTTTGTAATAGACCAACAACATTGGTTTAATTAGAAGTGAATTAGAAGTGCGATCGCAAACATTGATTCGGAATATCTGCATAATGCATTGGGCGTTTTCCTTAATTAACACATATTGTCAAGAAGTAAGTGGACCACAATTTCAGCAGTTACTGTAATTTTCTTTAAATGAGTAACTAAAGTTTAAAAATGTGTTCCGCACCCCTGAAGTATTAGCTTTTTTCATTTTTCCATTTTTCTGAATTAAACAACCTCAAGATATACTGTAGTGTATTTTTAAATTAATTACCTGCCAAGTAACACCAGAGTAAACCTAGGTTGCCATTTAAGATATTTTAGATGGTGGCTTCTGGCAAACAGCAGTCTCACAAAAGAAATAAAACTCATATCAAAATATGGATATTTATGTATAATTTAACTCCACCATATGTAAAACCTAAATGTCAAACTGCTTCTGCATTCTGTCATTTCGTGCAATAGTGTTTACGTACCTGTATATAATTTTCGTAAAAACATGCATAAATCATTTGAATAAAAATTTTGCTGCCTCCAGAGTCTTATGTTTTGTTTTACGACTGTGATCATTTGCTACGTCCCAGAAAGGTGTAAAGTAATTATTCTTATTTTCTTATGCCTGCATGTAGTTCTATTTTTATCTGACTAGTTTGAGATTAACTTTATACAGGATATTCCAAAAGTAATAGAAAATAAAGCAGAAGTAGGACCTTTGCATCCAAATATTACGATTTAGCCAAACCTACCTTAACCCAAAAGTCAAAATTAAAAGAGAAGCAGGTTTTTAAAAGGTGAAAAATTGTATTTCCATATTTCTTGATGCCTGGGAAGGTATTTCATGCATGGTCTCGGAAATTGGTACATATGAGTTTTTCATAGTAACAAAAAATAATCTGGTTTCCATTCTAACACCCTGTATCTCTATTAGCTTTGGCTTTACCACTTTTTGATCACAATAATCTACCGATGCTCTATGCACCATTAATTTCGGACCAGAGTGTACAACTAAAATAATGATAAGTTAAACAATGAAAGCGGGCTATGAGAAGTTGGATTTTTAATTAAACTTTTTTCTAGTAAGCCAAACAAAAGATTATAGATAACTTTCAACTTTGTTGCGCTTTTTAAGGAAATATTTTCATTTCGAATACCCCACACATTTTACAATGAAAACTAGGTCACATATTGCACCAGCGCGTATTGAATTACATATAAAGCATGTGTGTGTCATGAATTCCTGGCTTTACATCGATCTCACACATATTAGAGATTAATTTCGAGTATCTTTTAACAAAGGTGTCTATAGAATCAGCACCCTGACCCGCTATTTGCATAAATATTGCAACGACTTAATTAATTGATTTGGAAAGGGACACCATGGCAAAATCTAAATAAGTAATGCTACCTTCAGTGCAAATTATTTATTTGGCACTTGCTTAACCATGTAAATTTTTGCATAGAATAGTTCGTTGGAAGGCTACCTTTTTTAAAAACACTAAGAGGTGATTACACTGCCACAAGGTGGATGTAATGTTGGTTCCTTGATAGCTGGAAACTATTTGCCTCCCGTAAACGTGCCTGCAGTGAAAACATTAAAAAGTTTAGATATAATAATTCGTAACGACCTGTTTGGCAAATGGGTAACTTGCCACCAAAGTGAAACGCTTTTAGTAAATTTTCTTAAAAAATTCACTAATGAATTATATATATATATATATATATATATATATATATATATATATATATATATATATATATATATATATATATACATATATATATATATATATATATATATATATATATATATATATATATATATATATATATATATATATATACATATATATATATATATATATATATATATATATATATATATATATATATATATATATATATATATATATATACACATATATATACATTGTAGTGTTATCCAAGTTCACATACACACACACATAACAACAATTATTATCGATAAAAAAATTGTCAGAAGAGAAGATACAGCAAATTTAATAGCCATGAATGTCTTAATATTAAAAAAAAAATAATCAAAATATGTGCTGTGCACTACCGAGATTGTGTATATTTTATTTTAAAAAATGGACTCATGTAGTCAGTGATACGTCTGTAGATAAATAAGAATGGAACAAGCGGTAGAGGGTGTAAATAAGTAAAAGTGAATCTTTAAAAGCAAAAATGCACCATACAAAATTGTAATATAGGTAAGATAACACTAAAGGTAACATATCCGAAGTGATAAAAAAAATTGTGCAAGCAGAAAAAACTCTAATATAATAAAATAGGTATAATAGTAGTATATAGGTCATTCAGAGATTTAAAAAGAACAAAGATTGAGCTAAGTACCTTAAAGAGAGACCTATTTAAGGTGTAGTGTATACAGACTAAAAGTTTAGCTGTTAAGATGTACAGACAACAATTTATTAAAGAGAATAAGATGCGAGTTATAAGAATTTAATATGGTGTAATTATAATAGTAACTATAATAGAAGGCGGACTGTCATGGAAACGAAAAATCTGATAGGTGTGAAAAAATTTGAAAGGAGACGTCAGCGTCCTTTCCAAGTAGAAAGTTTGTACGAAAGAAGTGAAAAGGAGATAATATAAAATATAATGGGTAACGATTGCTGGCGGTTTCTTCCATCAGGTTCATTAGTCATTGGACCCATTGCCACTGAGTTCGAGATTCTTGTTATGCAACAATTGATATAGCATCCGAACCAAAGGCGTTAGTTTGGTTTTGGTAGTTTTGGTAACGTTATTCGAAGACACTAGTTTCGGTTTTGACGATGAAGAGATGTGCTTTCAGGGAAGACAAACAGATACAGACAGGTTCTAGAAAATGTATTAAGATATTTATAGTTATAAGTAAATATATATGATATATAGTTAAAAACGTGATCACGGAAGAAGGGTTAATGTTCAATATATTTGTGTTTCCTTGAATATATTAAGTCTATCATTGACTAAATTTGAGTCTACCAGAGAGCATTTCAGTTGAATTTGACATACAAAAAGAAAACTGAAAACGGTCTCACACTAATTTAATATTAAAAGGAAAATTATTATTTAAAATGAGAATTTCCAAAACACTTACTTAACTACTTATTTGATAACGAGTATTCGGGATTAGAGGGAAATTATTTGTTCCAGTAAAGGGATAGCTAGGTGAACTTTGGATCTCCCCTGAGAACAGTAGAGTCGGCCGAAGAGAGAAAATAATCAAAGGTAAAACGTATCACATCGATGACTCAAAAAGTAATGGGCCGATTTTGAACAAATTTGCTAGGTGCCTTCCTGTTCTAAGTGGCTTGGATAGGTTTGTTAGTCAGGAAAATGGGATCAGTTTTTCCAGAAACAATTGGTTTTTTTTCGGAAAATTTTAGTATCTCCGGAAATAATACAGCTATAGAAAAAAATTGCTACTTTGATTTCTGTCATAAAGTATGTACCAAAATGCAGATCTCTAAGTTAAAAGACAAAAAAGTTATAGGCAAGCCTCTGATTTAAAAAAGTGAAGTGCCAAAATTGATAATTATTGTAGTCGTACTAATGTGAGTGAAAAATACGCACTAAATGAAGTTCCTAGATCTGTGTATTAGCCGTTATTTTCTTCATTTTGTTACAATATGAGCAAAAAGTCAATTGTAAATTAAAATTATTTGGTGTAAATAAGAAAGACATTGGAAGATTAATATACTAGCGTATATACCTGTTAGTACATACATCTGCCATCTCGACTATAGTCGAGCGGTCGAAGCGGTGTCCAACAGCATTATTATATTATATTATTATGCCCTTTAATCCTGAAATACAAAATACATGTGTTCCACTTGAAGCAATTCAGTTACGGCAGTTTGACCTTTTTTCAGTTCAGTCATTACTTGAGAAAGCCCTGTATACGGCATTTCAATTTTTCGAGAAATAATATAATTGAAGACCCCTCTGAATGTGCCAGTTTTATGGGACACTGTTATCTATTGGTTAAAATACCGTATTAAAATTTTTGAGATGTTCCAAAAATGTGAAAAGTTTCAAAATTATTTTAAATAGCTTCAAAACGGTGAACGCTATCAAATCTTTTTCGCTACAAACAAGCACTATAATTTGATGAAAAATATAAAAAGCTCGGGACGCAGCAAGTGCGTTATGGTAGTGAATTTTCATAGAAATGATCTGGCACAAAATATTTTATTATAACTTTTTTTTCTTGTAACATAGAAATCTAAATTTTGGTGTATAGTTTACTTTTTATATCGTAAACCTACCTACCAAATTTGGTTATCATAGATTTTATATTTTTTAAGATAAAAAAATTTTTCAAATGAAAACTCAAAATTTTTCCGGAAAACATTGTCCAATTTTTCTAAAAAACGAACTTGTCAAAGCCATTTACAAAAGAAAGGTACATGCCAAATTTTATTAAAATCGGCTTATTACTTTTTGAGATATGAATTTTTTTCAAATGAAAACTCAAAATTTTCCCGGAAAACCTCGTCCGATTTTCTTGACTAACAAACATGTCAAAGCCATTTACAAAAGTAAGGTATGTGCCAAATTTTATTAAAATCGGCTTATTACTTTTTGAGATATGAATTTTTTTCGAATGAAAACTTAAAATTTTCCCGGAAAACCTCGTCAGATTTTCCTGACTAACAAACATGTCAAAGCCATTTACAAAAGGAAGGTATGTGCCAAATTTTATTAAAATCGGCTTATTACTTTTTAAGATATAAATTTTTTTCGAATGAAAACTCAAAATTTTCCTGGAAAACCTCGTCCGATTTTCCTGACTAACGAACTTATCCAAGCTATTAACAAAAGAAAGGTACATGCCAAATTTTATCAAAATCGGCCCATTATTTTTTGAGTTATCGGTGTGATACATATATATATATATATATATATATATATATATATATATATATATATATATATATATATATATATATATATATATATATATAAATATATATATATATATATATATATATATATATATATATATATATATATATATATATATATAAACATATAAAAATTGAAACTGACCCCGGATATGGGTTCTAGGGGTCCTAGTTCGCGCTCATTTGCAAAATTTTTTTCAAAATTCAAAAGTCGGGATCTCCCCATTAGTGAATTTTTTCTACGAAAATTCACTAAAAATGCAATGATATAATGGGTGTGAAAAAAAGAAAATTTGTATCACCAACGACTTATGAACCACGCTGTGACTCTTAATATTTCTATAAGGTGCAGCTCAAGATACCATATAATTAACGTATAAATTTATTTCCCGTATCTTGTATAATAACGGATATATTGAGCTTTGCCGTAAAAGTGCATCACTCTATATATATTGTAAACAGCTAAAAACTCAAACTAACCCCGGATATGGCTTCTATAGGGGGCCTAGTCCGCGCTCATTCAAAGAAATCTTTTCAAAATACAAAAATCGCATCCTTCTCATTAGCCAATTTTTTCTACGAGAATTCTAAAAAACTTATAGACTATCAAACCATAAACTCTATAACTAAAACTACTGCCAAAGCATCAGAGAAAGAGTCTATTTGAAATGAATTTTCTGGAAATATTTTAGTAAAATGAATGACAATGACGATTGAAGCTAAACCTTAGCGGTTTGTAAAATACTTTTCTTGCAACATTTTCTCTACATAACCCGTATTATTTTCAGGTTATTTGCCCAAATGTTGCCAATTTTGACGTTTTAAATAGCGACTTTGACGTTTTAAGAGGAAAACTTCAAAAATGTTTGCTTTAAAACCCTATCGCCTTTTTCCTTTTAGCTTACAGGCTTAAGCTATGGTACATAGTTTACCTATTATAACATTAACCCGCGTACCAAATTTGGTTGCCCTTACTTTGTTTTTTCCTGAGATAAATAAATTTTCCAAAAAAAAGCAGAAAATTTTCCGTGAAAAACTAAGCCGATTTTCCTGGCTGACAAATACATATGTTCTAGCATAAAGGTTATACTGGTAACCTAATTTCATGCCTGATTTCTTTAAAAGAAAAGACATATTTGCTATCAAAAACATTTTTATGAAAATTCATTACCATAACACACTTTCTGCGTCCAGCATTTCTTTTATTACAAACATGCATTATATTTCGATGGAAAATGCAAAAAAGCAATAACATAAGGCGTGTTTGATTAAAAAAAAACCAACGACTTATGGGCCACCCTGTGATTGTAGAACTAATTTCTTTAAGATGTAGCTCAAGACACCCTATAATTAAGGTATACATTTTTTTCATATCTTGTAGAAAGCGGATATATTGAGCTTTACTAATTTTTTACGAAAATTCGACTAAAATTATATACCATTAAATGATAAACTCTATAGTTAAGGCTACTGCCAAGCCTCAGAGAAAGGGTCTATTTGGAATGAATTTTCTGGAAATACTTTAGTAAAATGAAGGACAATGACGGTTGAAACTAAGACGTCAGGGTTTGCAAAACATTCTTCGTGAGACATTTTCTTTCCATAGCCCGTATTAGATTCAAGTTAATCGCCTAAATGTTGCCAATTTTGACGTTTTAAATCGCAACTTTGACGTTTTGAGGAAAACCCCAATATATTTTTCTTTAAATGCCTATAACTTTTTTGTCTTTTGACCTGTATAGCTAAAGTATGGAAGGTAACTTACCGATAATGACCTTAACCAACGTACCAAATTTGGTTGCCCTTACTTTGTTAATTTCGGAGATATAAATTTTTTTCGATAGAAAATGCTAAATTTTCCAGGAAAACCTGGGCCGATTTTCCTGGCTAACGAACTTATCCAAGCCACTTAAAAAAGGAAGATATTCACCAAATTTAATCACAATCGGCAATTATTTTTTGAGTTATCGTTGTGATACATATATATATATATATATATATATATATATATATATATATATATATATATATATATATATATATATATATATATATATATATATATATATATATATATATAAATTGAAACTGACCCCGGATATGTGTTCTGGGGGCCTAATTCGCGCTCATTTGAAGAATTTTTTCAAAATTCAAAAGTCTGGATCTTTTTTAAAGAAAATTCACTAAAAGTCACACACACACACACACACACACACACACACACACACACACACACACACACACACACACACAGAGATATATATATATATATATATATATATATATATATATATATATATATATATATATATATATATATATATATATATATATATATATATATATATATATATATATATATACCGTAATATACCTGCTGCATTGGAACTTTCTAAATAAGAAAGTTATTTTTCATAACATGTACATGTACTATAGCATTAAAGGTACGAGCGTCATTATGACCCAAAGCATGACAAGAACTCATGAAGCATATACATGGGATGCAATTATTTTTAAGTCAAACTGTAGTTTTTATATGGTTATTTCGTTATATTCTTGATAACTTATATCCCGAAAAACTTTATAAAGAGAGAATAATTTGAGTTTATAAAATTCACAAAATACCTAGGCATAATTTTCTACGGCAAACATTTAAATAACCTATAACTTTATTTTTAATGGTCAAATAGAATCAAATAAATGCATGTATTTTATACAAGCTATATACAAAATATACTAAATTTACTTTAAAATGATGGAAGAGAAATACTACTTAAATAAACCTCGATGAGTTAAAATATATTTGGTAAATTCACTAACCATGAGTTTTTTCCAACAAACATTAATTAGCAGAAATTAACAAAAATAGATGGTAGCTACGGACACATATATTGATTGTTACATTTTATAAATATAATTAAATAAATGTCTACTCTCCAAGTCTGACTGGAGATCATTTCTCATCTCTAAGGTCTCAGTGCTCTCTTATAAGCAAAGGCTGTCGATTTTAATTCGCTGACTACGGCTATTATTATGTTCGTTATTGTTAATTCTTGTTAGAGCTATGCAGTTTTCTAAGTTTGTTCCAGATCTGGGTTAAATTTGTAAAGTTTCGAACGGTTTTGTTATTCGAAGAAGAAGAAAATTTTTTTTATTTGTTTTTGCAATTTGATAACATTTATATATTGTTTTAAACTTCTTCATAAAAATATGTGAAAAATTTGCTGATTCTATTTCTTTCGCAAAGACTCTACTGAACTTGGTTCTAGTGGACGCCATATAAGAGTTTCACGTATTTTGATACTTTATTTTTCTACAAATATATTCCTATGCCACACTTTGTATTCCATTTGTAAATTAAATTCTTGCAATCAACAAGATCACCTCATTAATCATGTTCTAGCCCCCCTCGTTAGGTCGCAGTAAAATATTTCTTCCTAGATGTTTAAAGCCAAACCTGTAGATTAGATTAGATTAGATTCAATGTGGGTGTTCTATTCCAGTCCCTCCACCGAGACCTTAGGTATATTGTGGCTCACGCCTAGTTGTTTAAATTTCACCCATCAAATGGAAGGTGTATTGTCCTCTAAGAAAAATCGCTTACCCGTTTCCAAGCTCAAAGAGAGATACCCTCTGTCCGAAATTCTCAGGACTTGACATGCCTCAGTGTTTGACTCGAGGCGATATCATAAAGTCCCGCTCTCGTGCAGCATCCAAGCGGGGTCGTTAGCCCCTTTCGAAGCTCACAGATGAGGCATCAATCTCCAGGTGTAATCTACACCTAGAGACCTCCTCCGGGTTCATCTAGACCCGATACCCGCCACTGTTAGCTTAAATTTCACCCAACAAATCGACTTCCCCGGAGTAGACAATACTTTGAGGGTGAAAGTTGGTTTGACCCGTGTAATGTCATCTGCGCTTAACCCAAGGCGCTATCATCTGGAATTCTATTGCCGAGTAACAATCAAGCGAGGTCAATTGTTTATTTGGAAGCCCATAGTGGTGGCCTCAAAATCCTCCATTCAGGCTTGTCTGAACCAGACACCCCCCTGATATGAAATGTAATTTAGACATATTGAATAGAGGAAATAAACTGACCTTCGTCACAACACGGCGTGAGAAAGTTTTAGATATAACAGTTTCCACCCAGTTTCTGGGTGACTTTGTTAAGAGCTGAGCTGTGTCTGGGGAAGTGAGTAGCTCAGACCACAGATACATCCGGTTTCAAATCGCCAAAGTCGAAAGACAAACGGTATGGTACCGGGATTCCCTCAAGGCGGACTGGGAAGCCAACAGGTCAGACCTAGCAGTGGAGCTGCGGGGAATGAAAAGTACCATAGACAATTCAATAGACTTCTAGATTGCGGCAGCCCAATTGCGAGACGCAATCACCTCGGCCTATAACGCCAACTGCCCCCTGTAAATGACGGTGTCCACCAGGAACGTCCCGTGGTGGAACGAGGACCTCAGGCAAAGAAGGACGCAGGTTCGTAAGCTGTTTAACGTGACCAAAAGGTCGGGAGCATGGGATGAATATAGACAGGCCCTAACGACCTATAACAAAAGACTGGGGGACGCCAAGAAGGAGTCGTGGAGGAGGCACTGAGGGGAAGGGGAAAACACGTCCAAGAGTGCTCGACGCTCGACTACACAAGATCCTTTCCAAGGGCACTCAGACCAACATAGGCTCCCTTAGAACATTCACGGGAGGCTTTACAAGCTCGGGGGAGGAAACTATCGAAATTTTACTCCAGGCGCACTTCCCCGACTGTAACATAATAAACCAATCACTTCCGGACTGGGGACACTCAGAAATAGAGGCGCTTTATAGGCGGGCATCTAGAGTAGACTGGACAGTCGCTAAAGACATGGTTACGTGGAGCAAAATCAGAACAGATTTAAGCCATACAAATTTCCGTGATTTGATGGAATAATCCCCATCATGCTCCAACAGGGGATAGATATATTGGCGCCGGTGCTTACCCTCATTATGAGGGCCAGCCTGGCTCTGGGGTACACTCCGAAGACATGGACACTGGCCAGGGTTGTATTCATTTCTAAACCTGGGCGTCCAACAGACCAGGCAAAGTCCCTCAGGCCAATAAGTCTCATGTTCTTCTTGCTAAAAGCAGTGGAAAACTGCTCGACCGGCATATTAGGGGCGGTGTACTGGAAGCATATCACCTACACTGCGGACAATATGCATACAGAGCAGGATTCTCAACAGTAACAGCACTGCACCAACTGGTGCTAAAACTGAAGAATGCGCTGGAGAACAGGGAGGTGACGCTGGGGGCATTCCTAGACATAGAGGGAGCCTTTAGCAACACCTCATTCAGATCGGTTTTGGCAGCTGTCATGGAGCGTGGAATAAAGGAGACCTGCTGCAGGTGGATCGGTTCCATGCTCAGGGACAGGGCGGTGATCACCTCACTCGCGGGAGGGACTAGTCGTGGACGGCCTGCTGGGGAGGCTCTCGGGAGGTGGGTATGAGGTACAGGGCTAGGCAGACGACATTGTCATCATAGTCCGAGGAATGGTCAGGTCAGGTCAGTGTGGGAGCGCAGGCAGACTGCACTGAAAGTGGTGGAAGGGTGAACGGTTGGTCAAGGGCTCTGGGTGAGCCCCGAGAAAGCAACCGTCGTGCGGTTTACAAAGAGGAGGAAGTGCGACCACATAACTCTAACTCTGTGCAGTAGGAGCATTCCAATGGCCAGGGAGGTAAAATATCTTGGTGTCTTGGTGTATTGGACTCTAAGCTAACCTGGAATGGTCACATTGGAAAAATACTGTGTAAGGCAGTCATGACCTTAGCCGTCACTAGGCGGAAATATGGAAAAACGTGACCTAGTATGGCCCACTGGCTGTACACAAGGATGGCCAGACCATCGTTAACATACGCGGCACTGGTTTAGTGCCTAAGGTGACACAATCCAGTGCCAAACAAAAACTAGGCAAGATCCAAAGGATGGCTTGCCTAGGCATCACAGGGGCCAGGTCTTCAACCCCAACAGCCGCCATGGAGGTGTTGCTGGATATGCCCCCCCCCCCCCCTACACTTAGATATTATGGAGGAGGCCAGGCTAGGACTATAAAGACTAGCCTGCAATGGTAGACTGAAGATCAACCCAGGCTTAAGGGCCAGTGCAAAATTCAGGAGATCGTGAAGGAGCCCATGCTTGAAATAAGGTCAGACTTCGTGAGCCCGCGAATCTGCAGGGAAAACAACTTTACAGTGGAAATCCCCGGCCGCGAGGCATGGCGGGAGGAGACGCCGGGTATACCACTGAACGCGCTCATCTGGTTTACGGACGGATCTGGCGGGGAGCGTGGGACGGGGGCAGGTGTTTACTCGGAAGGACCGAGGGTAAATCATCGTATTTCCTTCGGAGCCCATGCAACGGTGTTTCAGGCTGAAATGTACGCCATCCTGCAATGTGTGCGGGAGAACAAGAGGAGGGGCTACACCAACAAGCAGATCCTCATAGCCACAGACAGCCAGGCAGCCCTTAAGGCACTAAGTAGCCCACGGGTAAATTTCTGGCTGGTGAGTGAGTGCCGAGACGAGACGAGCGACCTGGCTGGGCAGAATGAGGTCACCCTCATCTGGGTGCCGGTTCACTCGGGGGTCAAAGGCAATGAAATAGCTGACAGTCTCGCGAAGAGAGGGCCAGCAGAACCATTTATGTGACCAGAACCGGCTCTGGGCGTGACAAAGAGCACTTCCAGGGGAGCCATTAAGTCCTGGGTCAGAAACCAACACAAGGTCTACTGGGCAGACTGTCCAGGGCTCAGACATGTAAAGTCAATAATTGACGAACCCAGTTCAAAGAGAGCTGTGGAGCTGCCAAATCTTAGCAGAGGACAACTCAGAAACATAACAGGTCTCTTGACGGGACACATGGCCGTCAAGCAACACCTAAATAAAATGGGGCGGGTCGAGAGGGACCTCGCATGCAGACTCTGCGGCGAGGGGGAGGAAACAGCCTAGAACATCTTGTGCGAGTGTGAAACTCCGGACGGCAAAAGACAACTGATCTACGGTCAGTCTAGACCGGAGACAGAGCAATATAATATTTCACCCTACCAATCGCAGTAGGTAATGCGTCACTTGGGACAGACAGGAAGTGGGGGCGGAGCCACGCCCCTAGCCACGCCCCGGCGCCCAGCCACGCCCCGGCGCCCAGCCACGCCCCGGCGCCCAGCCACGCCCCGGCGCCCAGCCACGCCCCGGCGCCCAGCCACGCCCCGGCGCCCAGCCACGCCCCGGCGCCCAGCCACGCCCCGGCGTCCAGCCACGCCCCCAAGATGGCGTCCAAGATGGCTTCCAATGTATTCT
Organism: Tillus elongatus; assembly: GCA_964006375.1. Taxonomy (NCBI): domain Eukaryota; kingdom Metazoa; phylum Arthropoda; class Insecta; order Coleoptera; family Cleridae; genus Tillus; species Tillus elongatus. The sequence continues at coordinate 185,135,548 of OZ023262.1, read as the reverse complement.
AAGGTCATTGACCATGTCTTTGGCCAGACAGTGACGTCACTGTCTGGCCAGACAGTCACATTCCAAAGTGTCTAACCTATTACTTCAAATTATTATATTTTGAAAAAAACCATTTGGTGCAGGTGAGTTTCGAACCCGGGGCATTCAGATGGGAGGCAACGATGCTACCCGTTGAGCTAAGCAGACGCTTGTTAATTTATTGTTTTAGGCTGGTATATATATACGACTTTTAATTACAAACAAACCATACATGTAACATAATTAAAGTTTTTGTTATTATTAGACAAATGGATGATTTACAAAATAATGTTTAATATTAGAGGCTGAACCAAAACGGAGGAACCAAAATGGCGGAATAAAAATGGCGGAATGAAAGATGGAAGCCTGTGATACCTTAAGCTGACATCCCTGACATTATAAAAATGGCGGCTTTCGTTCTTAAAGATGGTGCCTTTCGCTGATAAAGAATGGCGGCTTTCGTTCTTAAAGATGGTGCCTTTTGCTGATAAAGATGGTTGAAGACTCCATTATTTAAAGTTACGTCACCCCAACCTTTAGAGCCGACAAATGAGAGTGAGGTTGATAAGCGAGAATAATGGTATTGGTCGAAGACTCCATGATTGAAAGTTACGCCCCCCATTAAAACAAACCATTCATAAAGCTTTTTGTTATTAGACATAACCAAATATCGTAGAGACAATAGAGGTCGCTGGCAAAACAAAAGAAGCTCAGAAACAAAATGGACAACAGGTTCAACTCTTAAGCTTAGAAACAATGGTTGGTTACAGGTTCAATTCCTTTCTCCACGTGTTAAGTGTCATGTTACTCGTCTAAGTAAGCAGAATTAAAAAATGGCGACTAAAATGAGATAAAAAACTTAAAACCCTTATCGCGGAAGATCCGTGAGACGTACGCAGGAACCAATACATGCACGGTGTTAAGGAGGCCAAATCAAATTGGAATATACAATAAAATGGCCACTTCCGGTCTAAACTTTAAATCGTTATATCTTTTCAACGGAAAGTGATAGAAATGAACTATCTTCAAAAAAATGTATGTTTCATAACAAGGTCTACAAGAAACTGAGATAAAAAACTTTAAACCCTTATCGCGGAAGATCCGTGAGATGTACGATAGAACCAACACATGCACGGTGTTAAGGAGGCCAAATCAAATTGGAATATACAATAAAATGGCCACTTCCGGGCTAAACTTTAAATCGTTATATCTTTTCAACGGAAAGTGATAGAAAGGAACCGACTTCAAAAATGTATGTTTCGTAACAAGGTCTACAAGAAACTGAGATAAAAAACTTTAAACCCTTATCGCGGAAGATCCGTGAGATGTACGATGGAACCAACACATGCACGGTGTTAAGGAGGCCAAATCAAATTGGAATATACAATAAAATGGCCACTTCCGGTCTAAACTTTAAATCGTTATATCTTTTCAACGGAAAGTGATAGAAAGGAACCGACTTCAAAAATGTATGTTTCGTAACAAGGTCTACAAGAAACTGAGATAAAAAACTTTAAACCCTTATCGCGGAAGATCCGTGAGATGTACGATGGAACCAATACATGCACGGTGTTAAGGAGGCCAAATCAAATTGGAATATACAATAAAATGGCCACTTCCGGTCTAAACTTTAAATCCTTGTATCTTTTCAACGGAAAGTGATAGAAAGGAACTGACTTTAAAAATGTATGTTTCGTAACAAGGTCTACAAGAAACTGAGATAAAAAACTTCAAACCCTTATCGCGGAAGATCCGTGAGATGTACGATAGAACCAATACATGCACGGTGTTAAGGAGGCCAAATCAAAGTGGAATATACAATAAAATGGCCACTTCCGGTCTAAACTTTAAATCGTTATATCTTTTCAATGGAAAGTGATAGAAAGGAACTATCTTCAAAAATGTATGTTTCGTAACAAGCTCTACAAGAAACTGAGATAAAAAACTTCAAACCCTTATCGCGGAAGATCCGTGAGATGTACGATAGAACCAATACATACACGCTGTTCAGCAAAGCAAACTCTATAAGCATATTCAATAAAAATGTTACTTCCGGTAGACACTTCCGGTATAGCTATTTTTAGAGCTACATACATGTGTGACACATCAAAATAATCGTCTTGTTGAACAGAAGAAATATAATATTTAAGTAAGTTAGAACAAGCTGTATTAACACCTAAAACCAACACACACTCTCTTGTACAGGCTGATTACCCTGCCATCCAATTGTTAGTAAGGTTATGTTTGTATTTGTTATTTGAATACAAACAGACATAATAAGAAGAGTGTACTTACATACAGCAAGACACGTCATCCTTGTTTCACGACTTAACACATACTGAACAAGTGTCTTTCTCTCTTGTATTGAGGAAACAAACTGATGTAAGAGAGAGGGGGTCTTACAAAGGATAAACAACGTTTTTTACAGTTGTTAACCTTACAGAAAGGGGTTAATAAAAATGCAACAAAATAAAAATAAAACAACTGATTTACATACAATAAAAATTTATTAGGATTAATTAAGTTGTACATATTGATACATAAATGACATACATAAATGACATACTATTATTACATAATGGCTCTAACGATACCCGTTAGAGGTTTATATTCCATTACACTGTCATGAATAACCAAACAATAAACACGAGTATTTTTTGGGAAGTTGGCGTGACTCATGAACTCCACCTTAATGTCCACCGTTGAAGACTTGATTGACTCGTTCTGGTGCTGACAGTCAATCACAAATAGAGCTCTGTCTTTAAACTCGTCATAATTCAAGATAGGCTCCGACATGTTTTTATAACAGAAGTTTTTTTGAAAATCTGTATACATGTTATAGGCTTCTGCATATTTCGATTTCTCAAAATCCATATTCATAGATTCATAAGGGTAGCATTCTGAATTTAGAAACACTCTGAGGTCCAACATACCAATGTTATCGAAATAGTCTGACCTCTTCTTCACGTTATCCTTACGATCTGTTTGAAATGCTATAATCACATATCGAGGTCTTTCCAAGTTGGTTGCAGTTTTAACAGCCCACACATCTCTGTTGATATCTCTGAGTGCTGGTAACTCATATATGTCCCATTTGCGGTATGCGAGAAATATAGAGGTGTCTTTGGCTATTTTATCCATCAGTTCCAATTTCATTTTATCATTGGGAAATACATGTTTTACCTTTAAAAACATATTGGTTACGGTAATTTTTGCTCGTGCCGTACCTGTGCTGTAATAGCCGTTGGAATCGTTTCGACTTCTTGTAAAGCGGAAAGTATGTTTGCCACAGAGAACTCCTTTGAAATGATGAAAGAAACTGAAGAGGAACCAGACAGGTATGAGCATGTGAAACTTGTTATCATTTAAGGTGATGTGCTCCGACGACACATTCAGACCGGCGTTGCTAAGAGATTGGGCTTCATTCTTACTGAACGATAGCAGACTTTTGATGATGGTTGTGGTGTATGGGTCGCGCACTCGTTCCACTTCCTTGTTATTTAACTCATAGGTCATTGATTCAAACAGAGCTGCTCCTCCATTATTTGACAGATAACAAGCACCAGTGGCATTTTGGATTGCTACAGGTTCCAGAGCACCTTCGATTATTAGAGCTGACTCGGCCAGACATACGAGCGCATCTTGTTGGTTGATGGCTATTTCAATTTCATCGCTGTTACCAAACGATTTAGTTGGTGAATAGTAAGAACGCAGCTCTTCTCGATCGATGCCATCATCAAACACGGGTTCTTTGAATATTTCTAGTTTTGACGACATGATAACCCAGGCTTTGCAGGAACTCAATATTATCGGGACGAAGCGTACCCTTTGACGTGTCTGACTCAACTGAATTTGATGTGGTAGATGCACTTGCTTTTATATCCTTGAAGACCAACATACTAAGCAACTTTTATAAGTTTTAAGCGAACAGACACCTCTTCACCTTGAAAGTTGACAGGAACTGAATCTTGGTCGACGATGTCAATGCTTATATTGGAAATCTCTTGCTTGTTCACCGGCAAGTAAATTAAATTTTTAGGTTCTATGTCGATTGCGTAGCCAGGATCAACCATCGGAGCAAACTCATACAGCGTATGTGAGGGTTGTCCGTTATAATAGGAACCAGACACAATATTGGTTTCGATGCGAATCTGTCTAACATCCACTATATCAACAGGTAAATCAGATTCATAAAAGGTGTCCGGCTGAAGAACTTGTTTTGAAAAGCCCAACATTCGCCCAATCGAACCATCAAATTCAAAACTGACATTTGTATAACACTTTAGTCTACATTTGATGGTGTTCGGATTAGGTCTCAGAATCAGAGCCTGTTGCTTTTGTTCGTGTGTTGCTGTAGCACCAACAAGTTCATTTTGAAGTAACTCTTCCAAGTGTGTTATTTCATAAGCACCGGTGGGTATCGTGATGGTTCGCCAACCGGTTCCTTCTTTTACATGAAATTTGTTTTTACCTTCATAGATGTTGGGTATGTTGTTGTAGGTGTGAAAGCCTATCAAGGCAACAGCATAATTACCATCCAAAACAATTGGTGGATGGTAGTCTGACGACAGATGGGAGCTGCGGTCTTTCAACACAAAGGTGTGCGCCATGACTGATACACACAGGCTACTGTTTAAGGCTTTTATTTAAAAATTTTAAACATAAGTGACCACAATTATAAGTATTATATTTCTGATACACATCATGATTGTACATTAGAGTAGAGTCTTTAAGGTAACGCTGCAGCTCAACTGGTGGCTTCAAGTTTCCATATGAGTCAAAGTACACGGCTGTGTCACCACGTTTCTTAACTGCAACCCAATGACTGCCAGGTTCCTTGTTTGTTTGCAAATTCATGATAAGTGATTCATGCTTGCGTGGCCCATTCGATGGCAAAGTATCTCGCATGTATACACCTCTAAAATATGGAATTTACATTTTACCAGCAAATTTCATAAGGTCTTCATTTGTTAGAGGTCTTGCTGGTAAACATCTTACTCGTTTTTTGGTTTCTGCAGATACAACCCATAACCGGAGCGCTGTTTCTTGAGATACATGCCTTTGCCCAGTCTCTTGCATTTTGGCTTAAATTTCAAGCCACTCCCTCTCCTACCCATCGCGATGGCTTCCATTGTTTTGTTGTGCCGTTCTTCCTCCTCTAGTTTCTGTTTCGCAGACTTGGCATCGTTCACGGCTTTGGCAATACCTGCAGCACCACCACCCAGAGCTCCTAGTGCTGACAGCCCACCAAATATCAGAGGCAACAGCGGAAGGAAGCCTCCACTTTTAGGTATTGGAATAACTCGAGGTTTCTGCACATTCTTACGTCCACCAATGTTTCTAACGATTGTATGAGCTATATCAAATACGGCGTTCGCTGTTGGAATAAGATTTCTATCTTTTATAACTTCCTCAATCAGACTTAGTATGTTTTTAAAGGGAACCTTCTTCTTTGGCTTCGAGTTGATTACATAAAACCCCTCATCAAGTTTTCTGTTAACTTTCATGGTGTTTGTAACGCCCCGCAACGTTTCAGCAAAACCTGTATCTGTCTTTGTTAATAACAGCCCTCACTCTGTGACACCAACATGCATACTGACTGGGTGTCTCACTTGCATTCATATATATACACACCCAAATAAAATATAGTTTAGTTTAAGTTAAGATGCGTACCAGCAAACACGCTTCTGCCTTACCCATTACAAATATAGACGATGTTGTTACGGACACAGCTCAACAACAACTGAGGCATGGTCCTCTCTTTCCAAACACCGTTCGCTGTATCATATGTGGTCCCAGTGGGTGTGGTAAAACTAATGTCATGCTGAGTTTGTTGTTTGAAGCAAACGGTTTAAAATTTGATAACGTGTATGTGTATTCAAAGTCTCTGTATCAACCGAAATACAAGATGTTAAAGGAGGTGATGAATGCAACAAAAGGTGTTGGTTACTATCCTTATAGAGAAAACGATGAAATATTAGATCCGGCAGATGCCAAGGACAACTCTGTGTTTATATTTGATGATGTAGCTTGTGACAAACAAGATAAAATAAGAGCATACTTCAGTATGGGCAGACATAAGAATATTGATTCATTCTATCTCTGTCAAACATATACACGAATACCCAAACATCTGGTACGTGACAACACCAATGTTATTGTGTTATTCAAGCAAGATGAAACCAATTTAAAACATGTGTACGACGATCATGTGACCACCGATATGGACTTTAAACAATTTAAAACTATCTGCCACCAATGCTGGAAAGATAATAAGTATGGTGTGTTGGTGATTGTGAAGGAAAACGATGTACACAAAGGTCGATATAGAAAAGGATTCGATAGATATATATTATTCTAACAAACGATGATAGACAGGACAGTCAGCTGTCTAACACAGGTGTCTAACACAGATGTCATATAGGTGTCTAATACAGCTGTCATACAGCTGTCATACAGCTGTGTTAGACAGCTGTCTAACACAGCTGTCTAACACAGCTGTCTAACACAGCTGTCTAACACAGCTGTCTAACACAGCTGTCTAACACATCTGTCTAACACAGCTGTCTAACACAGCTGTCTAACACAGCTGTCTAACAAGACAGCCAGACATCGTGATAAATAAGAAGGCATGTACCATGAAGGAGTCAGTATATGTTAAACCACCACACAACCTGTATCGCTCAAACAAATTATTAGACCAGCTGGTAATACCGACCAGTTGTAGCACAATGGAAGTGTTGGGTAAGGAAGAGCGAAAAGTTAAGAAAAGGATTTTACAACTTGCTGACAATATTCGAAAAAAACATTTAATGCTTAAACTTAACAGAGCCGAGAATGATGATGCTCTGCAACGTTTATATAAACCACTTGTTGAGCCCCTAAGTGAAATATCTAAAACACAGCAGCACAGCAGCAGCAGCAGCCCCAGCAACAACCAAAGGCTGAACAAATCAAAGACGAAGTCGATATACCAGAAACGAAACCCCAAGTACAGTTCCTTAAAGACCATGAAGTTTTTGAAGCTGAACCTAGGGAAGAGGTTGAGGAGACAAGTTCCGATGAGGATATCCCAACATTTGAAGAGCTTGAGGCAGACCTACAAACTGTCACATCCAACCCTGCATATCAAGAATTTTTGGAGCAATATCCTGAACGAGTTCGATATTATGTAGACAAGTATTTTACTGAACCACCAAGGCTCGCTACCATTGATCAAACGTATGGTGCTCGCTACGCTAAAGATACCGGTAGCTGGAGTCTTGGCAATAAACACTTGGATTTTACTGATAATGACATTCGACTAGGTCAAAGGAGATATCCGCAAACACAAGGTCTGCTAGAATTGATATTTATGAAAACACCTAGAGGGTATACCTATGACGATCTTCAACACTATAGAGATATTCTAGAAGCAACTAGTGTGCATAAAATGAACTACGATCCCAACGCACGAACCAAGGGTTGTTCCTCGGAAAAGTATCTGACTCTAATAAAACCGGTGATAAATCCACGAGGTCGTAGATCCTCAACTCCTCAAGGTTTTGGTTACGACACACATCATAACGCAGAACAAAAAACTGAACCTAGAGCTCAGAATGTAAGCAGCAACACTAACAACTATATGCTACAAAATAACAAACAAATAGAATATGTCTATTGGGATGACATAAATGAGCTGGTTTATAGACTTAGACTTTTAGTAGCTTCCCAGGCTGCTGGTAATAATGCTCATAACAATGAAATTCAGTCAATCATTGAAGAACTGAAGGAGGTTGGTGTTATCGCCTAGTATATCTACATATATCACAGACATACCTACCTTAATGCTTATTATAAAAATGTCTATCGATAAGTTCGGACGTTCCCAATCCAATAAAGGTTCTTAGTTTAAAATTATTGAAAGAGAGATTTTCCCAAGAACTGATAGTGGTGATTTTGATTTGCAAAGCCATAGATTGTGTAACATAGCTGATCCAGTCGATGCAACAGATGGTGTAAATAAAAAATTTGTTGATGTATGGATAGACGACTATCAGAAGAACAAAGATGAGGTAAAACAAAGAATCATTGCCATACTACTTGAAGCTGTACACAAACCTGAGTTGGAAGATTTAAAAAACGAATTTGAAAATAAATTGAAAATTTTAGCTAAGAACATAACTGCTCAAGTTTTAAAAGATGTTGATGTGTTAAAGAATAATAAGCTAAAGAATAAGCTGGGAGAAATAGACAGCAAACTAAAAGATTTACATGATAAGTGGATACTTTTAAATCCAACATCACCATGAGACGCAAAACTGTTGAGAGTAAGAACTACAAACGACTAAACAAACAGACATCTATCTGGTTGAACGCATCTTGAGGAAGAAAGGCAAGCAGCTCTATGTAAAATGGCTGGGTTTTGATAAATCTCAGAATTCTTGGATAAATTCAGATGATGTTAAATAAGCTTATATATTTAATGTATTAATGTACTTAGAATAAAATAAAAGTCTTTATTAAAATAATGTTATTTTATTTTTTCATCTGGTTACATACAATTAAGCTAAGTGAACAATTACAATTTATATCGTAAATCAATAATATCCTGAATAAACTTCTCCTGAGGTACATCTGCTATCTGTAGATCGTTTCTCTTCGCCTTGAGGTATTCGACTTCGGTCTTTATTCTGTTAAAGAGATTTACAGAATTTGGATCATACAACATGTTTAAAACTACTTCGGAATCAGGGTGTTTATTTTTAAAGTTCTTGACAGCTCTTTTAAAACTTTTCTTCTGAGTCCTTACAGCATGATATGGATAGGTAGTATCCTTCTCATTTCTTGAAAGCAAACCAAAAACACAAAGTTTTCCAGGGTTGCTTGGTTTTGGAGATATATCTTCTAAATGTTCTGTGATTTTAGCATTTGTTTCTCGCATACGCTGCACTTCATCATCTATCTCCATTAATTTCACTTCAATTTCTTTGAGGTTATCCTTGTATTTTTGATTAAATTCACTTACGAAAAAATCAAAAATAATTTGGTTGCACTTTTCATAGAAACTATTGGATATCCAACAAGCCAAATTTAATATCAAATCTTTACAGACATATGTACCAGATATCAAGTTGTTTTCAGTCTGTGTTCCACCAAAGTCCACCAAGTATGTAGCGGTTGTAGGTGTTAGTTGAGATGTTGCTTCCAGCACATCTAGGGGGCCGGAATTCCGGCCCCCTAGATGTGACTCTAAGTGGACACCTTCGGTTGAAATATTTAGGTAATCGGTATTCTGGCTACCTAAATGTTTCTTCGCCTGACCGTTGTAATAGGTAATCAACTCTTTAGTTTTCTTATTTTCCAACCAATGTCTGAATCTTTTCTCACCATCTTTACACAGCTTAGTCGCATTAAAATAACCAGTGTTTTTATCAATAATTAATTGAAAGTCTCCAAATAAACCATACCAGAAGTTGTCTTTAATTTGCTGGTAGCACACATCATTTAATGTAGCCATTTTAAACACACTACTGAGCACTTGGATACGTTAGAGTTAACTGAAGCACGTCTTACCTCTACGATAACTAAATTTTGAATGAGTTTAACAGTGTGTAGTGAACAATTTATAGATGTTGATACCACTATCGTTTGAAGCTGTATTTATTAATATTTATTTCCAACCACATTAGTTTTGTTTCTGAACTTCCTTCTTTTGTTTGCCAACGACCTCTGTGTGTTATTTTTAGGACCTACCCATATAACAATTGTGGCGTTCGGCTAATTTCTATGCGAAATCTAATAGTCTGTCTAATATTAAACATATTAATTATTATGTCTTATGTCTAATAACAAAAGCTTTATGAATGGTTTGTTTTAATGGGGGGCGTAACTTTCAATCATGGAGTCTTCGACCAATACCATTATTCTCGCTTATCAACCTCACTCTCATTTGTCGGCTCTAAAGGTTGGGGTGACGTAACTTTAAATAATGGAGTCTTCAACCATCTTTATCAGCAAAAGGCACCACCTTTAAGAACGAAAGCCGCCATTCTTTATCAGCGAAAGGCACCATCTTTAAGAACGAAAGCCGCCATTTTTTATAATGTCAGGGATGTCAGCTTAAGGTATCACAGGCTTCCATCTTTCATTCCGCCATTTTTTTATTCCGCCATTTTGGTTCCTCCGTTTTGGTTCCGCCTCTAATATTAAACATATTATTATTTTTTAAATCATCCATTTGTCTAATAATAACAAAAACTTTAATTATGTTACATGTATGGTTTGTTTGTAATTAAAAGTCGTATATATATACTAGCCTAAAACAATAAATTAACAAGCGTCTGCTTAGCTCAACGGGTAGCATCGTTGCCTCCCATCTGAGTGCCCGGGGTTCGAAACTCACCTGCTCCAAATGGTTTTTTTCAAAATATAATAATTTGAAGTAATAGGTTAGACACTTTGAAATGTGACTGTCTGGCCCAAGTCATGTGACGTCACTGTCTGGCCAGGATATTAAATGCCTCGAGCAAGATAACCACTGAAAAATAAGATCTTGGAGACGACCTGGCCAAAGTTTCCTAGACAGGTCAATGACCTTCAGGTTACATTGGAAGCCATCTTGGACGCCATCTTGGGGGCGTGGCTGGGCGCCGGGGCGTGGCTGGGCGCCGGGGCGTGGCTGGGCGCCGGGGCGTGGCTGGGCGCCGGGGCGTGGCTGGGCGCCGGGGCGTGGCTAGGGGCGTGGCTCCGCCCCCACTTCCTGTCTGTCCCAAGTGACGCATTACCTACTAATCGCTGTGCAGACTAGTTCAAGGCACAGTGATTTTGGAATGGGTGGAGTAATACTAAGGGCATGCACAATCAACCAAAGTTTGCAGTGGTATCGGGGCAGCAAGGCCGCGGACGAGCCCTGAGGAAAAAAAATATTTTAAAACGCACTTGGTTTAATTTTCAATGTTTTCATTTTGCACAAGTTTTACAGTTTAACTTACGATTTTATGAGATCAGTAACAAGAGTGAAGCTTTAGGCCATGATACTTTACATAAAGAATTTTGTAGATTACCGTTTTTTCGAACTTAATGTTTGACTCAGCTCTGAATATAATACGTACAAAAAATTTCTAAAACTTTTTTTGTCCCAATGATAAACTTTCGACAGATGTATTACTTTACGCTTTTGTTAAAAATTTACATACTGCGCTTCCTAAGATCAATGATACGCATACATACTAAATAATACATTCAAAAATTTGATGTGCTAAATTATTTATGAGCTTTCTGATAACAATTAATCAAAAAAATTACATATTTTGTTACCAAATGTATTACAGTCATATGTCAGTGAAAACAGAATATATATTTTCTCTGCGTTTCAAAATCAAAAACTAGGTCACATTAAAACAACTCATATTGAATATCAGATTAAACTTTGTCTCGCATTTCTGCATTTGCATCGATTTAACCTTTTGCGTATAATAAATTCCAGCGTTTTCTACATAAATGTGTATACAAAATACTACTTGGGCATTTGGAAATTTAAGACTTAATAAAATATTGCACTTTGCCACTTACTAGTATATTTTACCACAGACCTTTAGTTTTGTTATCGCAAAAGTAATAAAAGATTTTACACTTCGCAAAACTAAACCAGGAGTCGATTACAAAAAAATATATCAGTTTAAATTCAACATTTACTGTATGTTGTAATGCTATATCTGTACAGAATACATAACGAATATTGCATCAGAAAGGAACTATGGTTGGACCATAGCCACGGATGCATAATAATTATGCAATAACACAGTCGGATACTTTTGGGGATAACATGGCAGGGGTTTGTTGTATCACTTTTTTAATTATTAAAAAGTCTATACGCAGCAAGTGCGTTGTGGTGAATTTTCATTAAAATGTTTCTAATTCGAAATATGTTTTTGTTCAGTGAAAGACATCAAATTTGGTAAAAGTTTAACATTTATAGTAGAAACCATCAACCATATTTTATCAAGATAGCTTTATTGTTTGAAAAAATATTTTAAAGAATTCAGAAATAAGTGAAAATATGCCGGAAAACGCTTCCGATCTTCCGGACCAACAATTCGGACAATCTACACATTTACGAAGATATAATTATTCACAAAAGCTTTTTAAGGAATTCAGAAAAATGTTCCCATAAAAGTTTGCAAAGAACCTTTTTTACGAAAATTTTCCATATTTTTTTTACAAAAATTGGCTTAAGTAATGTTACACGTAGTTTACATAAAAGTCCTTTTACGAAAATTTGCTAAAAGTTTCTTACACGACGATTTTCTGTAAAAAATTACCTGACCTGACCACCAGCGACTTATGAGCCAGCCTTTGATTATCAAAATCATTTTGTAAGGTGTAACTCGATATATATATATATATATATATATATATATATATATATATATATATATATATATATATATCTATATACATATAATATATCTATATATATATATATATATATATATATATATATATATATATATATATATATATATATACATATATTTATACTGAAGGTAACCTAGGATATGTGGAAGCCTAGTTCGCGCTCATTTAAAGAAATCTTTTAAACATTTAAAAGTGGCAATCTTACAAATAGCAATCTTCTTCTACCAAAATTTGCAAAAAATTATAGACTATTAAACCACAAACTCTATAACTAGAACCTCTGCCAAAATATCAGAGAATGGGTCTCTACTTGAAATAAATGTTCTGCAAATATTTTAGTAAAATCAAAGAAAATTGAGGTTGAATTAGAAACTTAAGGCTTTGTAGAATACATTTTTCACGATATTTATTCTACACGGATTGTTTTTGGGTAAAATCGCTCCAGGGGATAGAGAATAAATGAGGGGTGATTTGGTGAAAATAAGCATTTTTCGTTAAAACTCGAGTAATATAACGTTTTGCAGGTTGTTTATTAGAAAAATTTTAATTTCATTAAACATCTGGCATTTTGTGCTGAAATTAAAGTGGGGGTTGAATGTGTGGGGGTGGAATATCGGTGACAGAAATTTTGAAAATTGTTTTGCTAAAACTGTGTAAAAAGTCTCATAGGATATATGAAACTTGATTCTGGTACAAGATTTTTTTGTCTGTCTATCTATCGACCCATCTGTGTGTCTGTTAATAGGCGCAATAACTTTCGAACGAATTTATATATAATCTTCAAATTAGGTGTCCAGTTAGCACTTGACAAGAAAACGCTTCGAGTTGTTTTTAGGTAAGATCGCTTAATGTATGGGAAAAATGAGGGGTAATCTGCTGAAAATTGTCATTTTTTTCGTTAGGACTCGATTACTATAACTTTTCGGAAGTTTATGGGTACAGGAATACGAATATTACTTCCACATCGTCATTACGTTTTGGTCTGTAGGTCTGTCTGTTTGTATCCACCATAACTTTAAAACGAATTAAGATATCGTCTTCAAATTTTGCATATATTTAGCACCCGACAAACGAACGACTCTGATTGTTTTTGGGTAGAATCGCTTCAGAGGGTTGGGGATAAATAGGAGATGATTTGGAGAAAATTGACATATTTTAGTTAAAACTCGAGTAATATAAGGTTTGTTTGTTAGAAAACTTGCAATTTCATCAAACATCTGGTGTTCTGTTTTAATATTATATCAGGGGTTAAATGTGTGGGGGTGGAATATATGTCTTTTTTTGGAAAAACGGCGTAGAAAGGCTCAAAACATATACAAAACTTGATTCTGGAAAGAAATTGTTGTCGCCTGTCGGTTGGTCGGTCTGTACGTCTACTGCTAGTCGCGCAATAACTTTCGAACGAACTGAGATATCATCTTTAAACTGGGCAGCCAGTTAGCACCTGACAAAGGAACGCTTCAACTTGTGTTTGGGGAAGATTGCTTTATGGGGTAGGCGATAAATGAGTGGTGATTTCGTATTTATATTTTTTCGTTAAAACTCTAGCAATATACCGTTTCAGGAATTTATGGGTATAAGAAGACGATGGCATTCTCTGTGGTCAAGTCATGGACCCTAAATTCACTTCCTGAGAATATCTTTTTGAGGAGGATAGATTATCACAGCTATGTGGAGGTTTTACTTCGATCTGCAGCACTATTAGCGAATTTTTTTAAAAAAAATTCGCTTATGGGGAGATCTGTGTTTATATATATATATATATATATATATATATATATATATATATATATATATATATATATATATATATATATATATATATATATATATATATATATATATATATATATATATATCCGACCGATAACTCAAAAAATAATGAACCGATCTTGATAAAACTTGCAGAGTACCTTCCTTTTGCAATTGGCTTGGATAAGTTCGTTAGCCAGGAAAATCTGACCAGGTTTTCCCGGAAAATTTTGTGTTTTCTTTATAAAAAATTCATATCTCCGGAAATAACAAAGTAAGGGCAACCAAATTTGGTACGCGTGTTTGTATTATAAATAGTGAACTCTGTACCAAAATTTAAGTCCATAGCTTTAAAGACAAAGAAGTTATGGACAGTTAAAGCAATAAATGTAGGAGTTTTCCTCAAAACGGCAAACTCGCAATATTAAACGTCAAAATTGGCAATGTTTAGGCAAAGAATGTAAAACAAATACCATTTGTGAAAAGAAAATGTTGCAAGAAGAGTGTTCTGCAAACCCTTAAGTTTCAGATTCAACCGTCATTGCCCTTCATTTTACTAAAACGTTTACAGGAAATCCATTTCAAATAGACCCTTTCTCTGGTGCTTTGGCTGTCAGTTTATTTAAGTTTGGTAGCTGTTTGGATATTTATTTGTAGGTTTAGTGAAATTTATGGTTTAACGGCCTATAATTTTTTTTAGCTAATTATCGTGGAACAAATTTGTTAATGCATTTTTGCATTTTTTATCGAAATATGATGCGTTTATCTTTAAAAAAAAATGGGCGCAGTAAGGTTTGTTTGTTAGAAAACTTGCAATTTCATCAAACATCTGGTGTTCTGTTTTAATATTATATCAGGGGTTAAATGTGTGGGGGTGGAATATATGTCTTTTTTTGGAAAAACGGCGTAGAAAGGCTCAAAACATATACAAAACTTGATTCTGGAAAGAAATTGTTGTCGCCTGTCGGTTGGTCGGTCTGTACGTCTACTGCTAGTCGCGCAATAACTTTCGAACGAACTGAGATATCATCTTTAAACTGGGCAGCCAGTTAGCACCTGACAAAGGAACGCTTCAACTTGTGTTTGGGGAAGATTGCTTTATGGGGTAGGCGATAAATGAGTGGTGATTTCGTATTTATATTTTTTCGTTAAAACTCTAGCAATATACCGTTTCAGGAATTTATGGGTATAAGAAGACGATGGCATTCTCTGTGGTCAAGTCATGGACCCTAAATTCACTTCCTGAGAATATCTTTTTGAGGAGGATAGATTATCACAGCTATGTGGAGGTTTTACTTCGATCTGCAGCACTATTAGCGAATTTTTTTAAAAAAAATTCGCTTATGGGGAGATCTGTGTTATATATATATATATATATATATATATATATATATATATATATATATATATATATATATATATATATATATATATATATATATATATATATCCGACCGATAACTCAAAAAATAATGAACCGATCTTGATAAAACTTGCAGAGTACCTTCCTTTTGCAATTGGCTTGGATAAGTTCGTTAGCCAGGAAAATCTGACCAGGTTTTCCCGGAAAATTTTGTGTTTTCTTTATAAAAAATTCATATCTCCGGAAATAACAAAGTAAGGGCAATGGGCGCAGTAAGTGCGTTTTGGTTGCGAATTTTCGGTAAATTTGCAGTTAAGCTCCCGAACGCTTTTCAAAACACTGTTTTCAGAAACCTGCCTAGAGCCCCCCCTGGATCCACAAACCCCAAGAAAAATTTGTTGTTCACACTCCCCAAGGAAGTTACGGGACCAGGAGTGAGTAGGGGTGCATAATTTTTTTAGCTAATTTTTTTAGAACAAATTCGTTAATGTAATTTTGCATTTTTTATCGAAATATGATGCGTTTATAAGAAAAAAATCTGGACGCAGTAAGTAGCGAATTTTGGGTAAATTTGCAGTTTAGCTCCCGAACGCTTTTCAAAACACTGTTTTTAGAAACCTGCCTAGAGCCCCCCCTGGATCCACAAACCCCAAGAAAAATTTGTTGTTCACACTCCCCAAGGAAGTTACGGGACCAGGAGTGAGTAGGGGTGCATAATTTTTTTAGCTAATTTTTGTAGAACAAATTCGTGAATGCATTTTTCCATTTTTTGTCGAAATATGATGGGTTTGCAAGAAAAAAATCTGGACGCAGTAAGTGCGTTTTGGTAGCGAATTTTCGATAAATTTGCAGTTTAGCTCCCGAACGCTTTTCAAAAAACTGTTTTCAGAAACCTGCCTAGGCCCCCGCCCCTCTGGATCCACAAACCCCAAAAAAAATTTCTTGTTCACACTCCCCAAGGAAGTTACGGGACCAGGAGTGAGTAGGGGTGTATAATTTTTTTAAACTAATTTTCGTAGAACAAATTCCTTAATGCATTTTTTATCGAAATATGATGCGTTTCTAAGAAAAAAATCTGGACGCAGTAAGTGCGTTTTGGTAGCAAATTTTCTGTAAATTTGCAGTTTAGCTCCCGAACGTTTTTCAAAAAACTGTTCAGAAACCTGCAGGTGAGGTCCTAGTAATGTCTCTGAAAACAATTTGTTGAAAAGCGTTCGGGCGCTAATCTGCAAATTTACCAAAGTTTCATTAAATCTTTCAAATTTCAATAACTCAATTTGCTATTAACGTAAGCTTTGTTGGATAGAAAACCAACATTTAAGTTTATTTTCGGAAAATTTTTGTATGTTTTCAAACCATAAGTAATTTTGATAAAATATAGTACATTGTTTCTACCACATAGGCTATACCGGTAATCAGATTGATGCCTGCTCGCATTTGCTATTAAAAACATTTTTATGGAAAATCACTTCCATAACACATTTGCTGCATCTAGACTTTTGAAAAATGTTTATATATTTTCAAACAATAAATTTGTTTTAATGAAATATGATACATTGTTTCTACTATATAGGCAACCAAGTTTGATGCCTGCTTTCATCAAAGAAAGACATTTGCTATTAAAAATATTTTAAAGAAAATTCGCTACCATAACGCACTTGCTGCGTCCCGAGATTTTTTCTTTATGGTCAAGTCATGGACCCAAAATAAATTTCATGAGAATATCTTCCTGAGCAAAATAAATCATCACAGCGATGTGGAGGTTATGATTCAATTTGCAGCGCTATTTTTTCTCGTATCTTGTATAATGTTGTGCAAATAATCAACGCAATAAATTTTCAAAATGATCTATGTGTGACGTTTGACAATTCTCTAAAGCACCCATGAAAATTTCTTACGAGGTTTTGTTTCTTCCTATTTTGTTTACTACGTGAAGTTTTAAGAATATATACTGTAATCTAGGATCGCCAGAAGGAAATAAACTTGATTATTTAATCAATAGTATAAGTTACTGAAAATAATTAGTTAAAATAAATATCAGTGTAGCTTCTTATCCATAATTTAATGGCTTTGTCACGCAAGAAGTTAATTAAACAAAGTACTGAAACTTATTTAGGTTTCCTTTTAGCGAATTTTCGTTAAAACAAATTTTGATGTATCTCCAAAATTCACACATTTTTCCGTCCTATAGCTTGATTTAATAATGCTAATACATCTATCTAAACGCATTATGGAAGACAAATAACCCCAAACAAGTAAGTTCAAATAAGTTTAATAAAAGTACAGTATATTAAAAAGTCATAACAAATCAAAAAATAAATATTATATCAAATTGTAACCAAATAGGCTAAACGTTTGAACTCTAACCACAAAGCAAATTAGGTCAAAGCAGCGCAGAGTAAATAACGGCTGTATTGAATGACCAGCAATGTGTCATTTAGATGGTGCCTGAGAGCCATTAAAATATATTATATAAGCAAAGTGTATTTTACATATGCTAAAGTGTTTTTCTTTTCTAACATCACAAAAAATGTGTGCGCTTCAATCACTGAACGGCCGACGTTTATACAGCTAAGCAGTTAAATAATATTTAGTTAGTTTATTACATTATATATGTAAAGTGCTCATATTAGCTACAAGATTAACATTTCATAAGAACACTCCTAACACGATTACAAACAACGCACAATTTGGGAACATATATTATACAAATCGCAAATGAATCTTAAAACTTCGGCGTCTGTCAAACACAGTAAACAATTAAGCAATTGTCAAATCAGATGGCGTTGCATGACCAACTAATACAAATGATGTAAAGATAATGTGTTTCTCATTAATTATTGCGATTATTTCGAAAACTTGACGAACTAGGTATATCACTATGGTACATCAACTTGGAGGAAATATAATAGCTTTTCAAAATTTTAAATAATATACAGGCTGTTCTATTTGAAAAAATAAAGTTTTGGCCTTTTTTGTGTGTCACGTTAAAATCATCAATTTTAAACCGCCCTGTATAACATGAAATGAATTTATTTAAGTAGCTATTAAATACCAGGCTTTCAAAACTATATGCAAAATTCCACCCTTCTATGGGCTCAAATAGCAGCTAAATTAAAATTTTAGTGGGACCATTTTTCTGCGAAAAAAAAATTAAATAAACATTATCTCGAAAAGCGGTGTAGATGAGTATAGGAACCTATTAAGAAAAAATGATCACAAAGAAATTTCAATTCTAAAAACAAACTAATATACAGGTCTCCCATTAAAAATAAGAAAGTTGGTACTACTTTTGAGTATAAAATATTTTAGAAAGACAGGTCGTGCCTATTTATGCCAGTATCCAAATTTTTAGTCCCGTTTTCCATAAACGTCTTACCTACCATCGACCATCAATGACCCTGTATATATATATATATATATATATATATATATATATATATATATATATATATATATATATATATATATATATATATATATATATATATAACTAAACATATAAAAAACGGATCTTGGATATGGGTTCTAGGGGCCCTTATTCGCATTCATTTAAAAAAAAATCCTACTTGTATGATTAAAGGAAGAATAATTAAAAGCTTTTCTACCAGACAATTTCTTATTTATTTTTAAACAAGCCTACGCGTTTCAGTTCATCCCAACCATCTTCAGGTGTTAAACACTATATTTGTTTGTACTATTTCCGCGACTATGGCCAATCACCGACGCCAGGGAGTAGTTTTACCTCACTATCCTGCGAATTTGCCGAACACCTATCATTTTGAAGGAAGAGTAGGGATCTTTAACGTACCCAACATCGAATGGACACAGGACCGACGGCTTTACGCCCCATCTGAAGGGCGGAAGGTGCACACATTCAACTTGCTCAAATACAATGCCACAACCTCAGTTAATGTTAATGTTACAGTATGTGCTGAAAAAGTGAAAGGAAAACCCTGGGATAGTACCCAGTACCATACGATTCAGGGGCACACGTTCTTATCACTGAACCACCGAGGCTCGAGAATCTTTGTTAAGAAATTACTAATTTTGACGTTTGGGTATGTACGACAAAACAAACATTTGCTTCTTTATTTGTGATCGGTCACGATACACCGTCTATTCTAAAGAAGGTATATCAGTTCAGTTCAGTTCAGTTAGCTAGCTTCGGAATTTAATTCCAATAGCCACAGAAATGTTGAATAATATTTTGTTGAATTATTTCTCTTTAATACCGGTATATAATTTTTGTTTTAACATAATATGTTTGACAACCAAATTACCACTTTGGGCTTTTTAGAAAACAAAAATATGACAGGAATGACGTACTTATAGAAATTTGCATTTCCATGGTGTCAGAAAATATATTCAGAAGTTACTAAGTCTGTCACTTTAAAGCTAAATCTCGCATTTTTCTGAATAATTTGTCAATTATGTACCAAAATAAATGTCTGTTCACTACATTGCATACTAGAATATCTGCTTTTTTTTGTACGAATGGTAATTTTGAAGTTTTGATTTATTGGTCCCTTATCCAGAAATAGTTTTTCTCTTGTCTATAAAATAAAGTAAACTGTGTTTATTATACAAAAAGTTTTTGTCTTGTGTCCTCTTCTGATTTAAATGCCTGTAACTCAAGTATTTATAAAGCTAGACATTTGAAATTTGGTAAGCAGGGTAGTATATAAACGCAGCTGCATATAAAATTTCGTTAAAATAACCGGAGATGCAAAATTGTTTTTAGAAAAGACTGGTCTGATACGACTAGCAAACGGACTTACCCAAGCGATAAGCGATCAACAAAAGAAGGGTGCATGCGAACAATCATTAAAGTCTGTCAACCATTAATTGATATATATATATATATATATATATATATATATATATATATATATATATATATATATATATCGGTGGTCCAGTTGTAAGAACGTGTGACATTGAACCCATGAGTCCTGGCTTCAACTCACAGTGAGGGATCATTTTATTTTTCAGTACATACTGTAAAATTAACATCAATCAAAGTTGTGGCACAACTTTGGTCAAATTGTGTTCGAGCAAGTTGAATGTATGCACGTTCCGCACTTAGCAGGTCGCCTAAAGCCGTCTAACTCGTCTAATATGTCATGTTGAGCACGTTGAAGATCCCTACTCTCCGTACAGATAGTATGGAAATTGTACCTTTGGTAGACATACTAAATAAAAAATTTGTACTATGAGGAAATTTTTCAGCAACATTTAGCTGTCGACGAAGCGATGATGAAGTACTTCGGGGATTGTTTATGAAGAAAATATATCATCGATGTTAGGTACTTTAAAGATCCCTGCCCTACTTACACTAAAAAGATAAGTTTCAAGGATAGTAAGCTGAAACAGCCTCTTGCGTCGCTCATTGGCCATAGTCGCGAAAATATAACGACGTTAAAGAAACAAAAGTAACGACATGTAAAAAATTTGAAACCGGCTCCGTATATGGATTCTAGGGGGTTCTTGTATCTCGAAAGTAAAACTTTGTAGTAAAAGGTTAATATACGAAACTGACATTATACTGTTAGTTTCTACACCGCCCGCCACTTTCTCCAGTGTTTTTACATTCCGCATTTCTTTGGAACGAGCCTGCATATTTCTATAAGATTGGCACTAAATTACAGCAACAAGAGCAAGAAAGACGAATAATTGTAACATAGAAACCTCAAGGGAAATAAGTACCATTTACAATTGTCTCATTTAAGTTGAAAAAGACGTACTAAGCTTTTTGTATAATTAAAACGACAAGAACCGTTAAGAAATTATTTCGCATTTAGATCTACTTACTTTTACCACCTCATTTTAGTTTAGAAGTTTTTAGGAATCACATGGCTCCATCTATAACAATGAACCCAGTCATTAATGAACTGAAACAGCTTCTGCAGTTTAAGCTCATTATTTACGGCATAATGAGTCCTGGGAGCATTACAATCGTCTAATGCCTTTTCTTTTCCAGACAATTATACATTATCCTCCCTTATCTGTGTACGTCTGTTTGTGTTAGAAAGAGGATACACGTTTCCTCTAGTACTCTGTTATTGTAAAACACAGCATTACTTTGTTCTTTAGTATATCCTGAAGTTTTTTGTGAGAGTAGTGGAGCTGTAAGTTGATGTGCACATAGTATGGTGTTTTACATAGTAACTCAAGTAAAATGATTTTCTTTCAATCTATTACTTCTGCCTTTATTGTCTCAGTTGAAAGCTGAATTGAAATATTTTATGAATAGGCTGAGCAAATTCATATTAAAATAATGCAATCAACATAATAGTAGACTGCTAAATTTAGTCAACAGGAAAACTACAAGAATTTAGTATAAGAAAGTTATATTCGGGTGCGGTTTGAGCTGATTTTATTGTGGGTTTATACTTCGATGAGAACGTACAAAGTGCACCTCATCTTGACACAGCAGATTGATCTTGTGAAATTATTTAAAAATTGATTATAACTAACTAATAACACTACAAGAAATAAAATTGGTTAAAACACAAATAGGAGGTCAATCGATGCAGTTTAGCCATAAATGTTACATAATACTCTCTATAATTTTAAGGAAATCTTGATAATTAAATTATGTTAACAAAAACGTTGTTGAGCAACTCTTATTGGGCGTTCGGATTTTTTTGAAAGTCCGTATATCTACCATATATATATACATATGCATCAAAAAATTAATCTGACCGAAGATGTGAGTTTTAGTGGGCCTAATCCACGCTCATGTAATTTTTTTAAATATCACAGTCTAGTAAAAAAGGATTTTTTTCCGCAAAAATTCGCTAACACGAATATTCTGTCGTAACAGAGCTTTCAAATACATAGTGCTGGAAAACTGGTTTGACTCGAAAAATAGCTAAAGAACACATTAACGTCAAATTACAACTAGCAGCTGAGACCCAAAGTAAAAAAATTCTGGACGCAGCAAGTGCGTTATGGTAGTGAATTTTCATAAAAATCTTTTTAATAGCAAATATGTGTTTTTTTTTTTCAGAAAGCAGGCATCAAATTTGGTTACCAGTATAACCTATATAGTAAAAACAATGTGCCATGTTTCATCAAAATAACTTTATTGTTTGAAAACGTAGAGAAATTTCCGAAAGTAAACTTAAAATGTAACCGAAAAAATCCGTTTCTTGGTCAACCTTATAGGTTAATAGCAAATTGAGCTTTTCAAATATGAAGCATTTAATCAAAATTCGCTACCATAACGCACTTTCTGCGTCCAGAATTTCTTAACTTACAAACATGCATTATATTTCGATGGAAAATGCAAAAACATAAGGCGTTTTCCACTAAAAAAAAATATTATTTGTATCACCAACGACTTATGGGCCACCCTGTGATGGTAGCAATAATTTTTTAAGGTGTAGCTCAAGACACTGTATAATTAATGTATACAATATTTTTTCATATCTTGTATAATAACGGATATATTGAGCTTTATTGATTTTTTACGAAAATTCTACAAAAATTATATACCATTAAACGATAAATTCCATAGCTAAGGCTACTGCCAAGCATCAGAGAAAGGGTCTATTTGAAATGAATTTTCTGGAAATATTTTAGTAAAATGAAGGGCAATGACGGTTGAAGCTGAAACTTAAGGGTTCGCAGAACACTCTTCTTGCAACAATTGCTTTTCACAATCCGTATTTGTTTCACGTTCTTTGCCTAAACATTGCCAATTTTGACGTTTCAAATTGTCACTTTGACGTTTTGAGGAAAACCCCAATTTATTTTTCTTTAAATGCCCATAACATTTTTGTCTTTTGACCTAGAGAGCTAAATTTTGGTAGGCACCTCACCTATAATGACACAAAGCAGCGTACCAAATTTATGGTTGCCCTTACTTTGAAGGAAAACCCAAAATTTTTCTGGGAAAACCTGGGCCGATTTTCTTGACTAACGAACTTATCCAAGCCATTTGCAAAAGGAAGGTATTCACCAAATTTGATCAAAATCTGTTTGTTATTTTTTGAGTTATCGGTGTGATATATATATATATATATATATATATATATATATATATATATATATATATATATATATATATATATATATATATATATATATATATATATTATTATTATTATTATTATTATTATTATTATTATTATTATTATTATTATTATTATTATTATTATTGTTATTATTATTACCTTTATTGCTTAAAATTATACAACATGTTTATTCAATAAGTCTAAGACTTGTGGTGAATATTAACATAATTTTATACATAGTTGCATCAAAAACTGCTTGACAACACTCCAAATTCAACAACCTTAAAATTTTGACATTCCAAAAAATTTATTTCCTCTTCCATTTCGTTCTTCTAATGATTCACCTGATACCTTCATTTACAATTAATACCAATCACTCCATAATACTTTTTCAACTGCAAACCTTTCTCAACTACCCATATTTTTGCCGAAATTGTGAATTTTGTACGAGACCAAAAATGACATTTTAATTTGACATACTTCACTCAAGTTTTATATATATATATATATATATATATATATATATATATATATATATATATATATATATATATATATATATATATATATATATATATATATATATATATATATATATATATATATATATATATATATATATATATATATATAAACATATAAAAATTGAAACTGACCCCGGATATGTGTTCTGGGGGGGCCTAATTAGCGCTCATTTGAAGAAATTTTTTCAAAATTCAAAAGTCGGGATCTCCTCATTAGTGAATTTTTTTTAAAGAAAATTCACTAAAAAAGGAATAATATATTTTTGATATGGTTATTAATTCTTTCAACATCATAGAAAGTATATAAGCTAAAAGACTTGTAAGTCCCATAATAGAAATATGCCAGTCGCTAGAGTTGCTACATATAAGAAGCGGGTATGGATCGACCTCTGTACCTCTCTTCCATATACTCTATATCTCACGAGCGAGAAGCAGATAAAACAGGCACACAGATTATTATCAATTACCGACGATATTTCTTGATAACTCAAAACCAGTTTATCCAGGACGGTGTGATTTAGGTTCCAATGTACTTCCGATTTTCATATCAGATTAGTGACATAAGAAAAACGATTTATTAATGTTTAAGCATATAATATTCTGCAAATATATTGCCACAGAAATGAATAAAATACAATCCGTCGTTACATATGCAGCAAAAGCACATAAACAAATTATTTATAAATTAACGTTATTAAACTCCCGTTGTGCGAGGATCGATAGCGTACACTCCTTTATTCAAAAAATCCCACAGGAATCAATCCAGTAGTGTGATGTCGCACTATCTAGGCGCCAATTAAGGTCAGCACTTCGAGAAATTAGTCGATGGCCAAATCTCTTACCTAAAAGATTTACTGTTTGGTCCGCCGTACGTCAAGTGACACCGGCCTATCGGCCTATTGAAACCACATATTCCTTGAAAAAGCCTTACAGGAATGAGGAAGTTGCATATAATTTACTTTTGATGAAAAACGTATTTAAAGTACAGCAAAATACTTTAAAAATATGTGTCTACAAGTAAACCCCCCTTAAAGTGAACCACTAATTAGTAATTAATTATTGAAATATTGAATATAATTAAAAAAGACAAGGTGGGCGAAAACGCGATCTGATTGGTGAAGAGGTTTGTGACGTCAGGATCCGGTACACCTGCGTGATAGACGGGCATCGCCATTTAACCTTGTCTTGTTTTCGTTTGTTTGTATCAAATTCTGAGCAGTTTTTTCATAATTTTAAGTAGTTTTGGTGCTTAGTGTATAATATAGGTTCAAAGGTGGTAAGTTGTGTTTAATCTAGTTTCGTGCGTGACTGTGAGATGGCTTCAGCAGATTCAGAATCATAATACAAGAATGCGAAAGACATAACAGTGCCTGGACATTAATATTAAAAGTGCTGTATAGTGCCCAAATGTACTTCCACAACAATAACTACCCCCCAACAAATTAATTTTTAATGTACCTAAGGATGAGAAAATCAGGAAGAAATGGTGTATATTTTTCTTGTGGATTATTTGAATGGAGAACATTTTGAGGTTATGCTTTTATTTACATTATGTTTTATAAGAAATTACTAAATAAAATCCAACAAAAATATTTACAGGATAAAATAAGGTTCATATCAGACACATACCTCCCAGCTTTCACTCCTTTTAGCTCAGCACCCATGAAATTCGGGTTGTTTCCTAAAAACGCACACATTGCTAGTACATCAATTTTTAGTAAATTATCATATTGTCCTTGGACAAATCCAACTTCTGTAGTCATAATATAAGACTGTACAGTTTTTAAAATAATTAATACGAGTATATAGACATTAACAATAATATAAGTTGATAACAATAACTATCCGGCACACGTAAGTCGCATAAACACTAATGGTGAGATGATGATCTCTGTGTGAGTAAGCGAGACTCGTTTGGCTGATACCGGATCGTGACGTCACAGTAGGCTGCGTTGTTTATGGCTGCGTTTTGGCGCGGAGACAATTATTTTCATTTTCTATTTTTTTTTACAGGAAAACTATTAGTGAAAAATTTAAATTTTATATGGCAATTGATTTTATACAATCTGGGGAATTGAATAAGAGGAGAATAAAAAAATTTGCAAATTCCTCATTAATCCAGTGGTGTGAGGTTGCACTATCTCGGCGGCCACTTAACGTCAGCTCTTCGAGAAATAATTCAATGGCCAAATCCCTTCTTTCAAATATTTACTGTTTAATTTGTTGTACGTCAAGTAGCACCGGCCTGTTGAAACTACATATTCCTTCAAAAAGCCTTACAGGAATTAATCTAGTGGTGTGAAGTCGCGCTATCTAGGCGGCCAATTAACCTCATCACTTCCAGAAATTATTTAATGGCCAAATCTCTTTTTTTTAAATATCTACTGTTTCATCCGCTGTACGCCAACTGGCACCATCCTATTGAAACCACATATTCCTTCAAAAAGCCTCACAGGAATTAATCCAGTGGTGTGAGGTAGCACTACCTAGGCGGCCAATTAACGTCAGCTCTTAGAGAAATTATTCAATGACCAAATCTCTTCCTTAAAATATTTACTGTTTTATCCGCTGTACGTCAACTGGCACCAATTCACAGTAACCGCCAGCTTTAGTCTAAATAAAGTATGCACCAGTTTTTTTTTCTAGATACTATAGATTCTCTAATATTTCTCTAGGATTCTTCTGACCTCATAACATGTAATTCTGCCTGTTCACAAATCCTTCAACTTCAAAATGAGCTTTGAAGATTACTTTTCTTGCCTGTTTCTAAGCCCAATTAACAAGCGTATGTGAAAAGTGGTCGTTTAGTTTTAACTTTTAAATCAATAATATTTTATAAGCTTTTAAATGACGATCTCTGCTATACAAGCTCGATTTTTTTTAATATTCATATTGTGAGGTGTGCCACAGGGTCTCCATCTCGGTGCGAAACCAGGTAGTGAAAAGTATCACAAATTTCCACGTACAATGCCAGAAGTTCAGTTAGTTTCGCTAGTGTTCAAAATTACGGGAGGCCTTTGTGTTCTTTACGGTTAGTTAATTAATTGTCATTTTGCGATTTTAAATTAATTACTAATTGTACATATTTCTTTTTATGCTGGCAATGGTCCGTGAAGTCAATGCGCCTTGGACCGGCAAGCATGGGACAGATAAACTAAAAAGCTGACAAGCAACTTATTTGTATGGTATACAGGCGGGTGTAGACAAATGGAGGAAGCACAGGTGGGAAGAAGAGAACATAACCTTAGACTCGCAAAGTTCCTAGGAAAGACTTACACCATTTTCCAAGCAGATATAGATGCTATATGTGCACAGGAGTTCATACAAAGAAGATTCAGAAATAGAGAGATTTACATCGTCTTAGACAGTCAGGCAGTACTAAAGGTTCTGAGATCTTTCAAAACTGAGTCTAAACTAACCTGGGACTGCAAAAAATTCTTGAAGCAACCGGCTACAAACAACAAAGTAACGTTACTCTGGGTAGCAGGGCATTAATGCACTGGATAAAACAAGGAAGTAAATGCCTTGCAAAAAAGTGAAGCAAAAACACCATTCTATGGTCGGGAGCACCGTGGTGGACTCACAGAAAGCCATGTAAGAAATGGACTTCATATTTGGGAGAAGAAGTAATAAAAAGAATTTGCTGTGATACTCTAAGAAAATTCAAGGCTAAAGGCAGGCAAGACGGTTTATTACCATATCCAGAGAGAAGTCTTGAACGACTTGAAAATAACCACAGAAGATTTTAAAAATAAGAAATAAGAAAGAGATTTGAACGACAGAGACCTCCTCGAAAATGTCCGATTTGAAAATCCAGTGACATAATCTAGGGCAACTAGATCTATGGCACAATAAATACAATAAAAATATAAATGATTTTCTTGAACAATATAACTGTTTTTATTTTTTTACTCAAAAAAATGGCGCATCGCAGAAAAACAACTTAGGACCACTCTTCTGGTTAAAATTGAACGGGGAATTCATCGATAATTTTTGATTGGAAAAAAGCCATCGGCCTACCATTATTTATTCAGAATTATCCTTCAGTGCCCATACGCACCCCACCGTTAAAACTGAAAATTATGTTTGTATTCGATGAGTGAATATTGAAGTTTGTAATAAGCACTGATAAGTACAATTTGAAATATAACTCATAGTAGTGCTTTCTTTTTTTGTGTTAAGATTTCAAACATACCTAGCAAAAGAAAATAACTCTTTTCCTAAAATATGGTATCGTCCTGTGGACGATATTTTTTCAGTATTTAATAGAATTGTATGCAAGGTAGATGATTTTATTGCCAAATTGAGCAGTAAATTTGACTCCATTAAATTAATTAAAAATGATAAAGATAAAACTGAGAAGGTGTCGGGAATCTATAAATTAGGTTATAGTGATTGTGAACTTAAATATGTTGAGCAAACTAAAAAACCTAATGAAAGTAGGTTTAAAGAACATTTAGCGAGATATGGCGCTATTGATAAATCCTGTATTGCTCAGCATATTTGGGATAATAATCATCATGTAGATAAATAAATTCTGAAGTTAATCAAAAATTCCGGGCAGTGATGACAGTTAGATGCCTACGAAAGTATATATATATATATATATATATATATATATATATATATATATATATATATATATATATATATATATATCGTTACAAATTTGAACAAAAATATTTCGATGAATAGGGTAGGTCTGGTTCTGTGTAGTCAATTGTTTGAACTTTTATCTGAATAATCAGTGTGTCCTTCTAAGAAGGAATATTTGATAACAACATACAGTTTTATAAAAGCAGTATGCAATTTTAATTACAGGGATTTAGGACTCAACAGTAGGGGCCTGTCTGTATTCCTTCGTCAAGGATGCTGTTCGTAACTGCTTGGCAACTAACATATAAATAGTAGTTCTAGTTTTCATCCGTTTGGTCTATTCATCCCTCTAATGACCCTAACTTTGTTAGCGAAACGATTGTCAGGTCTAAAACTTTATTTTAATAAGTTGGGTTCTCCAAGTTGTACTTATCATGTTTATATAGAAAAATATGCATCTTTTTCAACTGTCCCTACGTACTAAATATCACTAAAATTATCGATGTCAGTGGCGTGCGTCACTTTGTATTGAAAAATATACATCTTTATTAACTGTTTTTACGTACTAAATAATACTTAATTATTTCAAGCGGTTTCGAAGTTATTAATTAATTTACTTTTTGTCTCCTAAAATTTTAACACCCCGTATTTTTTCAACGCAACATTTTTGGACCACAGTTTAGAAAACGTACCATCATAAATTTTTCATGTAGATTCGCACCTTTAAATATTCTCATATCATCATACCTGTATAATCCTGATTGTGTGTAAATGAAGTTACAAAACATCAAAAAGTCTAAATTAACGTACTTTAATTTATACACAGTGTGAACACAACCTGTTGGATTAGAAAAAGAAGTTAATCTAAGATAAAAGCGGAAGATTCAACATGGTTAAGTAAGTGTTTCCAGCAGCATAGAAATGAAAGAAATATGAAGCATCTTACCTAGTTAGAAAAACGGCAGTATGCAAAGATTATTTTCACAAGCTGCAACTTAATTTTTGTATAGCACATTGTATAATAATTGTTATGCTCCTTATATTTACGTCGTGGGGAAAGCAACAGTAGAAGAGTGACCTACATATGAAAAATAAAACCAAAAGGCAGCAAATACAAGTTACAATTTATCTAAGTTTAATGGGACAGTCACATATTGAAACTGCAGCAGTCAACAAGAAGACCACAACGGTGCTACATGGGATTCCAGGGTCCAAGCTCAATTACAGACTCTACATCAAGAGTCACGTCTCTGCATTTTGTGCTCAACGTCGTCAATAGAATTATGTCCTATTATCTGGATATAAGCTTGTGCTGACTGATTTTCGATATTTTATTCTACTGTGCTATTTCCGTAGTTTACGTACATACAGATTTAGGCACAGGGAAAAAATAAAAATCTGATTACCTTTATTATTTGCAAGAATTGGCGCACTAACACCTTGACTGCCATATTCTCAATAAATCTTGTGATAAATGATGCCGATTGCAGTTAACATTGCCCAGTGGCGAATACCTATATATTTGACATTTTTGAGATGATGTGTGGTGATTGAGTTCTAATACCACATTTTCAAAATAGACACTAAAAGCGAAAAATAACTGAATTACAGGTTTTTTTTTAATCAAGAGAAGGTTGGGTGCGGCAACGTACCATTCGCACAATAGCAGGATTACAGGTTTTATTCAAAAGACAAAAATTATTTTATATGCGCTACCTACTTGTCTGTTGGAAGTCGGTGAATGGAATCGTGTTATATTCTTTAATTATAATAGTTATGGTCACGGAAGTGTAAGGCGATTATGTGAAAAACGCAGAAATATAGAATATGCTGTGGAATGGCATAAGGCCCTTACACGAGGGGTGATGGTCACCTGTAGTTTCTACTGACAGAAATTTTAACGCAAATAATTACATACGAAACATACAGTAGCCATTCCATACCTACGAAGGCTCGTTCAACCTTTTTTCCAACAAGGAAACGCACGTCCTTATACTGCACGGGCTTCTAAAAGGTTCTTCTAAGTAAATAACATGACCCAGCGTTCATGGCTTTCTCGATCCCCATACTTGTCACCAATCGAATATAATTGGCAATTGACTGCGTAATTTCCCCCAACTACCAAATAACCTAGTTGATCCTTGTCACCGAATTTAAGAAGCCTGGGATGACATTCTTCCTAAGGATACTATAAACCATTAAATTTTAAGCATGCCTGGAAGAGTTATCGAATGCATAAGAAGCCGCGGCGACCCACTTTTTATTACACAGCTTTATTATTTTTTAATCTTTATTTTTCAAAATGTTAACATTTTAGTGAATTTTCCTTTAAAAAATTACTAATGGGGAGATCCCGACTTCTGAAATTAAAAAAATATGTATTCAAATGTGCCCGAACTAGGCCCCCTACAACCAACACCAGGGCCAGTTTTTGTATGTTTATATAAATTTGCGTGCATAAAAATCGACCCACTGTAACTATATATATATTTAAAAGTATTCATCAAAGCCAAAAAGGAACTATGTTGTTCGAAAGACAATTTAATATTCTTTGATATGAGATTTTATTTATCAAAATTTACTACTGTATCTTAGGTTTAACACAGTGATATGAAAGCATAAAGCAAATTAACTTTTCTTTATTATTTAAACAAATTGGGTTATTGACAATAAGCAACTTAGCATTTAATTTTTAATAATGGGTATGACCCCCTCCTTCCATAATAAATTCTCTAACACTATTAGGTATATATCTAAGTTCGCTAAAGCTTCTTGTAGGATGTTATGCCAATCTCCTTCTACTGCAGCAACAAGCTCTGGGATTGAGGTTAGGCCACGAAGTCTGGCTTGAATTCTTAGTTTTACTTTACCCCATAAATGTTCGGAATCGGATTTAGGTCAGGAGTGAATGCTGGCCATTCCATAACCTGAAAACCGACTTCTGTAATGTACTCTTGCAAGATTCTGGTGGTGTGCTGCCTCACATTGTCATGCATAAAAATAAATTCGTCTCCAATGTAGTGAACGTAAGGCACTACATGGACTGCTAAAATCTCCCTGATGTACCTAACACTCGTTAACCCTTCTCTCCCGTGATCACGGTCGCCCCTACAGATAAAGACAGGATCGGTTCGTGCTCCCATGGAAATTGCACTTTAGATCATGCAGAAACCACCTTCATAAGGAACTCGCTCTTCAATGCAGCGTTCCGCAAATCGCTCTCTTGGTTGGCGGTACATTTTTATTGATCGGTCGCTACCATACTGATATATCTGGTCTCATCTGAGAACAGAACAGACCCCATTGTTCCGATGTCCAATTCAGATGATCCCGTGCAAAACGCAGGCGTGCTTGACGATGAGCTGGGGTAAGTTTTGACCAATCGCAGGTGTTTTAGGGGTCAGGTTACTTTCCTACAGTCTTCATCTTATTGTCTACTGACTAGTAACCACACTTCGTGGTTCACCGAGTTGTTGCTGCACTTTAGCCTCATTAAGGTGGCGATTTCTGATTGTGGTTGACACAATAAAGCGGTCACCATGAGCCGTTGTAAATCACTTTCTGCCTGTTCCAGGTCGGCTCTGAAAGGCTCCAGTCTCTTCATAACCTTGGCACAGCCTTCGAACCCCTACGCGTGTCGCATCTAGTTGTCGAGCAACAGCTAACTGGCTAAGTCAATTTTCGATTAAAGTAATAACTTGAGCGGCTTTTTACGGTGTAGTATGCATGAAGCTAACACACTTGAAAACTAATCAAATTATGAAAAATTAAAATGTGCAAATTTCAATTGCAAAGGCAATACTTTTAATCTCCCATAGGTTTTTTATTCTCGTTATAATCACCAGATAAGTACGCTTCGTTTGTTAACCGGTTGCTACAAATATAATCGATAAGCACTTTTGATAAATATAATCGTATATCAAAGGAGATTAAATTGCCTTCTGAACAGCATATTCGTTTTTTTGATCTGATTAATACTTTCTAAAAAATATATTGAAAAGTTTGCAGTGGGCCGATTTCTATGCACGCAAATATATATATATATATATATATATATATATATATATATATATATATATATATATATATATATGTATATATATATATATATATATATATATATATATATATATATATATATACCCAAGAGAGCGATTTGCAGAATGCTGCATTGAAGAGCGAGTTCCTTATGGAGGTGGTTTCAGCATGATCTGGGAGCATGAGAGCAGGAACCGATCCTGTATTCCTCTATAGGGGCGACCGTGATCACGGGAGAGAAGGTTTAACGAGTAGTGACATTGGGTAGATTTTAGCGGTTCATATGGTGCCTTACGTCGACTACATTGGAGACGATTTTTTTAGATAGGCCCAATTTATACTTTCTCTAGTTATACATTCCCAAACTATTGTGAATATCTTAGCGCAACAGTAATGTATTTATACAATTAATCTAATATTTTAACCTATTACACGACACTCTGATAGAGTAGACTGTTTGCATGATAGTATACAAATCGGAAAATCCTGGGTTCGACTCTTTGTCAACCCAATAAAATGTTAATCTCGACTCTGGAGTAATTCGTTGCAAATGGGATTGAGAGCAGCAAAATTAAATTTAACAAATTGTGTTTATCTTAAAACAATATATGTTTTTCAGAACTAAAATTCACTACTAATGTTTTTTTTTTGTTTCAGGTGAGTTTTGTCAAAAACTTTTGTATAGTTGGTAAGTTTACTTTGACTTTGTTAAACTTATATCTTAGCACAATATAAAGTAGAAAACCAAGTGGATAAATTTTAGTAGTCAAAGCATTCTTTTTATATTCTTTCTGTATAAGATAGACCAGAATGTTTCAGTTTCTATTATACAGCCATCTATGGAAGGTTCTTCTACATGGAGGTCAAGCTTTAGCAGCTTAAGGACTTTGTTTAAGGTAAGAGCTATTTTTTTATTACATTACAATGATCATATAATCATAATATCTAAGTATATGCGAGTATTGTGTTACCCTAGTATTTTATAAAACATGTAAACTATGTAACCCATTATATGTGTAATCGTAAATGATAACTATTTGGCATATTTTGAGAAGATGGCTTATACAGCAGGTTTTTATACACTAATGAAAAGCCAGGCGTTGTCTTTGGTATATCGGTATCTACTGCATGACTTTTCTTTTTAAAGAAAAAATATGTAAAGTAGAATCGATTCATGGAGTAACATAAAAAATAATAGAGAAATCTTAGGTTAATATTTTCCTTACAAATTTTCAAAATGGAATTGTTCGATATATGGCACAATGCGCAACGAAGACAAATTTTTTTAATGAGATGCTTTTATTTTATGAAAATGTAAACTTATATTCTGCAAACCATAAACTATTCGTATAGTTTCAAGTAGTCTGGGGTGAAGAGAAGCAGTTTTAGTCTTTGTTGAAGCAAATTAAACTTTGACATTTTCACACGTTTTGTAAGTTTTTGCACTAAATACTTGCAACGCTGTCCCTCATTGCACCATACAGGAAAATTATTGTAACCATCTATTATAATTTCTTCAGTGGGGAATTCGCATGACTGCCATTTATTTCTAACTCTGTCCTTCCTTAATTTCCCCGTCATTCGTCTCAGGTAGTTCATTCCAACAGCATTCAATTTTCTTACATGCTTTGCCTAACGCACCCAACTTTTAGACCCATATGGAATAGTCGGTACAAGTATGCTAGTTTACACAGCCACTTTGGCCTCTTTCAATAAACATTCACTCATAGATACAGTCGTAGTTTCCAACACCTTTCTGTCTGCTTTGACCATACTTTGTATCTCATCATCTATTCTTCCTTCGTTGCAGAACAGTCTTTCTAAATATCTAAATTCCTTCACTTTCTTTATCAGATTACCATTTATTAGGAAACTGCAATTACTTGTTCCGCCCTCTTTATCAAAAACCATAACTTTAGTCTTTTCTGCGTTCACACTTAGATATACTTTTTTTGTTACTTTCATCAGTATTTCTAACACCTGCTGCATTTCTCCATCAGATTCACTAAGTAATATTGCCTCATTAGCGTACAGTAACACTTTTACTTCTGAAGCATTGACTTTTATACCTTATGTCTTTGAGAACATTTATCTTATACATTTGTCGATAAATATGTTGAATAACCATTAAGACATCACACATCCTTGTTTGACACCATGTTCATCTCTAAAATATGCTCTGAGCATTCCATTAGTTCTCACATATGCTCTACTGCCATCACATAGCTATCTAATATCTAAAATTAGCCAACCATCCACACCATATTCTTTCAAAATACTCCACAGTTTCTGCCTATCTACAGTATCATACGCCTTTTCCAAATCTGCAAATGTGCAATATGTTTTCTTTCTCACATTTAAGCATTTCTCAACGGCGTGCTGAAGTGAGAATACTTGATCAGTACAGCCTCCTCCTGTCATGAACCAACACTGAACATCCCAGATTTTTCCCTGAGTCAGCTGTCTCACTGGCTTTATTAATATGTTTACAACTAGCTTCCCAACAACACCCAACACTCTTACCGCTCTAAAAACAAGTTCAAAATATTTATTAATACAGATAGACGAGCGACACCGACACCAGAAAGCCTGTGTTTAGATAATACAATAACAGTTGACAACTAAATTTGAAATAGACTGATACAAATTAGTTTTGAAATCCTTATAGGAGAACACACATCGTAGAACACACACACACGCACACGCACGGAAACATTTTAGTAACAGAAACTTTTACAAGAAGTGGAGCAGTAAGAAAAACTAAGGCCAACTACGTCCCCCTAATGTAAATACTATATCCTCTCATAAGTTTCAACGGCCATATTGTCTAGATTAAATTACGTATTTTTAAAGGCACTATAGTGGCGATCGTAGTGATATTCTATCCGTTACATATCCAACTTGTTCGGCTTAAATTGACAATCGACTAAATAGTTTCATGGGTCACACTATGTCTTTTGCTTATCAGGCTGTGGTCAATTAATTTGAGCACAACACTCCTTGAACATAGTAATTAAAAATAACTCGTTATTACTGTAATACGCTTTAAAAATATATTCATTATTTTATCATTGAAGCGCCTAAAGTGTGATAGGAGTTAAGTAAAAGCGATTTTTTTTTGTAAAATCCCTGAGGGCGTTAATTGTACTTAATAAAGCCGCCCATTGTTCATGAAAGTTGAATTTTGACCATCATTTGTTTTAGAGTAATGACGTCAACAAAAAAAAACTTAAATGTCAACCCACTATTTTTTTAATTTCATATTTCTTTTCATTTTCGATTAAAAATGTTGACATCTTACTTCGAAATGTTTAGGCTATAGTCGGTGACCAAAATAATACAGAATTGCAGTATAGAGCGTGTGAGGTTTGCAGGGTGTCAAAATGCATAAGGGGCTCGTGGAAAAATATATAAATAACTAAACCATCTACGTCAATCTGTAGTGCATGACTGTATAGGACGCCGCTAAAAAATATACCAGATTTCGGCTTAGTCGGGCGAATCTATACTTGTGTTATCATGGTATTGATGTATCGAGAGATCGGCAAAACATGTGTGATGCAACGCCATCGGCTTTTGAAGATCAGCAAGTGCAACTTTAAAGTTTGCCTCAGGCAATTATGGTAAAAACAGGGATCCACTTCAGTAGAAGTTTAAATTCGCCGGCAGTATCGATCTACATATGCTGAGGTCACATTGATTTATGACCTAATACGATCCCTCATTTCGGCAGCACCAAATGTGTTAGTTTACATACTGACGTATTGAAATTTGCTTACTAGCTAATTGGTGATAGTGTACTGAAATTGTTATATATTATTTTGGTCACAGGCTATAAATGACTATCGAATGTGAGAAATCATAAATTTTATTGCGGACAAAAACTAAACAAAAACTCATTAGCCGATACGATTACTAAATTATGTGTTTTGACTGCTATCCACTCATTTCTTAAAAATACGCAAGTTGGTATAGAAATTATTCTCGTATATTTTGAATCATTTTCGGGCTAATTCTGCGCATTTCAACTGTACTGTGATTTTGTAATTTCTTGACGTAGACCTTGAACTGTAAACAAATTTTAAATAATTTCACTTTTAAACCTCAGTCTGGGATAGACATAATTAAATATTCAATAAAAAGGATTTTCTCCCGAGAATAAAATTTAATTAATTCCCTACGCCTTTCGACCAACTTCAGGGGTAAATCTAAAACACAATAAAAAGTTCTGTCAGAATACATTGTTTTCTGGTAGGCAAGTGTGCTGGTTGGAGCACACTGGTATCAAAACAGTCAATACAGAAAACGTCAAAGTTAACATCTAAAGTCAAACAGTAAAACAAGCTAAAAAGCTACAGTAAAATCTAAGAAAGCTACAGTAAAATCTAAAAAAGCTACAGTAAAACAAGCTAAAAGCTAAAACAGAGTTAAACATGCAGTTAAAGCGGATCACAAGCATCCCAGTAAACTAATACACAAGAAAACTAATGACAAGGTATAAAATCTACTATGAAATGAAAAAGCTTTGGGGTCTACTGACTAAGAGTAAACATAATAGGAGGCTACACAATTAAGCAGAAACACTTAAGGAGTGAAAATTTTGGTAAAATAAAACCAAGAAGAAAATGGCTTCGATACTTACTGTTCAATTAATGAGAATTGAAGTTAAAACTATACGAATGGTTAACCAAGCGGAGTTTTCATCTATTGCGTCACAGGTCCAGCAACATCGCATCCGAATGAACCAGAAATCGATTCACAATCCAAACCCAATTAATATAAAACGGTGATTTGATCACGAAGTAGGAAGAAAAGTCGGCCATTTATGAAAAACGGGAGACACTGTCGCAACGGCAAAAGAGCGAACCAATACATAATGGCAGAAGTGACAGATATGCCACAGACAAACACGCTGGCAGGAAAGGGGAGCTAGAGAACAGCCATCTTCATATCCATAATAACTTTGACCACAGAAAATTGATAGGGTTCAGGAACACGAGTTCACTAGATAATTGTGCATTGATGGAAAAATTCGTTATGTCTGTGTTGGATAAGTTCAAAACTTCACCAGTCGAGCAGCTGATATGCTTGAAAATGTCAATCTCTTCTAGGACAAATTTTTCAACCCCACGTAAAATCTTGGCATCAATATCTTTGTTGAAGTAGTGGCCACTCTCTCTTCGGTGGCAACCGAAGCACAGCATAGTTCACTATGCTGTGACCGAAGACTGACGTGTCATTACCGCTCTGATTTGTACTTCTGAGGTATTCTGACACCCTGGTACTTAATGATCTTCCGGTTCTTTCGATATGCACAGCATTACAATCGGGGACACAACATCTTGCACGATAGACGCGTGACTCCTTCACGTCTGGAATATTATCCTTGTTGTGAACATGTTGTTAATTGTGTTTGTAGATTTGAACGAAAACCTCACATTGTCGCTTTTGAGAGCTTTAACTATGGCGTTAGATACAGGACCAGCATGCGCGACGGGGGAATAAGACATTCTCTCTGGCTAAGCGAAAAGTAGACTGGAGCTCATTTATATTAAGAGCTGACGGCTCTTTCTATTGACGACCCTGTGGACAATATTACTGGGTACTTGTTGTTGACTGCGAGTTGTTTAATCAGGTTTAGTTCTTTAATGAAATCAGTCCCCGAAGAAAATATAAGTGAAGTCTACGGTCTTCAGGAAAAAAAGCATGGACGCAGCAAGTGGGTTATGGTAGTGAATTTTCATAGAAATGATCTGGTACAAAATATTTTATTATAACTTTTTTTCTTGTAATATAGAAATCTAAATTTTAATGTGTAGTTTACTTTTTATATCGTAAACCTACCTATCAAATTTGGTTAACATAGCTTTTTAATTTTTTGAGAGAAAAATTTTTTTCGAATCAAAACTCAAAATTTTCCCGAAAAACCTTGTCCGATTTTCCTGACTAACGAACATATCCAAGCCATTCACAAAAGGAAGGCACATGCCAAATTTGATCAAAATGGGCCCATTATTTTTTTATCGGTGTGATATATATATATATATATATATATATATATATATATATATATATATATATATATATATATATATATATATATATATATATATATATATATATATATATATATATATATATATATATATATAGGTTCTAGAGGTCCCAGTTCGCGCTCATTTGCAAAAAAATTTTCAAAATTCAAAAGTCGGGATCTCCCCATTAGTGAATTTTTTCTACGAAAATTCACTTATAATAAGAAAGAACGTTGTTTGCTTACCGCTTGAATCGCTGGCTACAAGGATTATTAACATCATTTCCATGAAAGCAAATTTGCAGCTAACAGTTCCAACAAAAAAATATATTCAAAAATTTGCTACATAACCCGAAAGTTAAAGATAGACCTCGAAAATGTCAGGCATCTATGAAATACGTTTTAAGGATTCTAATTTTAAACGCGTTGAACAAACTAATGCATCTATTAAAACTATGTTTAAATAACATCTATTACAACTGGAATGTGGAATTGTAAATAAGTCGTGTGTAGCTCAGAAGATCTGGGATAATAATCACCCTTATATGGAGCAAGGTGGTGTGACTAAGGCTACAAGTGATTATTCTAGAAACGTCAAAATTACATTGGGAAGCATATACAAGAGGCTATATCTTATATAAATTAAATATATATGTATATATATATATATATATATATATATATATATATATATATATATATATATATATATATATATATATATATATATATATATATACTTGGTGTCTCAGTTCTCCTGTTTCAACCGGACATCTCTGCTGGGTCGATGGTTGTAAATTCGAAATTTTGGCTCTTGCATATATGCTTAGATATCCTAAAAATGACTGGGAAACAAAATGGTGAAACTGCCGGTTTAATTGGAAGTGACAAAAACTTTTTTTTTATGACACTCTATATAGTTTTTCGAAAATTGGTAATTTATGCCACATTCCCTTTACAATGATGTAGGTCATATTTTAATTTTATAATGGCTTAAGAATAGACTTTTCAAAAATAATCACATACGGATTCATTATTTTATTTCAACAGTATTAAGCCATTAAACGTTACATATTTTGATTTGAAAAAAGTGTATTGTCTTTATTCGTTCATTTAACATTCACTTTTATACCATCGTAATGTTAATTTTTTGCCTTAGATGATAAGAATTAGAATCATGATTTTCCAAGGTGCCATGACGTCTACTATACATTTTAGAAGACATTTGCTATAAAATTGAAACGTCAGTCGCTTCAAGTAATCGTTCTGTTCAAAGCATTGTTAAGCGAAATCAAACTTGTGATATGGAAAATATTGATCTCGCTAACGAAGAAAGTTACATGTAGTTTTGATTTATGGGGAATGTCAACGAAATCGTGCAGCTCTACGCCAGACGAGATTTCACGTTGGAGCAGAACAACTGGGACATATATATATATATATATATATATATATATATATATATATATATATATATATATATATATATATATATATATATATATATATATATATATATATATATATATTTGTGTGTGTGTGTGTGTGTGTGTGTGTTCAGAAAGATTTCCGCGGTCTTTAATATGAGACATACTTGGTTCTCAGGTTAACCGCGTCCAGAATTTATGAAAACTCGACGTTTTGGCGCCATTTTCAAGAGGGAAAGGAAGAAAGGGGTGAAGGAAATATGTAAGGACACTCTAAGGCATGAATCTGCCTACTCCTTAGAGCCATGGACAAAGGTGGGTTGGGATGTTGTAGCTCGATAACGGGGCCTCAGACGCCGGAGATCGTCTGTGAGGTCTCAGTGTGTTCAACGCTAGGCCTCAGAGAGATCTGACAGTTCGTTGCACGTCTTGTCTTATATATGTCGTTCCGTCTACCTGCTTCGCTATCAGTGAAAGTAGTAGGATCACGATCAATTA
The DNA here is from genome assembly GCA_964006375.1 of Tillus elongatus. Taxonomy (NCBI): domain Eukaryota; kingdom Metazoa; phylum Arthropoda; class Insecta; order Coleoptera; family Cleridae; genus Tillus; species Tillus elongatus. Next base: position 185,094,875 of record OZ023262.1, on the reverse strand, counting down.
AGTGGGGGGCTTTGGTCACGGTACTTAGAGGATGAGGAAGATTCAGAGGGTCACCGGCATTTGTTAAGACAGATAATGGGGAAATTAAATTGTCTATGAAATTCATTTTCTTTTTGTGTGTTTGTAATGAAGATATAATGAAGATATAATAGGTTATATAATAGGTTTCCAAGTGGTTCCACTTGGAAACCTATTATATAACCTATTATATCTTCATTATATCTTCATTATATCATTACAAACACACAAAAAGAAAATATATTCCATAGACAATTTTATTTCCCCATTATCTGTCTCAACAAATTCCGGTGACCCTCTGAATCCTCCTCATCCTCTAAGTACCGTGACCAAAGCCCCCCACTTAATTGACCGTGACCCTACTACTTTCACTGATAGCGAAGCAGGTAGACGGAACGACATATATAAGACAAGACTTGCAACGAACTGCCAGTTCTCTCTGAGGCCTAGGGTTGAACACAGTGAGACCTCACAGACGATCTCCGGCGAGATTTGGGGAGTAGGCAGATTGAGGCCCCGTAATCGAGCTACAACATCCCAACTTGCCCATCGCTCTAAGGAGTAGGCAGATTGAGGCCTTAGAAGGTCCTTACATATTTCCTTTATCTCTTTCTTCCTTTACCTCTTGAAAATGGCGCCAAAACGTCGAGTTTTCATAAATTCTGGACGCGGTTCAACCCAAACACCAAGTATATATATATCCCTAAAAATATTAATAAAATATTGTATATGATCAGGACATGCCCTAGAGTCGGTTGATCAGCCGTATATATTTTTAGATCATAGATTAGTGCATGTTTTAAGACAAAAAGTGCCGAAGTTTCGCCTGAAAATGATAAGAGGAATTTCAGTAGAGGGACTTCCGGTAATCATAGTTAGTGTCACTTTAGTTGAAAATCGACCTAGGTGGCGCTGACTGTCTGTCGGTTACCTGACTCCTAACATATTTACAATTTTTAGTCTTTATGTGCTGAGGAAGGTCATCCTCTGACTACGATAACTTTGTTAGCAAAATTATCGTCGTGTCTCGAAAATGTATTGTGGGTTCTCTAAAGTGTACTTTTTGGGAACTATTGGCATTGTTATTTTCTAGAAAATGTTTGTGGGCAAAGATTTTTTTATATGTAAGTTTTGGTCGAATCGCTCTAAATGATATATGCGGACAACATTTTTTAGCCGCGCGTATTTTCCTTAAAAGTGCATGACATTTAGTCTATTTTTAGTGTAGTGGGGAACCCAAATTCGAGGTCGGCTTCAATTTTTATATGTATATATATATATATATATATATATATATATATATATATATATATATATATATATATATATATATATATATATATATATATATAGTATGTATGTATGTATCACACCGATAACTCAAAAAATAAGAGGCCGATTTTGACGAAATTCGGTGAGTGCCTTCCTTTTGCTAGTGGCTTGGATATGTTCGTTAGTCAGGAAACCCTGCTCAGTTCAAATAGATTAAACAATACTTTGTTTTAATTAGATAGTCAGATTTCCCCGTTCCGTGCCAGTTCTGAGCTGACCTTCAATGTAGCGAATTAAGACCACGAAATTATAATGCATGTTTTCAAGAAAAGAAATTCGAGACGCAGCAAGTGCGTTTAGGTAGCGAATTTTTATTAAATGCCTATAATTTAAATAGCTCAATTTGCTATTAATCTATAAGGTTTGTTGGCCAGGAAACTAGTTTTTTCGGGAAAAGTTTAAGTTTATTTTTTTGAATTTTTTGTATATTTTCAAACAATAAAATTATTTTAATGAAATATGGGACATTGTTTCTACTATTTAGGTTATACTGGTAACCAAATTTGTGGCCTGCTTTCTTTAAAGAAACACATGCTATTTAAAACATTTTAATGAAAATTCACTACCATAACGCACTTGCTGCGCCCATACTTTAGTGCAAACAATAATGTAATAGTAATAATCTAAGCACTATGAAATTTTGGAAACTTCATCAAAAGTCTGTTATTGGGTAAACACATGAATTTCTTAATTTAGTAGCTCTTTTTACTGCCGCCTCTTATTGAGGCGCCGTTACTGTATTGCCTGTCCCATATTATTCACAAAATCCTAGCCCTAACCCCATGACAGGTGGTAAAACCAATAACGCTTGTATAAGCATCATTAGGTTGGCATTTTACACAAATACAAACTACTGCCCGGAGCAAGGATAACTTGATTTATATCGTCTGTAGTATACCACGGCAGGTGGCTGTAAATGAAAATATAATGTGGGTCTGAAAACATTCGTTGCACGTGTATAACTTATATTCATGATGCCGTTGGTTATAAAAGTGACGGGAAATACTCATACAACTGCGTGGTTGTCCCATTTTGTCTTCTGTAGCATCCTATATGCATATTGTAACGTCGTCCTCTTCACTTACTAAAACAGGTCATTAGAATGTGAAATAGAAGAAGTAATATGTGAGTGACTTGCTGGCGTCTAGTGGAGGTCAGTTCCGTTTACAATTTCCCCCATAATAATATCATGACCCAAATTCATAACGGACACCAATAATATATATAATTGAAAATGAAGGCAAAGATCACGCCACTAGAATACATGATGTGCCCCTTATGAAATTTTTAAGTTGAATATAAATTTCGTGCTCTTTGCCTTGTGCTGAAATAAAATGTGTATGTAAAATATTATTTTTTTTGTTGGTAAAAGTAACACATGCCTAACAGAAACAACCTGTACGTATAGGTAACTGTTGTAAGCAGGTACATGGTCACTAAATTAAATAGAAGAGATCCGAAGAAATAAAATAAGTAATATGTGAGTGACTTGCTGGCGTCTAAATGTGGTGGTGGTGGTGAAAAAGGTGGTATGGCCTCGACAGAATTGTCATTAGCCACGCTGGCGTCTAGTGGAAGACAGTTCCGTTTACACTTTTCCCCATATCCCCATGATGACCCAAATTTATAACGGACTCAAATATTATATATAGTTGAAAATGAAGGCAAAGATCACGCTACCAGAATACATGATGTGCCCCTTATGAAATTTTTAAGTTGAATATAAATTCCCTGTTCTTTCTGTTGTGCTAAAATAACATGTGTGTGTAAGATATTATTATTTTAGTCGGGAAAAGCAACACATGCCTAACAAAAACAAGCTATATGTGTAGCTTACAATAGTTGTTGTAAGCAGGTAGATGGCAGGTATAGTAAGCACTAAATAAAATAGAAGGAATTAAGAAGCAACAGCAGTAGGTCTTAAAAATAATATTGAAACACCGCACATCAATGTATGGACGATTTTTTAAAAATCTCTGTACGTGCATCGTGGTAGCGAATTTTTATAAAAATCTATTTAAAGGTTCTTAGTTAAGTATCTGCTGAAAGTTGACAAAAAAAAGGTAATTATGCAACTGCTCATACATAGAGGAGCAGTAGATTACTGGCATTATAATACTAAGATTTATCAAACTCAACTTAGGCCAAAAGCAGAATTAATAGAAATACAGTGTGTTGAAGAGAGAAACTTAGAAATTTGTTTAGATTTTCCTTAATATCTATAAAAGTATTTAACGTATTGTCTTGAAAATTGGTACAGATCTGTTTTCGATACTGTTTAAGAAATAGTAATATATATATATATATATATATATATATATATATATATATATATATATATATATATATATATATATATATTGTAGTGTTATACAGGCTCACGTACATACCAGCATACATAAAGACACAAAAAATAACTTATTATTTCGTTAATGATTAAAACAAAAAGGTGTATTATGAAATTAAAGTCAGTTTTTAACTAATCAATAGGGAACGTAAGAACTTTTATCATTTTCCCAAATATGTAAATTTTAGACTAATGCACAATAAGCCAAAGGCTGCGGTGCCGTCGGGGCGGCAGAGACGCGGACGAGCCCTAAGGGAAAATATTGTGTTTTTCACAGAAACGTTCCAATTTATTCCTTTATTAAAGCCGAGATATGGAAAAATAAAAAATAGTAAGATTTAGAATAAAATAAATAAATTATTTATATTTTTTTACATATAATCTTGATTATCCTTACAAAAAAATTAACTTTGGATATGAGGACCTCGGTGGTTCAGAGGTAAGAACATGTGCCTTTGAACCGAAGGATACTGGGTTCGATCCCGGCGTACTCCTTTCACTTTTTCAGTACAAACTGTAAAATTAACATCAACCGAGGTTCTGGCATTGTATTTGAGCAAGTTGAATGTCTGCACGTTCCGCCCTTCGGAGGGGGCGTAAAGCCGTCGGTCCCGTGTCCATGCGATGTTGGTCACGTTAAAGATCCCTACCCTCCTTACATAAAGGCAGGAATTCGGCAAAATTTCCAGGATAGTGAGGTGAAACTGCTCCCTGGCGTCGGTGATTGGCCATAGTCGCGGAAATAGGCCGACGTTAAAGAAGAAAAAACTTTGGATATGTCCTCTAGGTGCCTTAGTCTGTGTCATTTAAAAAAAAATCGCCAAAAGTCTCTGAAGATCGTGATCTCATTTAAAGCATTTTTTTTCTACGAAAATTCGCTGAAAGCTATACTTAAGTTGTGGTAAAAACACGTATTTATAGACTTAACCTTTAATAGTTTCATCCCTGTCTTTCTAATATTTAATTACTTTCAGCGCTGAAACATACATAGGTTGAGTAAAATGAAAGCCATCAATTTCGCCCACTGTTGTCATAGTGCGTTATTAATATAAGCTGGGGGAAGCAAACTCCTTCATTATGTTTGATCGACGTAAAATTTTAGAAGATTTTCCATCTCAATGATTCATTTAGAAAATGAAATGGCCTACTTTGCATAAGGATATAACACCAAGGACGGTTTTTACTGCTAATGCACATTCTAGCTGCATGTGCTATGAATATTAATGAACTGTGATGTTCTTATTGCCTGATGATAAATAACATTGCAGCAGCTATAATGAGACATTAGATAATCCAACATTCATTTGTTTCAATTAAATTATAAATTCATGTTCTAAAATCGCCAAGTACATTATAGCTTACTGTGAAATAATATAGACTGTTACTGAAAATTCATTAAAGCGAAAAACGGTTTCGCTCTCATGCATGGTGACTTCATGGAGGAATTTAAAATCAGAAACCTACAGCTGTTTTAATTTATGTAGATCTGTGTTAATGTTATTCCAAATTAAGTACACCTTGGAAGATCTCTGCAACTATGTTTTTACGAAAAATTCACTAATAAAGAAATCTGTGTTTACATACATACATACATATATATATATATATATATATATATATATATATATATATATATATATATATATATATATATATATATATATATATATATATACTTTTAAGGGCAATTACGACCAAAAACGAGGGCTATCTTTTAAAGAAATTCACTCTGTACTAAAAACTCAATGTATTTCGCTCGGAGTTCCGAGTATCTTCAGGAGTGAGCACTGTAACTAATTGCAAAAGCAAGGCCAAAGCATCAATAACAGGGTAAATCTGCCACAAAGACATGCAAAAAAACAACAATGCAAAAACATCTTTACATTACATGTAACTTCACGCAAACATTTCTACCTTCAAAACATTTAAAGCTAGTCATGAAAAAGTAGAAAAAAGTTTCATTAATGTTAAAAAACTAAAAAAGCTTTGAAAAATTCGCGTGTAACAAAATGGACACCTAACCCCATTTTTTCACGTTAGGGTGTCCTATATATATATATATATATATATATATATATATATATATATATATATATATATATATATATATATATATATATATATATATTGTTTAAGGAAGCGGAGGATAATTTACTGGGGGTGTTGGGAGCACTGAATTTAAACTGAACTAGAGAATCATATTGTAACGATGTTTAACTTTTAATAATTATACACCAAGTTTCTCCTCTCATATTTACAAACACTTATATATAGATTTACTCAACTAATTCTTAACAATAGGTAAATAAACGTGGTCAGCAGTTCACAACGGAATTTGCAACCTATAATATTTCCATCTGTGAATATCAACACACCGGTGTATTTGTTTATGTAAATACGCCAAGTGATGATATCAATTCAATGTCAATTACGTGACGGACTTGACCTACTACATACTTGACATTGCTTTACTTTGCAGGTTACCTAACTGTATTGATTCATATTATAATATCTATTGCACTAAATTATAATAATCGGAATAAAATTACGATATATTTCCACCCCCAAGGACGCCCTCCTGGCTAACTATCTGTTCCATGAACACACTGCAGAGTCAAACAAAATGACGTCCCTCTGGATAGCTATGAGCTAAATGCTGATTTTATTTTGACATAAGATATATATATATATATATATATATATATATATATATATATATATATATATGGACTTAGGAGGAAGTAACGGTCGTCACTTGTTAGTTCAAAAATCTCATTCCATGGCATTCGACTTTTGAGACCAGGTAAACAATTACGAAAGCTCTTGGTTATACCATTCTTTATATATTTCGTGTCAAATTGACACTTTAACTAACAGAAACCAACTAAGAAAACAACATAGCTACAAGACCATCGATTCTCTTACCAATAACTGAACAAAAGTTAAACTCAAGGAGCATCAGAAGAGATCAGACCAATTGTAGCGCTTGGTCACCAGGCCTGGGTCATTCCACACAAGATATTCACATACACATATGAACAGCTGCCCCCAATCGGCGTATTTACATAGTCATTTTGTGAGTAGCATCCTTAGTTTATTTCAGATTGGTTGATCTAATTTTACAGCCCGCGTGCCTAACCTTGTATTACATTTTCCTTGACGCGGATGACAGTTGACATTTTTTGCAGTTGACAATCATAGAGCCAAGATAGAGTAACAGCCCACTGTTGGTCAAAGAACAGAATAATTGGCTGAGACTGGGCTAAAAGTGCTTCCCATTGGGCAGCCAAACGACTGTTTGAAAAATTCTCCATTAAAGAGAAAGTAGTCGGAGTCAAATAGAAACTCAAGTAGGTGATAAACTTGAGGATATCGGTGTTATCTTTTATCAGTTCCCAATATTGGTCCCTGATTCTTAACCGTAAGTTGTAAGGATAAGTTCGTGACAAACGAAACCCTCATCTAGAGATATAATCTCATGGTTATCAGGAAGTTAAAAGCCGTTGACCTTCTCGGAAAATTTCCTGGAGTTGATTACAGCATATTCATTGTATTCTTGAAAATATATTTTCAAAATATTTTCCAGATATTTACTGAGGCGTGTGGTAGGCAAATTGATCATTGAAAGTATTGGTTTTATTGGGTAGCCTTCCTTGTGGGCCTTGATGACGCCATAGAACCTTAGGGGAATGGCATCGTATCTTGTAAGTCCTCTTGCTATATCTCTTGTAATTTAGCATTTCCCTCTCAGTGTTTTACACACTCATTGTTATGCCTTTCTATTTTGGAGGTAGGACCCCTTGAGATTCTGCTGTATACTTGTTCATAATGCACTAAGTTGGCGACAATTATATATATATATATATATATATATATATATATATATATATATATATATATATATATATATATATATATATATATATATATATATATATATCGTCCCGTTAGCTCAGAAAATAATGAGCCGATTTGTAAGTGACTTGAATAATTTTGCTAGCTAGGAAAATTGGATCAGCTTAACCAGGAAAATTTTGAATTTTGTTTCGAAACGTTTTCGTATCTGCGAAAATAACAAATCTATAACTACCAAATTCGGCGCACGCATTTCTACTGTGCTTACCTACCTGTCCTTACCATAACCGCCATAATTCAGCTCTCTAATTTGAAACAAAAAAAAAGTTATAGGCATTTTAAAAAATTTGGGTACCACTGGTGATCAGAGGAAAGCACAGGAACAAAATATTTTGTGTGACCAATTGAATATTACATATAAAGGTCAAGTTTTCTTGACGCAAAAAGGGTCAAAAACAGCAGCAAAAAACTTTTTTCAATTTCATAATTTTTCTTCTTAAAACGTTAACGCCGCGATCCGAAACGTCAAAATTTGCAATTTTCAGACAAATAATCTGAAACAAAAACGGATTATGTAGAAATAATGTCATAATTAGTCTGTTTTACAAAGCCTTAAGTTTCAGCTTCAACCATGATTCTCCTTCATTTTACTAAAATATTTTCGGAAAATTCATTTCAAATAGGTGCTGGTGCTTTGGCGATAGTTTCAGCTGCATTTTTGTATTTTCCATCGAATTATAATGCATGTTTGTAAGGAAAAAATGCTATCGTTCATCGTTTTTGAGTTATTTCAATTGCTTTGTAACTTTTCACGTTTTTGGCACCTATCACAAACACATAATATGACAAACTGTGATACGGCGTGTTTACCAATAGATATGGGAGGCCTATGAAAATTACGCATTCAGAGAGTTCTTTGTTTATATTACTCGTCGAAAAAATCTAGCTGCAGCGCTCTCCAATAGTGGCTAAATTTAAAAAGCTTTCTGAGAATTTTTTTAGCGTTTTTCGCAGATATCATTTTTTGTAAGACTCTTGTGAAATGTCGGTAATTAATAATAAATGCTTAGTAAGTAATTGAAAAAAAAAAGTTGTCGAATATTTGTGAAAAATATAATTTAGTGTAACATTACTGAAGGCAATTTCTGTAAAAAAAAAATGGCGAAATTTTGTAAAAGAAATTGTTCGAAAGATTTCATAAAATTGTTTTTTTTAATATAATTTTGGTCATAATACTGTTTGTCAATAATTAAATCTTGTCAGGTGTGTAAATAACTTGAAGAACTTCGTTGGCCAGGAAAATCGGATCAGTTTTTCACTGGATCTTTTTGCTGCGTCCAGAATTTTTACAAAGACTTTGCAAGTTTAATTTGTTAGCAAAACCACTGTCATGTGTGAAATCCACGGCTCTGGTGTGGTAGGTCACCACGGGTCACAGAGATTTTTACATTATTTCCAAAATTAAAAATTATAAATTAATTTGTTAAAAAAAACGGAGCAGTGAAACCACTGTCGTGTGTGAAACCCACGGCTCTGGTGTGGTAAGTTTCACCAAATTGTGCTTGTTAGTGGTCACTACACGTCGCAGAGATTTTGACATTATTTTCAAAATTAAAAATTATAAATTAATTTGTTGAAAGAAGAACCGAGTAGCAAATCCGTAAGGTAATACATTTCCATTAAAAAAATTCGTTAGCTAAACAATTAATAAAGGAATCTGGACGCAGCAAGTGCCTTATGGTAGAGAATTTTCGTAAAATTGTTTTTTCTGGCAAATATCTTTTGTTTTTAGAAGAAGGATATTTGGTTGGCAGCATAAGCGATATAGTAGCAACAGTGTACCATATTTCATTGAAATAGCTTTGTCGTTTCAAAAAGTACAAACATTTCTGAAAATAAACTTAAAAAGTTCTAAAAAAAAACTGGTCCGAGTTTCCTGGCCAACGAACTTCTCCAAGCTATAAACACACCTACCAAGATATAATTATTCACAAACAGCTTTAGGACCAAAATTGAAAAAGTTTTTTTTTACAGAAAATGTCTTCAATAATGTTACACTAAACTATATTTTCCACAAAAATTCGGCAACTTATTTTTTACAATAACTTACTAAACATTTACTATTAATTAGGCACGTATCACAACAATCTTACAGCGTGTTTCTCCGGAAACGCTAAAAACGTTTCTGTGAAAACTTTTCAAATTTAACCAATATTTGAGAGTACCTATATACGGCAGCTCGATTTTTTCGACCCGTAATACAAACAAAAATCTCTCTGTATGCGTTCTTTCTATGAGGCTCCTATCTATATTGGTGAAGACGTCATATCACAATTTGTTATATGTGTTTGTGATATGTGGCAAAAAAGTAAAAAGTTGCAGAACAATTAAATTGACTCAAAAAAGATGGACTATATCATCTTTTTTCTTTAGAAGCATGTATTATAATTCCATCAAAAATTGAACATTTAATAAGATAAGGGGTTTCTATTATAAAAAGAAAGTGTGTAACACCAACCACTTATGGGCCAGCCTGTGATTGTCAAAATAGGTTTATAAGATGTAGCTCGAGACACCACCCTATAATTAACGTATATAATTTTTTCTCATATCTTGTATAATAACGGATATATTGAACTTTACCGTAGAAATTGGTCACCCTGTATATGTATAAACAGGCAAAAACTTAAACTGACCCAGTATGTGGGTTTTAGGGGTTCTAGTTCGCTCTCATTTGAAAAAATCTTTTTGAAATTCGTAAGACGCGGTCTTCTTAATAACAAATTTTTTCTACGAAAATTTGCTAAAATATAGACTATTAAATCATGAAATCTATAGCTCTAACTACTGCCAAAGCACTGGAAAGAGGGTCTATTAGAAATGGATTTTCCGAAATTATTTTAGTAAAATGAAGGACAATGATGGTTGAAGCTGAAACTTAGAGCTTTGTAAAACACACTTATAATGACATTTCTTCTACATAATCAGTATTTATTTCAGACTCGTTGCCTGAAAATTCCAAATATTGACGTTTCAAATCGCGACTTTGATGTTTTAAGAAAAAAAATATAAAAATTTAAAAATATTTCTTCTCCTAATTCCTGACCATTTTGCGTCAAGAAAACTTAACCGTTGTGTGTAATATTGAAGTGGTTTGTTAATCACACAAAATATTTTGTTCTTATGCCTTCCTCTGATCACCAGTGGCACCCATTTTTTTTCTTTAAATGAAAATAACTATTTTCTTTTAACTTAGAGATCTGAACTTCCGTATGTAGGGCAAGTTGGATAGTAGAAAGATATGTATTTGGTTGTCATAGCTCCGTTATTTTCGGGGATACCAAAAATTTCCGAAAGAAACCCCTAAATTTTACCGGAAAAACGGGTTTTCCTGGATAACGAACTTGTCCAGGTCACTTACACAAGGAAGGTACGTACCAATTTTCATCAAAATAGACCTGAGTTATCGGTACGATATATATATATATATATATATATATATATATATATATATATATATATATATATATATATATATATATATATATATATATATATATATATATATATATATATATATATATATATATAGGTTGACGCATTGAAAACGAAACATACCGATTTGCGTTCAGAGATTTTTTTTAAGAAACGCTGAAACACTTCAATTTTAATATTAACGGGGACTTGTTTTGACATAAAACTCAAATTTGTCACGTCAACCCCTTAAGGGTGGTGATAACAACTTTTATATTTTATATAGGGAACATGAGTCGAGTGTTACATCATTTGAAAGCTCCTTCTTTTCTGAATTCAGCACACTATTTTTTTTGGAAGTTTTATCAATTCCTTGAAAAAGTATTTGCAGTTGAAGATGCAAAAACGCATTTCACTCATTCTGATAAAAAATGTGCTGATAGTCAATGTTTTGTTGGTTTGTAAACAAAAAATTGACTATCAGAACATGTCTTATCGCAATGAGAGAAATGCGGTTTATTATTTCAGTTTATCGGTCGGTTTGATACTTGATAGTACTACCTAAAATTAATTTCACAATAGTGTGTTCTGTAGAAGAAAGAGTTTAAATAATTACTCTTTTTTTTTCAAAAAGGATGACTGCGCCAACCGTACCGCAAACCTGTTTAATGAACAATAGAAAATACATTTTGGAGTTAGTTGCAAAGTTTCGACAAAGTAGTTCAGTAGCCAACAAAAAACGGGATCCTGAACGTGGATTTACTGTTAGAAATGAGACTACTGAGATTGAAGTTTTAAGACAAATTGCTGTAGACCCAACTTTGAGCACGAGAAAATTGGCCACTGATTCAAACATCAAAAGAAGAACTATTCAGCGACTATTAAAGCATCATAAATTCCACCTGTATAAAATTCGTCTTGTAAAACAACTGAATGAAGATAATTTTGATCGGCGGCTGAAGTTTTGTGATGTTATGATTGCACGAATAGCTGATAACGGGAACTTTCTGTTCAATATCTTTTTTTCAGACGAGTGTACGTTTTTATTAAACTCTACAGTCAATCGTCATAATTGTCGTTATTGGGCAGATAATAATCGAAGAAATTTTCACGAAGTCCACACTCAAACTCCACAGAAATTGAGTTTTTGAACAGAGAGTTTCCAGGACAATGGATTGGTCGTAGGTTAGGTTAGGTTAGATTGTGAGTGGTCCATATCGGTCCCTCCACCGCGACCATAAGGTCTATTGTGGCTCACGCCTAATGTTTATATTTCGCCCAACAAATCCAGCCTCCTACAGAGGTCGATAACCTTTGCGGGCGAAAGTTGATCCAGATCCTCTGGAGCAAGCTTTACCTTGCCAAAGAGCAGGTGTCTAGTCCTATCCGCTGCCGGACAGGAACACAGCACGTGCTCTGCTGTTTCGTCATTCTCCATACACAGCCGGCACTCGGTCTCCTGACCGATCTCAATACGGTGCATGTGATGCCGCAAGCGACAGTGTCCTGTATACAGGCCGACTAGAGTACTCAGTTGTTGTCTGTTCAGCTTTAGAAGTTTCTTAGCCCTTGACTCAGACAGGCCATTTATGAAGGCCTTAGAGTGAGGTAATCCTGGAAGATTTTGCCAATATTGAATTGTCCTTCTATCTGTCCAGGTCTTTAAGGTGCGTTTTGCTGTGCAAGATGTTATTCCCAGCACCGGTTCTGGTCCGACAAAGTCACACTGGGCACCACTCCTGGCAAGCGCGTCTGCCGCAACGTTGCCATCATGGTCCGAGTGACCCGGTATCCAGACTAGCGACACCTCATTACAGCTGCCCAATTCGTTAAGGGCAGATTTACAACTCCATACCGTCTTTGAATTGCACCGGTAGGAACCAAGAGCCTTTATTGCAGCTTGGCTATCTGCATATATCTTTATCGATTTGTTTGTGCATAGGTCTTTTAAGCTTTCCCTTGCACACATCTCTATGGCATAAACTTCTGCCTGGTGTATGGTTGCGTACTTGCCGAGGCTAGCTGATAGTCTAGCATCGGTGCTGCCCCCATATGCGCCGGCTCCTACTCCCATATTGGTTTTGGAGCCGTCAGAGTACCAGCAGAGGTCCGCTCTCAACAGGGTCGATTGGTTCCGGTCCCAGTCCTCCCTTTCCGGGAGGACGGTCTTGAAAGATAGACCTCTGCTGATTTTTGTAGGCATCAAGTCCGAGACCATTCCCAGAATCCTGTGACAATCACTGTCATCAAGTCCGGACCCCCTCAGACTGACTTCCCTCGGCATGTTATCTGCCGTTTGTATTAGTCTGTACGTTGTCCACCTCGCCACCCTCTCCAACCATATGTGAAGTGGGGGAATATTGAAGAGGACCTCCAGAGCGACTGATGGTGCGGTGCTTATCGCTCCCGTTATCATCAGACATGCTTGTCTCTGTAGATGAGCCAGTTTGGCCCTCGCGGTACCACGAAGTACCTTAGGCCACCAAACTATGGCTCCATATGTTATCATAGGTCTGATAACCACTACATAGAGCCAGTACATCTGTTGGGGGTTTGTTCCCCAGTTGTTCCCACAGATTCTCCGGCAGGTCCACAGGGACATCTTAGCCCTGCGGATAACATTTTCTAACTGTCTGTCCCAGTTGAGCTTCTTATCTAGGATAACTCCCAGATATTTTGCTTGGTCCGAAAATGGAATGTTTTCCCCCATAAGATTAGGTGGTTTTAATTTGTCCAACCTTCTTCTTCTGGTGAACGGGACAATGATCGTTTTGCGAGGGTTCACAGACATCTGTTCCCTACGGCACCAATCATTGACTACATTTAGTGCTTCTTGAAGAGTACTAGACAGTTCCTCCTCAGATTTGCCTCTAACCATTATGACGAGATCATCCGCATACGCCTGGACCTCAACCTCCCAGAGTCCGAGGATAGCCTGCAGGTCGTCCACAAAGAGGGACCACAACAGGGGGGATAGAACGCCCCCCTGAGGACACCCTCTCGCAGCCCTAACGCTGACCACCTCTCCCCGTAATGAGGTATTAATGGTCCGATTGTGCAGCATGTTTCCGATCCAGCCACAGATGGTAGGTTCCACCCCCCCTAGCGATAGTGGCCTCGTAGAGGGAGATCGGTAATGCATTATTAAATGCTCCTTCTATGTCGAAAATGCCGCCACCGCAACCTCTCCATTTTCCAGAGAGTGTGTGATCTTCTCGACGAGGTTATTGAGCGCTAACTCAGTTGATTTGCCAGTTTGATAGGCATACTGGTGGGTATTTAGGGGGTTCTTGGGTAAGATGTTCCCCCTAATGTGTCCGTCCAGTATTTTTTCCAATCCCTTCAGGAGGAATGATGTAATACTGAGAGGTCTCAGTGAAGTAGGTAGGAGGTCATTCCGTCCCAATTTGGGAATGTAAACCCCCCTAACCACCGTCCAGCTGGAAGGAATATAGTTCCAGGCCAGACTGGCTCTGAACAGCCTGATAAGGAAGGGTAGGAGAATCTCCAGTCCCTTTTGTAGTAGGACCGGTACCACCCCATCCTCCCCTGGCGACTTGAATGGCTGGAAATGATTCACAGCACACTCCACTGCCGAGGCTGTAACTATTCTCCGAGCAACTAGCCAGTCCCCCCTTTGGGGGCGTTTGGATCGTCCCTCAGCTGGTAGGACCTCACCGTTGCTCAGGATCAGACAATCTGGGAAGTGTGTGTGTGCTAAGAGCTCTAACGTTTCTTTCTGAGATTCAGTAAAGGAACCATCTGGTCGTTTTATCGATCCCAGTTCCTGTACACGGTCGCGTGAGAGAATCCTGTGGATTCTGGCGCTGCTGGGCAAATTATTAATGTCCCCGCAGAACCGATTGAGCGTAAAGGTGCTAGTGAGTGGCCCCCTAAATCACCGGATTTAACTCCTTTAGTCTTTATTCTATGGGTCCATTTAAAGAGTAGAAGTTACGCAACAGAACCGGAGTCGCTAGAAGAATTACGACGACGCGTTGTTGAAGAATGCCGCCTAATAACACCACAAATGCTCCATAATGTCAGAGCTCGTTTTGAACAAAATTTGTACTTTTGCATGGAAGTTGGTGGTCAACAATTTGAACACTTATTTAACTGAACAAACAATTTTGAACGTTTGGTTTTGTTTTTTAGTTTTTTTAACGAAAGATTGACTAATTGGTGTATTTCTTATCACAATTAATGAAATACGTTCTTGAAAATCCAACTGTGAATAATTTTTAAACAAGTTGATAAAACTTCCAAAAAATTTGTGTGCTGAATTCAGAAAATAAAGAGCTTTCAAATGATGTAACAAGCGACTTATATTCCCTATTTGAAATATAAGGGTTGTTATCACCACCCTTAAGGGGTTGATGTGACAAAGTTGATTTTATGTCAAAACATGTCCCCCTCAATATTAAAATTAACGTGTTTAAGCGTTTTTTTTTAAATTTCTCTAGACGCAGACTTTTATATAAAATGAACTTTTTAAAATTTAAACCCCATCTAAATTTATCTTTGATTAGATATAAGATACAGGAAATAGTATACCGAGCTTTCGAAAATTACACCTTTTACTTAATAATTAGTATGGCGTATAACCCGATAACTTTATAGTTTTAGCTTTATCACTAAATATTTAAGTTGACAGTGTCGATAAGGCAGTAATTAAAATTAAAAAAAATTAATATTGAGAGATGACATTGCCACTGAATGACAAATGACAGCGGAGCTCGAGAGCAGCGTACCTTGTCTGGTATAGTGAATTACATTTCTAGGGATGAATTAAAAATCATGAGAAATGGGTAGTTCGAAATTTGCAGATATCGAGCAGAGTTGCGGTTTACTTCCGAATTGGAGTTGGTCAGGAAACTGAGTGCCGGCTGTGTATGGAGAATGATGAGACAGCAGAGCACGTGCTGTGTTTCTGTCCGGCAGCGGACAGGACTAGATACCTGCTCTTTGGCAAGACAAAGCTCGCTCTGGAAGATCTGGATCAACTTTCGCCCACAAAGCTTATCGACCTCTGCAGGAGGCTGGCTTTGTTGGGCGAAATATAGACCATTAGGCGTGAGCCACAAATAGACCTTATGGTCGCGGTGGTGGGACCGGTATGGCCCACTCACATTCAAACCTAACCTAACCTACGGTTTACTTTTTTAACTAACTGATGAAAAAATTTAAAAAATAAGGTTTTGTTTGTGCATGTTTGTACGTGCAATGTTCACATGAAACGTATGATGATCAGACAACCCCGGTAAGAAACAACTACGTCTTGCAGCAACTGTGACGTTCATTATTTGGATTCTTATTTACGATTTATTTAAATAGCATAGCAGTGCAGGTAACGTCATCGGTCTTTGCCCAATATTGTAGATATTGCATTACGGAATTTTAAATTATGTCAGGGATTATTATATTTTTAATTTCTAAAAACTTTATTTTTGTTAGATCAAAATACTTGAAACCTGGTTCCAAGACACGTCTACATATATTCTTTTAAGTTGTGAATTTTCGTTTTAATCACTTAAACACTAAGTGAAGATTGGAATATATGATGAGCACTGATAAATACACTTGGAGAACACAAATCGCTACAACACATCTTTTTAGGACCTGACGATCGTTCCACTAACAAACTTAGTGTCATTAGAGGATGAAAAACTCCGTATAAACTTTGTTAGTGAAACGATCGTCAGGTCTTTACAAAGATATGTTGTGGTGATTTGGGTTCTTCAATTGTACTTATCACTTAAACACTTTCAAAGATATTGAGTTTTAAAAAATATGTCTAATTTTTTTAGCAAGAAAAATTGGGGGTTAAGATATGATGAACGAACTCATTCAAACTATTAGCAAAATGAAGAATCCTCATTTGGTTCAAATCAGTGAAGTATTTTTTGAGGTGTTTTCGCGACCAATCATTATTATTTAAATCCACTTAATTAATTATGTAACTAGGAGTTTTTTTGAAAGAGACTCATTTTTATAGAAATTTGATACCCTAACGCATTTTCTGCGTCCGTACTTTCAATGAGATCTTGCATTTCATCTAAATTTATTTTGGCCATGTTCTTTTTTTTAATTTTAACAACACACCACGAGGGCTTACAGCCTAAATACTATCATACCGTGGGTGTTGACAAGGAGGAAAGAGGCAACTTGTTAATTCTGGACTTGAAGGTTTGGAGGTTCGGAGCAGAAGGAAAAACATGTGCCGGCAAGGAATTCCACAACTTGGAAGTCCTCGGGACAAAAGAGCGGGCATAACAAGATGTTCTATGTCTGGTGACCTGGACAGTAAAAGGGTGCATTCGCTCTGTTCCCCTGGTAGATCTGTTGGGGGCAGCAGGTGGGGGAACCATGGAGGAAAGCTCCTCTGAGCAGTGCCCGTGCAGATATCTATAAAAGAGAGAGAGGTCACCAACGGCACGTCGGTGGGCAAGGGATGGCAGCCTTTGGGTGAGGGTAGGGTCACCGATGAGACGTATAGCTCTCTTTTGAATTGAGTCCAGGATAGCGAGTGTAGAAGCGGCAGCTGCACCCCAGATGTGGGAGCAGTATTCGAGGTTTGGCCTTATTTGTGAAGTATATAAGGTATAGAGATTAGCTGGTGAAAAGTATTTGCGAGCCCGGAAGAGGAAACCTAATTTCTTAGCAGCCGCTTCTGCAATTGATGTGACATGTTGATGCCAGTTAAGATTTCGATCCACAGAAATGCCAACAAGAGAAAAGGACTCATTACTTTGAATAACTTGGTTGTTCATTGTGATGGGTCTAGGGCTGGTGTATCTCTTATGAGAAAGAAAGCAAGACTGAGATTTGGTGCGGTTGAATTGTACAAGATTTCTACTTCCCCAGTCTAATATTTTTTGGAGATCCACGGAGACAGAACCCTCCATGAGTCTGCGATCCTCATCTAATTGGGCTAAAGAGACAGGCTCAGAATATTGTATATTTGAGTGGAGGGTGCTGTCGTCCGCGTAACTGTGAACTGGGTTGGATGTGCTAGAGAGGAGGTCATTGATGTGGAGAAGAAACAAAGTAGGGGCTAAAGCTGAACCTTGAGGAACTCCTGCATTAATTGGATACAGTTTAGAGGAATGGACATCCACAACAACCGAAATGTTCCTGTTGGAGAGGAAATTTGCTGTCCAGGTACAAAGTTTTGGTGGTAGGCCATAGGCCGGAAGTTTATTAAGCAGCGCTGCGTGCCAGACCTGGTAGAATGCTTTGGATATGTCTAGAGCAACAATCTGAGATTCACCGTGTAGTTCCATAGACTTGTTCCAAGAATGGGTGACAAAGGAAAGGAGGTCGGCAGTCGATCTGCGCTGACGGAATCCATACTGCCTGTCGTGGATTAGACTGTGTTTTTCAAGAAATTTCAGTAATTCGGTGTTTATATACTTTTACATCACTTTAGAGACGACTGAAAGGAGAGAAATAGGCCTGTAGTTGCCTGGAAGCGCTTTGGATCCTTTCTTGGGGATGGGTTGTACTCGAGCAGTTTTCCAGTTACTAGGGAATATGCCTTTATTGTAAGATATCTGAAACAGACGAGTCAGAACAGGAGCAAGTTCTGGTGCGCAATTTTTGAGAACAATTGCTGGGATCTCGTCAAGGCCAGAGGCTTTCCTGGTATTAAGTGAAGAGAGCATCTTTCGTACCTTTTTAGTTTTGAAAATGATATCCGTCATTTTATGTGCGACATTGGGGACTGTTGGTGGTTGAACATTTGGAGGTGGGTTGAGAGTAGAATTGCTGGCGAACAACGAAGCAAAAAGTTCAGCCTTGCCCAGGGCGGTAGAAACAATTTCATCCCCTGAGACAAGAGGTGGGAACGTGCTTTTGCAGAAATTATTCCCAATAGATTTAGCAAGGGTCCAGAAGGGTTTGCTGCCGTTGGAGCTTGAGAGGACTTTGTTTTTGATGTGGTTATTAAACGAGTTTTTTGCCTCAGAAAGAATGCGGACATAGCGGTCTCTTGCGTCGTTAAATGCTTGACGATTTTCTTGACTGGGATTGTGTAGAAGCGTTTTGTGAGCTTTGATCTTTTCAAGTCTGGCCTTGTCACAGGATTTAGAGAACCAGGGCTTTTGAGTGGCTGAAGAGGTTTTCTGTGTACGTGAAATAAATAATTCCATGCCAGCTTGGATAATTTCGGTGACGTTTTGTGAGATATCAGAGGGGTCAGGATGAGAGAAGCAGACAGACGCCCATGGAAATGAGGAAAAGTAATCCCGCATTTCGTCCCAGTTTGCGGAGTTGTAGTGCCAAACGATACGTGGGTGTGATGACTGTGTGACCTCGGGTTGCATTGCGCAGGAAGCAGTGACCATGCCATGGTCTGAGCGACCAAGGGGGGCGGTGACTGATATGTTATAGCACTCAGGTTTTGTAGTAAGAAGGAGATCCAAGGGATCTGAGCTGTGTGTTGGGATACGAGGAAAGTAAGTAGGTTGCTGAACCATATTGGCTAAAGAATTGCTGATTGCAAAGGCCTCCGCTGCTCTCCCTTGTGGATCGGTTTTTGAAGATCCTAGCCATTCCTTATTATGGACATTAAAGTCACCAAGAATAGTGACCTCGGAGGAAGGATATTCAGAAATCAGATAGTCGGTTTTTTCAGAAAGGTAGTCAAAGAGCTGGACAAAGTTGTTGTCAGAAGGTGAAAGGTAAATGCAACAGATGAATTTAGTTGCAGCCCTGAGAGAGAGTTTTATCCATAGTATGTCTTTTCTTCCAGCTTCTAAATTGGGGAGTCTGGTGCAGGGTAGATTGCTACGGACGTATGCGCACACGCCTCCATGCAATCTAAAGGAAGTAAGGAGCTCATACCCCGGGAAATTAAGGTGATTAGTGGCTGTTTTGGCACTGATTTGGGTTTCGGTGAGGAAGAGGAGTTGGGGCCTGTTAGCCTGGAGGAAATGGTGGACGGAGTTCAGGTTAGAATTTAGGCCACATATATTCGAAAAGGATATGTTAAATTTCGATGTTGGCGCCCCCTGTACACCCCTCTCCCTGAGATCCGAATGGAGGGGTATTTTGCCTCCGGAATATTTTGTACAAGGAGGAGCCATCATCATTTTTGTTTATAAGGGAAACCGACTCATACACCAGAACTGGAAACGTCCGTTGGGACTTCACCGGCCCCTTGATGTATGGGGTGGTACCTCCTCGGGCGTGAAAATAATCCTTTACTATTATGTAAAGGAAAATTCCACTACCACCTGCTATGGATTGAATTGGATCAATGTCTACCCCTTTAAAAATAAGATTAATAAAGGGACCATCAATTGTCCAATAATTGTATGTATTTCTACACCAAGTTTGGTCAATCATAAACAATCCGATCTACTAATGAAATTTAACAAAAAGTCCTAAAAGTCCTTGTCGGCTTATTAGTAACTTTGGTGTGCAAAAATTCGCTACGAAATTTGTTGGAATTGCATAATTTGATCAGATAACGTTAACATTGAATACAATACTAAAAAAAGTTACAAAGAATTTCATGCACCATTATGATTTGAACCCGTATTAGTCTTTCCTGTACCACGCAGAACCATCAAACATGCGAAATGAAGTTATATTTTCAGACTATAATCACATAAGGTCATTTGCTAATGAACAAATGCATTTTTTGCAAATAGTATGATCAAATGAAGAAGAGGAATAGTTGAAACATAAATATAGGATCACTTTAAAAACATTCGATGCAGTATTTGCCATTCCTGGGCCGTTACAGTTCCAGAATATTTGTTTAGAAATCATCAGTTTTGACATTTCGAAGCCTCACTAAAATTTTCCGAAACAAAAATATATTTTTTTACTTCTTGACCTTTTTCGACAAGAAAAGTTCACATTTGTCTGTAAGATTCACATATTTTGTTTGTCACGCAACCTTTTTTGATCTTGTACCTTCGTCGGCGCTCCAGTGGCACCCAAAAGTTTTTTAATTAAACGCTTATTACTTTACTTCCACATCGTCTTAAGCGTACAAAAGAGTATGGTAAGGAGAACGGAAAATCGAAAACAAATTTTTGGTCCAAGCTTAAAAAAGTTATATATATATATATATATATATATATACATATATATATATATATATATATATATATATATATATATATATATATATATATATATATATATATATATATATATATATATATATATATATATATATATATATATATATATATATGGAGATGCTAGTTTGCTCTTATTTGAAGAAATTTTTCAAATTTTAAGTCGCGATGTCAAAAGCTAATTTTTTTTTCTACGAAAATTCTCAAAAACAGGCTATTTCTTGAGTTAGGCAATATTGTCTCCTATAATACGACCCAGATTTAGAAGCCTGAAAACTTTTGTGAATTATATAGTACCAAAGTAATTTAAAACTTTATAAATTGCGTTTGGAAATATACACTTATTTATGCAAAAATTATGTATCTTGAAAAATATAAGACGTGGAAAGTGTGAGAAAATACGAAAACCGCTACCATGGTCACAAAAATAAATAATCCCTTCTTTCTAAAACTTCATAACAAGACGCCTACCGTCTATTCTAAATGAAGCCCTCCAAATTGATAACATCCTACATTCATAGAGCTTGTATAAACATTTGTATGAAATGAACAGTCTGATCGTGTTAAAACCTTGTGACCTACTGTTGCGCATACCACAAACTGTGCACATATTCTAGAAGTGTCTGAAAATAACTGAAAACCGCTAGATTCATGAGGGGTGTAAATACAATATACCTCGTGATGCTTGCTCATAGAGATAACTAAATGCAAATATATGTAGATCTTTTAATTTTACATAAAAAACAATAAAACTATGTGAAACAATGTGCCATGCATTAGCATCAAGCAACAACCAAATGGTGTCTGTATATTAGGGCGGCGCGTCGCGCGGGGTTGAAGGAAATCAATATAAGGGGCATGTGAGGGGCGCAGGTCTAGAGCCCCCGCGAGCCCAGCGCAGCGAGCGCCAGTCTGCTTCAATCCCACTCGGTTATTGCATCCGCAATCGACACCACCGGCTCTAGAGCAACACTACACCGATCACTCCATGTGTTGTTAAACTGTAATGTGCGTAAATCGCGCGGATGACTCGTCCACGTTTCTGTCCGCTTCGCCATCACCTTCAGTAACAAATAACCGGCCTGTGAGAGCCTCGGCCACGTGTTAAACTTGTTTAAGTGCCAACTAAATGACTCAACATGTTCTTATATTTGTGTGATCATTGGCTCCATTTCTACTAGCGGATTCTCCTCTTACTTGAATGAATTAATCTTGTAAATTCTATTTTTGCTATTTACATGCACTCAACTTCCTTCAATTACTATCATCTTACACAGTCTTACAAATGAAAACTTTGACAGACTTCTCTCTCACGCTATCACATGTTCAACTTGCGCATCACTCAAGTTACAACGGTAACCAAGCAAACTTTCACAACGAAAAAAACCTCAAATACTACCATAATACTATACTTACCATTATACCTATGTGTTTGCTACTAAATCATCTTATGTACTTTTATATGTTACTCAAAATTTCGATTTTTACCTAACACAATTTGGTTTTAGATTTCAAAGTTAGATCAATAATCCGAGTCTTATCACTGAATTAAAGATACATGTTACAAAAATAGTATTTGTTACACAATGTAATGAAAGCCCACTTTAGAGGGGTGGTTTTAAAACTTGCTTTTTTGGCGGTATTTAAAATATACGACATCTAATTTTTGAATATAGATTTCAAATAACTCAAGTACCAAATATTTTGAACTAAACTGTGTCACAGGTTTATAAAATAATTTTAAATAATTCAATACCTCTGTCAAATTCTAATCCTGTTTTTAATGCCTACTAAGATTTTCATATTGCATATCTTTACGAGTAAAAAGTTTATTCTAACTTGGTAACCATATTTTGTAAAGTGCTAAGATTCGTACGCATCGTATCGTTGAAGTTTTGTTAGATAACAACCTATATTTAAATATTTTCATTGCAACGATATTATCTTTGGCTTACTATGCAATAAATAGGTGTAGCTTGTGCATGTCCAAGACAATTTTAATCATTAATATGTTCCAAATAAAACCTGTCAAAATAATCTCTTTCAATTTTTATATCAATAACTTTGCGTAAGTCTTTAAATACTTGAGGCTACTATGCATATCAAATCCAACTTCAAAACACAATTTGCCCCTATTTATTTACAAACTTTTTCATAAATTCAAATATGTTTACCAAAGTAATTTTGATATCTTGAGATGACAGTGGCCAGTTAAAATTGTTTTTGGTTCATGTGCCCATTTTATAATATGCAAAAATTGACAAAGTAACCCTTATGCACATATAGGTATAACCTATCCATTGTATTTAGTTTGGGAGTCGAAACAGATATGGTTCTAAATCAAAATATATAATCCTTGAAATATTTAGCAGGTAAAGGGGCCGACCCTACTTTATTCATGTAGCAAGTAATATTAATACCTAGCATTTATCTTGCTTTGCTAAAAAGCCTCAACTCTTGTATTCTAACAAGCAAACAGGACAGACTTTTGTTATTTACTGACAACACCACCTCCTATAAAAAAAGGGTGTATATTTAGCATTTTAAGTGATTTTCATTGAGTAGTATTACCATATATTTACTAGATAAACCATCCACTAATCTAAAACTGTGTAAACGGAACCTGGAATAAAAATTGCCTGCCATCAATTCTAACCCTTCGTATCTTTTTTATTCAAATAAAACTCATAAGATATCTTCAGATTACACATGCTCGTGGTAACGCTATTATTTTATATTGCTTCTAAGTCGAGTTCAGAAGATCGAATTTATATAAATTGTGCTTTAAGAGTTCACTGACAAAGTAGGCAAAGTTCCAAAAAGAGTTTAGTATGTTGTGATTTCATTGCTCTTTAGCAACAGTATATTTAGCAAGACAAATTATCACTTGATGTGATAAATCTGGCACTAATTCAGTCTTTAACATTTGTAAACACACAACAAGAGGGTTATCTTACAAGAAATAATGTGAGAGTTTATTTTTTTAGAGAGAATATACTACCTCTGGGGCGGGAAAATCGATACGACGTTGCCACACTGTTGGTGGTATATACGACCACCTCTGAGCACGTTTCTGTCGTATATTGCCATTATAATTTACAGTTCATACATTGGATTTTTACCGCATTATATTTCAACTTATTTAGAGGTTGAATTGCATTGATTCTTGCTAATATATAATGCTATCTCTAAGTGTGAATACAACAAATTGATGCTGCGATTTGTTATGGGTATTATTAAAACTGTATTGTTTTAACCAACAACATAGATTCTTTAGGTACTACAGAAGTCAAATTCTTACTTTTATAGCACAAGTAGCGAATATTTTTGGCGAAACAGCTGACATGCAATTTAAATATAGTTCAAACATATTTTTTATCAATTTTCTATAATAGATATTAGGTATTGCCTATTACTATTTTTTTCTATTATTTATTCTAATTTGTAAATCTTTTTGATAAAGCCTTTGAAAATTATACTTAGAAATTACGTTTGGCTTAGAAAAAAAAACAGTCTCTATTACTCAGAAATTACTTTTAACTTTGAATTGAAAAAAAGAGCATTCTATGTTATTACAAAAACATAAAACAGTCGAGACAAGAAATTTAAATGTAGCGTGTGTAGAATCAAAGAATATTGCATAACTTAACAAATATGGCAGCCATAATGAAGTCCCCAGAAAAGAATTTTCTGGAAATATTTAAGTAAAATGAAGGAAAATGACTGAAACTTAAGGGTTTGCAGAACATTTTTTGCGACATTACATAACATGTATTTGTTTCAGGATATTTGCCTAAATGTTGCCAATGTCGACGTTTCAAATCGCGGCTTTGACGTTTTGAGGAAAATCCCTTTTTTTAAATGCCTATAACTTTTTTGCCTTACAACCTACCCACCTAAATTTTGGCACATGGTTCACTCTTTATTACTCAAACTCGCGTACCAAATAGGCTTTCCTTTATAGAGCACCTGAATATTACTAACAGTTTTGTCAGTAGACTTACTTTTATAACAGAATTAAAGTTAATATTTACATCTTTTCATGGCGTTTGTCCTACATTGTAGGTACTCTGGTAGTAGTGACGATCGAAAAATTGAACCAACAACAATCATTTTAATTCATATTCTACGATCATTTACAAACTATATTCAACAGTTATTAATAGACATTGATTCGACATTAATGTAATGAATGAATTCCCAGATTATAATAAAAGAAAGGCAAGTTACGTGCGGTGAAAACAAATTTAGGTCAAACGAGGGTTACACACAATAGCCTTTCCTCCATCAATTTGTGAAAATATGTCCGAGCTGCAAGTCAAAAACCTGCAAGTCACAGTTTAATATGACGATGTTCAAGCTCCTTCTTCGCATAACCTTTCTCAACCTTAAACTGTTTCTTATAACATGACAGTGCCTGAGCGATGATCATTCACAACATTACGCATGCCATCACACATCCTTAACATCCTCTTAGTGTAGCATATTTTTTTCTGTTTTACAGGCCAGGCGTAGGAAAGAATGTTTAAAATTTGTGATCCTGAACCTGGTGCTTTCTTTATTTTATAGAAAACAAAGCTTTTTTAATTCACGTGGATTAAATGTTTTTAGTAGTTGCCCTTATAACCGATAATCCACAAGTAAACTTCACTGTCAAATATTTTTATGATTTATTTACAAATTAAACATTTTACCAAACTAGGTATACAACGTTTGCCAATATATAGTTTATTCGTAACCAAAAAGACAGGTTTAAATACAAGGAGACTACTACATATTAACTCAAATAACACAACTAGTCTAGTTAACAATTAACATCCTTTGATTAGATTAAATGTCAACAACGAACTTTTTAGTAGAATTTAAAAAGAAGTTTATACAATTTTTCCTTAAATTTACTTACTTAAAAGTCATGTCGAAAGGGTATACCTGTCTATTAAACAAACCTTAAAAAAAGTCTGGACGCAGCAAGTGCGTTATGGTAGTGAATTTTCATAGAAATGATCTGACACCAAACGTTTCTTCAATTATATGCTTATAACTTATTTTGCTTGTATGATAGAGATATAGATTTTGGTCCAGATTTTACTATTTATATTGCAAACCCTTGTTTCCTATTTTCCCGGAAAACCTGGCCAGATTTTTCTGGCTAACGAACTTATCCAAGCTATTTACAGAGGGAAGGTACCTGCCAACATTCATTTAAAACAGCCAATTATTTTTTGTAGCACCCCCCCCCCCCTGCCCACTCCCATGCACATACGCACACATACACACACACACACACACACACACACATATATATATATATATATATATATATATATATATATATATATATATATATATATATATATATATATATATATATATATATATATATATATATATATATATATATATATATATATATATATATATATATATATATATATACATAAACATATAGAAATTTAAACTGACCCTGGATATGGGTTCTAGGGGTTCTAGTTCATGCTCGTTTGGAACACCTTTTCAAAATTCAAAAGGGCGGGTCTCACCACTAATGAATCTTTTGTACGAAAATTCACTAAAAGGCGTGTAAATAAAAACAAGCGCTTCAATACATTTGTTAGGCAAACAGTTTGGTAACCTTTTACAATTATTTGCTGGTTTATTGATTCTTGTTGCTTCAATTTAAACAGTACTTTGTTGTGCTTTTACAAATGCCCTTCACAACTTGTCTTTCCTTGGTTTTAGATATTTTTACTGTTACAAGCAAAATTATATTAATTTTGTTTATGAAAAGCATTTGCCTCTAACTTAAGGGATATTTGTGATAGACAATAATAATGATATTTATATTTATTGTTCACCAGATCACTAAGTTAGAAATAAAATGCAACATGGAATACCAAAACAAATAGTGACAGCCACTCGCTTAATAAGGCAGAACTCTGGTACCATATTTTCTTCAAACAGTAATAACTAGACAATGTTTTTGCAAACGATGTTAGTCTAAATTGCGTAACGAAACGTATGTTGTATGTTAGGAAAATCAATGGAAGCTGTTAAATATATAATTATAAATACACAGCAAGGCTACCCAAAAAGTACAATTACTAGGTTACCAGGCTATAATATTCCCATTGTTTATTTACTGTTTATTCCAAGAAGGGTTTAATTTAGCCTGTGAATTAGGGCAATTATGTATTATTATGTTTTTTATAGGATCACGGCAATACGGTTGTATATTTGTTGAAATTAAATGAAAGTTTGAAGAGGACTTAAAAGGAATGGGCATAAATATGTAGGTAGTAATAATAACTTACTTTACCCAGACAATAATTTAGATGCTACTTGTTCGCTATATCATTTTTTTGAATTATGTCCCAAGTTTGTCTGGTTGTTTTAGATAGAGAAATAAATGTATAGATATCTCGTAACTTTGTTATTTTAAAGTCTCATAGTTATATTTACCGACCTCTTTACCATTATAGGACATAGTTGTTGTAGCCCATTATGTTTTTTTAACAAAAGCTTAAATTAGTAGTGCAAAAACCCTGTATATAGGTATTTTGAAGCTGTAATATGAAAACAAGCTCAGCAGTTTCATAAACGGTTATTAATTTTTGTGTACCAAATGTCGAGTAAAGAAACATTTCTTGTATTTCATAGCTTTTTAGCGAATTTTTCGTAAAACGACAAAATCGCTATTGAAAACTGTGTTTATATATATATATATATATATATATATATATATATATATATATATATATATATATATATATATATATATATATATATATATATATATATATATATATATATATATATATATATATATATATATATATATATATATATATATATATATATATATATATATATATATTGTGTGTGTGTGTGTAACTCGTACCGATAACACAAAAAATAAAGGGCCGCTTTTGCTGAAATTTCGTAGGTACTTTCCCTTTGTAAGTGGCTTGGATAAGTTGGTTAGCCAGGAAAATTGGACCGTTTTTTCCGGAAAATTTTTGGGTTTTCTTTCTGGAAATGTTCTTCGAAAGTAACAGAGCTCTGGCAACCAAATTTAATATATAGGTTTTTACTATCAAGCCTATCCTACATGCTGAAATTCAGCTCTCAAAAAAAAGTTATAGGAATTTAAAGAAAAAAGTTTGGGTGCCACTGGTGGAAAGCACAAGAACAAAATATTTTATGCGATTAACAAAACCAATTGAATATTACATACAACGCTTAAGTTTTCTTGACACAAAAATGTCAAGAAGTAGCAGAAAAAATATTTCGAAAATTTTACAATTTTCCCTCTTAAGACGTCAAATTCGCGATTTGAAACGTGAAAATTTGCAATTTTCAGACAAATAATCTGAAACAAACTCTGATTATGCAGAAGAATTGTCATAATAAATGTGTTTTACAAAGCCTAAAGTTTCAGCTTCAACCATCATGGTCCTTCATTTTACTAAAATGTTTTCGGGAAATCCACTTCAAATAGACCCTTATTCTGATGCTTTGGCAGTGCTTTCGGCTATAGAGTTTATGGTTTAATAGTCTATATTTTAGCAAATTTTCGTAGAAAAAAATCGTTATTGAGAAGACTGCGACTTATGAATTTTAAAAAGATTTCTTTAAATGAGCACGAACTAGAATCCCTAAAACCCATATACGTGGTCAGTTTCAGTTTTTGCCTGTTTACACATATGGTGGCCCATTTTTAGGGTAAAGCTCAATATATCTGTTATTATACAAGATATGAGAAAAATATATATAAGTTAATTATAGGGTTTTTCGAGATGCATCTCGATTTCTACAATCACAGTGTAGCCCATAAGTCGTTGGTGATACACATTTTCTTTTGTTATGTTATGGCATTTTTTATTTTTTATCGAGTTATAATCCATGTTTGTAAGATATATATATATATATATATATATATATATATATATATATATATATATATATATATATATATATATATATATATATATATATATATATATATATATATATATATATATATCGTTCATCGTTTTTGAGTTATTTCAATTATTCTGCCACTTTTCACGTTTTTGGTGCATATCACAAACACAAATCAAAAATTGTGATACAGCGGTTTTATCAATAGATAGCAGAGCCTTATGGAAGTGTCGCATTCCGAGAGCTTTTTGTTTGTATACTACTTACTTTGAAAAGTTTTCGCAGAAATGTTTTTAGTGTTTCCGTAGAAATAATTTTTTGTAAGATTTCTGTGGTGTGTTGGGAATGAATAATAAATGTTTAGTAAGTTACTGTAAAAAATATGTTGTCGAATTTTCGTGAAAAATATAATTAAGGCAATTTCTGTAAACAAAAATTTGTGAAAGAAATTCTAGCACATTGCCTTTTTTTCAATTTGGTCCTATTTGTGAACAATTACATATTGGCAGGTGTGTAAATAGCTTGAAGCCGTAGTTAGTTGGCCACGAAAATCGTAACCGTTTTTTCTGGAACTGTTTAAGTTTATTTTCGGAAAATATTTGTTCATTTGGAAACAAAAAACTATTGTAATGAAATATGGTACATTGTTAATACTATATAGGTTATACTGCCAACCAAGAGCTTAGAAATTATACAAGAAACTATGGTAAATCTAAAGAGCACAATTAAGTTAACTTACAGACGACTCAAACAAAAGAAATCTTCAACTACGGGGGATTGCTGAGAAACTAAAATTTGGGTAAAAAGAACTACTGATAGCATACAAGATAACTATTTTGCAGATGGGCTTTAAAAGAAAAAGTTGTTAAATTGTGTTTTAATACTCCCACGGGGATTTTTTGTATAACTCATGAAATTTTAATATTGAATACGGTATTATTATAATAATTATTATATATCAAAACTATATTCCAAAACATTATCTATGTAATAATAAATAAAAAATCTGATTATATCACTAAAACGCGTGAAAAAAATTTACCAAGTCAAAGATAATTGAAAATGTGAAAGTCTGATAACGCCGTTCTCAGATAAGAGCATATGGCTTACTTTCCTGGGTTTATACATTTTTGTTTAAAGCCTTAGTCAGAAAAATAGTAAAATTAAAATTTGAAGTTTAAAAGACGTCAAACCAAGTTTAATGTTTTAAGGAATATTCTGGGACTCCAACTTGATATTACTTCTTTATTTTTTATCATAGTTTTATAAGAGTTATGCTCTAATGTATTTCCTTAAATCATATAACCACGCTTCACAATATCCAGTTTAATAAAACTTTCCTGTTTGTTTGTGATAATAGCTATTCAAATTTTCAACTTAAATAGTCAAAGAAGTTAACTATGTCATCGAGGATATCAATATAATGTGGCGCCAGTCTAACAGAAGTAGGTTGAAATTATAGGTCACCCTTCTATTTTACTTTACGTTTCTTTATAAGACATTGCCTGTCTTTGGTAAGAGACAACCCTTAATAGTTTGAGCAGACACTTTAATATACACAAAATTTATTTTGAAATTATAATCGTTATAACAAAATCCCAAAATAGAGAAAATATATAGAGTTTCTCAAAAGTTAAAGGGCAATAACAAATATCATCAATTTTACATTGGTATTCTACTTACGGCTTTTTCTTTATTACTTTTCCTTCAAATATTTTAATATTTGCAAACACATAGGTATCTAATAATGATCGTCTCTTCATTCTAGTTGTAATATAATATTAACTCGCTATTCATTTCTCGTAGAAACAGACACACAGTCTCACTTTTGAGGACCGCTTGTAGAAATGGACTAGCGAAAGCATTATAGTGATAAATTAAACCAAATCCTAATTGTAATTGAGAGTTACTAGTAATAAAATGCTTGCAACGAGTATACATCGATGTTGTCTATGTTTAAATATGTCAATGTGGCTAATACATAATAACTATAGTTTCTAATTGTAATGTGATATGTGTCTGAAATTTGGTGTCGCTGTCGCTGTCAAAGCCTTTCCAGTATCAAGGTGAGTAGAATTAATTTTTTGTTGCCTCGTAGCTGTTTTTTATGCCAGGTTTTATTGATCGAGCAAGCTGACTCAGACCCTCTATTCGCACATGTAATATTACCTTAATAGTTACGCCACCTATATACAGTGTGTTCAAGATAAGGAGGGCCACTATGGGGATCTCCAAAACGGTAGCAGATACAGACTTGGTTAAATGTAAGAAAAGTTGCGCACTCAAAAGCTCAACAAAATAGCGATTGAAAATCTCCGATTTTTTTCTGTTTTTTTAGATATTTTGTAAAATGTTGTAATTATTGATTTTACATATTATTATTTTCTGACCTTAACGGTGGATCTACACCAATACCTATGACACCACTCCACAGGAACTTTTCGTTTTCTTTAACGTAGCATTGGTTATTTTGATCCGACGTTTCGTCTTTGCGGATCATCGTCAATATTTTTTTTTAAATACGGCCCTCATTTTCCGATATCAGATTCTGAAAGCCCTTTTTATTCCAAAAGCAGCGATGTATCACACTTGTGGTTTAGTACCATTTCAGTCTTTTTTCGACCCTAATCCTTATTACGGACCTGTACATAGTTCTTAAACTTATGTCCTGAACAACTAGCCAGATCAATCAACAATATGTCATTTAGGCGTTTAATAATAAACAAATGAATGAATTCAGAAAATAATTTAATGGAATTAACACAGAACAAATAAAATTACATTACCAGAAGACCTCAACATAAAAAAACAACAAACCAATACGAACAAAGCAACAAAATTTAGAGCATATGTTCAAATGAATTTCCACTATTTTTCAAGCACAAATGGCACCTTCGAACTGTCGATTATAAAACCCTAGTCAACATTTCTGGAGTAATACTGGCAAATGCTTCAAGAAGTAGCCTCCCTAGATCTTGTTCTATAGAAGAAGTTTGCTGATAAACATGATTCTATAGAAAAAGTTTGCTGATAAACATAATTCTTAACGTATCCCCATACGAAGAAATCAATCTAGGTTATATCTGGTGAACACGTTGCCCAGGGTGTTTCCGAATACATGCTGATTACCTTATCTGGAAAGCTCCTTGAAAGATATTCCCGAACGGCACTGAAATTATGGGCAGGTGTCCCATCCTGCTGTATCCAACAGTTGAGGATTATTTCCAGAAGCATGTTACCGAGAGCATCCTCTAAACTGTTTTGTAGCAAATGTATGTGGCGCTGTGATGTTACGGCATGGTGGTAAAAAACATTCCTACAATCGTTGTACCGAAGATACCAGCCCACATATTGAAAGCAAAACATTGTTGATGCCTCGACATTTCATTTAAGCGTTGATTGGTTTCAGGCCAATAATCAACTTTTCTTCCATTGAAAATATCATTATTCGTAATCATGCTTTCATCAGACCATATTATTTGACATGGAAAATTAAAATTGTTCTGGCATTTTCTTGTGTACGACTCACATAATACGCGACGTCGTTCTAAATCACCTATTCTGAGTCCTTGACAAATACTTTACTTGTTCGGATGTAATTTTTGTTTTTATAAAATCAATTGTGGCGTCGCTTTTGATATACCAACGTTTCGTTCAATTCGCCGGACTGATGTACCGGGATCCTCAGTAACTGCTAAAGAAGCATTACGTACTGCTTCCTCATTGCTGGAATTATGCTGAAAAACTGCAGGTTTTTTAAAAGGACCATATGCTTTAAGATATGTCACTAATTTGCTATAAGTGCTTTTATTTAGCTGTCTTGATCCCGGGTATTTCTGCAAATACATGCCGCGCAACAGATCAATTTCGTTTGGATGGAATTAAACATGCCAACATGTCAAAACCTCTTTCGGTTGCAAAACATATTTACTAGAAAGGGTTACTAAGTATTGCACAATAAATTAAATAAAAACTAGTGTGTCAAAAAGTAATCTTACTGTCAATCCAAATACGGCTTTTGTCACATCCGTTTATTTTCCAAAGCATACTTATGTCTTTTTAATTTAGGTTTGTTTGTTCTGTGTTTATTCCATTCAATTATTTCCTCAATTCATTCATTGCAATATTATTAAACACCTAAATGACATAAAGTGTTAACTGATATAGCTAGTTGTTAGTACCTAAGTGTAAAAGCTGTCGAAAAAAAAAGACTAAAATGCTACTAAACCACAAAGTGTGACATATGGCTGATTTGGGAATAAAAAGGAGAATATGATATCAGAAAATGAGGGCCGTATTTAAACAAAAAGATGATGATCGTCCCGTAAAGACGAAACGTCGGATTCAACAATTAGCAATGTTACGTTAAAGAAAATGGAAAGTTGCTGCGAGAAGCGTCATTGGTATTTGTGTAGGTCCACCATTAAGGCCAGAAAAAATGTAATATGTAAAGTCGAAAAATCGAAATCTCAAAAACCAGAAAAAATTTCGCAGATGTCATTTTGTTGGGCTTTTCAGTGCGCAACTTTTCTCGCATTTAACCAAGTCTGTATCTGCTACCATTTTGGAGATTCCCATAGTAGCCCTTCTTATCTTGGACACACTGTGTACATACACATACACACACACTATATATATATATATATATATATATATATATATATATATATATATATATATATATATATATATATATATATATATATATATATATTATAATATGTGTGTTTGTGTGTATGTGTGTGCGTATGTGAATATCAGAAATCTACACGGGGTAAATCGCGACGAGAACTTACTAAAACTCGAATAGGCTGGGTTGTTTGGGCTTGATTCAGGGACGTTAACTGACTAATTCCCAGATCTTACCGGAAATCGTCTTTAGGGTCTCAGTGTGTTGACCCTTATAGAGGCGATTTATAATTAAATATGTAGTGTATGCACATTTAGGATAGGAAATTAAACTTCAACAATCTGGCCTACCGTTAGCGAAAGCTCTAAGGAGTTGGCAGATTAAGGCCTAGAACTCCTTACTTTTATATTTCTTTAAAACTCAACTGATCCTTATTCACTACTCTAAGCGGGAGGCAGATTAAGACCTTAGAATTAATTCCCTTCATATTTCGTTAAATTAAAAGTGACTGAAAAACGGAATCCCACACGTCGAGCTTCAATAAATTCTGGAAGCGGTTCCACCCAAGTACAATAAATTTGTTACTTTCTGGCAGCGGATGCCCTTCGGCATATATATATATATATATATATATATATATATATATATATATATATATATATATATATATATATATATATATATATTTGTGTGTGTGTATACAGTGTGTCTCCGGATCAACACATGAATAGGTGAAAAAGACTGTAATTTTTTGAGTAAAAACTTCATTGTCTGGAATTAGTGTCTACTTCAGCATAGAATAATTTGTGTCATAATCTTAATTTCCAAAACGCCCTCGTGGCGCAGGTTGCTAGGTGCCGGCCTGCTAAGCGAGAGGTCCCTGGTTCGATTCCTGGGCGAGCCAACGAGAAGTTGACTTTGTCTGGAAAATTAGTAAAAATAGTGAAGGATTGGAAATGAATGTGCTAATGGCCTGATGCCGCAGCCAATAATATGAAATTAAAAAAAATTTCCAAAAATCAATTGTCTTGAGAATTTAAAAAAAAATTTTACAATAGTAAAGTGCTTTTTTCTATTAGATACGAAAAAATGTTATAAAGAAAAGATGATTCATACGAAGTTTCCGAACACAGTTGTTGTCCAATCTGCAGTATCCAGACTGGTAAAAAGTTTATCACTAACGGTATTCTACATAATATAACAAAAAAGAAAAAGAAATTTGATGGAGATAATGTAGGTACTGTGGTAGTAATAGATTTATTACGCGACATGCCCAAGCTATCACTAAGAATGCGGTACGGGGAGACTTGCATTAGCGAATCATAATAGCAACGCATTTATGTAGCAAATAGGGGTGAAGCCATATTTAAAGTTAGATTTCGTCACACGTTAGAAGAAGAAGATGGATCCCGAACGTTGAAATTTTGCATAACTTTAGGTGAGAAACTTCTAAAGGGTTAACATTTCTATAAAAACACCTTTCTCAGATGAATCCACTTTTACAACGAACGGTGTACCTTTGTCACAGAATTGTCTCTATTGGTCTGAAAATAAACCAAATTATGTAATACATTCCTAGCACCAATATTTTAAAAATGTTAATGTTTAGTGTGCCATTTCTGTGGTGTAGTTGGGCCATATTTTATTGAGAGAAAACTTAATCAACATTCTTATCTAAATATCTTAAATCAGTTTTTGATAAGAACAAAGTTGTTCTATATATACCACACAATGGGTGCTTTACCCTCTCTACATATCGGGTATGTGAATGACTGAATGAGAATTTTCATGAAAACTAGTGCTGGTCTCATTTTGTGACCGCCCAGATATCCGGACTTAACAATCATGGATTTTTATTTTTGGGGCCGAACAAAATAAAGGCTTCCAAATGACGTTTGTAAAATTAGGTTAGAGATGCGATGAACTATATTTTCCCTGGGGAGATTAGAGCAATTTTCACCACATTTTGGGAAATGGTACTGCAAATTGAATCATAACTTTCACATAGATGTGATAATTTACTTGCATCAAAAAGATATTCTCGTGAAATGAATTTATAAGGTCTATGGCTTGACCACAAAGAATATATTCGTAGTCCTGTACTCATAAACTTCTGAAACGTTATATTGCCAGAGTTTTCACCAAATCGCCCTCATTTATCCCCTACCCCGCAAAGCGATCATACCCAAAAACAATCCAAACTGTTCGTTTGTCGGGTGCTAAAACTGTGTACCAAACTTGTTCTTAAGTTATCGTGGCTAAAAGTAGACACCATACAGACCGACAGACAAGAAACGTTTTCTTTTCCAAATCATATTTTCTTTGTGTTTTGAAACTTTTTACGACGTTTAAGTAAAAAAAAGTTTTGTTGCCGATGCCATAGTTCTACACTGTTGACGATGTAAAATTGAAGTACGTGCGAATAAAGGCGGCGGACTTCTTGAATAAATGAATATTTCAATTTATGTTAGTATTGTTATGTTAGTATTGTAATAATTTTATTTTTGATGATTATCTTGTCTTATTTTAATGTTCTCATTTCTTTAATAATCCAAATATCTAACAGAGGGATATCAACAAAGCGATTGTTCAATTTATTATTTTGAACAAATTTTTTTGCGAATTTTTGTAATACCTTCAATAAGGAAGGTGCGTGAAATGAAAATTATGCGAAATGTTTAACTAGGCTAAGTATTTTAAAGTTTTGTTTTCCTACTCGGGTTTCCTTTCCGATCATCTTTTTTATCACATCATTTTGTATATCCCAGAGAAAAGTCCCTTTATCACTGTAAAAAATTAGTTCTTTGTAAAATTTCAGGACATACTTGATTTTTTGAACGTAAAATTATGACACAAATTATTTTGTATTCAATAAATGATTATTTCCAGAAAATGAAGTTTCAACTCGAATAATTACAGCGTTTTTCACCTACACATGCGTCTATCCGGGGACACTATATATATATATATATATATATATATATATATATATATATATATATATATATATATATATATATATATATATATATATATGGCAAGGCGACATCTTTAGATTATGATAATTGCTTATTTATAAAAGTCTCCGAGACACTACGTTGTTAAAAATAACTTAAAATGTTCCATAATATGTCTACCAGCCTAATATCAGCTATTTAAAGCCCTTTTGCTAAAAGGTACAGAGACCTGAATAAACGGTGCGTAGGTTGCCGTTCCACGACCCTATAGTTTTTTGTTTGTTTTTGTCTTATAAACCGTTATTACACGAGTCAGGAGTGCTACCCGGCGTATCTAACATCTAGATTTCTTACTCCTCAAACTAGACAGTTAAGTATTAAATGCATGTTTATCTCTGAAAATATTCACTACACTACTGACTTGCTAGCAATACGCCGAGTTTCTTCAGTTTCCTGAGGTTGTACAACTTTACCGACACACTGGTGAACCTTAGGCTCGTAGAATCCTGCTTTGAAAGCTTTTACAAGTCGCCCCGACTACACGGCGCGTGAAACGCCGGTCGACGCACCAGGCTCGTTATAGCGCCGCCCTGTATCTGGGTGTTTAGAGTGGCCATGTGAAGACCTGCAATTTATAAATCGACTTTAGTTTTATTGACGTTCGTAAATAATAGCTTTTATCTTTCACATTTTTGTTAAACACATGGTCTGAAATTACTATATATAACAAATCGATAGGCTGCGAAACAACTCTTTTAATTTATTTGTGGTGTTTATATTCCCAAGTAACTATGTAACTATTTATTTACTTTTTATACAAATATATGACCACACATGTACTTAGTTAATGAAAAACAATTTAATTGATGGAAACAATGAACTACTTACCTATTGGTTCGTGGAAATTATTTGTAACAATATATTACTTGAAATAATGTACTGTGTTTATTTAGGAACTCATTGATAATTCTTGCCTTTACTCTGTTAAACCGTTTCGTACTTAATACACACGTACAACTGCGTGATGATTGGAATCTGTGATTATCACTGATGGAACCCAAATCGCCACAACACACTTTTAAAAACCTGACGACCGTTTCACTAACAAAATGGTAACGAGGTGTATCTCTAATCCGAGAGGTATCAGGTTCGATTCCTTGAGTTTCTCTTTCACTTTTTCAGTACATACTGTAAAATTAACATCAACCGACGTTGTGGCATTGTATTTGAGCAAGTCCATGCGATGTTGGGCACGGTAGTAATACCTACTCTCCTTATAACAAGGCAGGGGTTCGGCAACATTTTGGGGATAGTGAGGTGCAACTGCTCCCTGGCGTTGGTGATTGTCCACAGTTGCGGAAATAAACCGACATTAACAAAGCACCCGTTTTTCTTGTCCTGATATCCAAAATTCGCAAGATCAATTTGCTTCAGCTGGTGTTTTTTCGTATCTTAATATCCGACAAAAGTGGCCCTATCCATATTTTAAAATATGTTTTTGTTTCTGATTTATGTATATTTCTCTTTAACAATATTATTTTGGCAGTCGGAACCTTGGTGGTCCAAGGGTAAGAACGTGCGCCTCTACAAGGAAGAGACCAGATTCGATTCCCAGGGTTTCCCTTTCACTTTTTTAGTACACAACTGTAATAAATTAACATCAACCGAGGTTCTGGCATTGTATTTGATCAAGTTAGATGTCTGCACGTTCCGCCCTTCGAAGGGCATATTGGTTCGGCAAATTGTCTAGGATAGTGAGGTGAAACTGCTCCATGGCGTCAGTAATTCGCCTTAGTTGCAGAAATAGGCCGAGGTTAAAAAGAGAGTAGGCAGTACCTTACCGGATAGTGTTTACTTAAAACTGCAAAACTCAGATATTTTTATATAACACAGGGTCCCATGGTTTAGCTTCTCTTATAAGTTTTTCTCTGATTAGGTTTACCGTTTAGCCGTAGTTATGCTTTTAATTTTTTGACGCAGATGTCCGTTTTATCTTGCTCGCTGACTTTGTAGAACCTGACGAGCCTCTATAGAATTTCAGTTTTTTTTGCGATTATTGCTGCCTCGTCCGCATAGCGTTACCCTCGATTGCTTTCTTATTGATTTGATATTACAAATTTAACGATGTTACTTCTCTTTAAAAAAAGATTAATATGAATCGACCGAGGCTGTCGCCTAGTCTAATTACGATTGTTCGTCTGTTTACGTATTATGTCCGCCAACTTTGACCCCTCATGTTGACGGTTTAAGAATGTGTAACTATATGTAAGGGAAACTCATGTTTTTTTCAACATTTTTATAACGTTATGTAGACAAATGTTAT
The DNA here is from genome assembly GCA_964006375.1 of Tillus elongatus. Taxonomy (NCBI): domain Eukaryota; kingdom Metazoa; phylum Arthropoda; class Insecta; order Coleoptera; family Cleridae; genus Tillus; species Tillus elongatus. The sequence goes on along the minus strand of OZ023262.1, from coordinate 185,055,925 downwards.
CAAACGTTTTTAACGATTAAGAAATAAACGTTTTTTTTTTAAATCTGTGAATCAGTATGATGATTATGGCTTTCTTCATGATTTCTTCAGACTCGTCTTAAATGTAAGTCTTTTGCGTGTTGGTAAAATAGTCACTGTTTCTACTGTGTCTATACTTTCATTAAACAATCTTATTCAATTCTCCACTAGCTCTAGACCGATATATATATATATATATATATATATATATATATATATATATATATATATATATATATATATATATATATATATATATGGTGACAAATGGTTTGATTAGTTGTTTGCTTCAAGTCGATTTTGTTCTGCAGATTTTTGTCTTTCCACTACTTCTGTCTTTGTAGTTAGATATTTATTTCAGACTGCACCCTAACAAAAACTGTTGAGAAGCAAGATTTACGACAATGCCTTCTTAGTTGTTGTTACATAACAGCAAACTTTCGTGTAACGACAATGCCTTCTCAATTGTTGTTACCTAACATCAAAGTTCCATGTAATTGGTTATTCTACTCTGACTCTTGAGTTGAAATTTAATCAGTTTTAAGTAACAACCAAAAATGCTGATTTGATAATATGCAAATAGTCTCACTTTTAACGAGTGCCAAAAAAGCGCCATAGACGAAAAAATCTGATAGAACCAACTAAACTGACAGTCATATTATTTTACCGTTCTTAAATATATTGTTCAGAGCTAACTTAACTGGATGACGTAGCTCACTTAGTATGTAAATGTATTTAGGCTGTGAATTCGATTCCGTGCCTCGCTTATATGATATATATATATATATATATATATATATATATATATATATATATATATATATATATATATATATATATATATATATATATATATATTAACTGAGTCAGTAATTCTTTTGAGACATTATTTAGTTTTGAATAGATACATCGAATGATATAGTTGGTGAGCAGCATCTACCGGTTACTTTTGTTATCTGTGTTTTCATCGAAATTTCGTAAAAAAATTCCCTGAATTCGCAGACTTTTGAATTTTGAAAAAAAAAATCTTCAATCTTCAAATGACAGTTTCAGGCTTCATGTATTTACACACACACACCACACACACACGCTCGCGCGCACGCGCACACGCAGATACACACACACACACACACACACACACACACACACACACACACACACACACACACACACACATAACCCAACCCAACTCATCTGTGTGATATACGGGCGGGTCTAAACAAATTGAGGGAGCAGGACTGGGAATAAGAGGACTTCACACTTGCTAAAACCTTAGGAAAAACTTTCACCATCTTCCAAGCAGAAGTGCTTGCTCGCTAAAAATCTGCGTGCACATGAGTGAATACAAAGAAGAGTCCGAAATAGAGAGATTTACATCCTCTCAGGTAGTCACGCAGTACTAGGGACTCTTAGATCTTTCAAAACCGAGTCTAAAGTCTAAACTGACCTGGGACTGCAAAAAATCCTTGTAGAAACTGGCTGCGAAGTTACTTTCATGTGGATACCAGGGCATAAACTAAATCAATAATAATTATCTACATTTAACTTTTCATAACAGGGAAAATTGACTTTAGATGTTATAAAAAATATAACTTTTATTGTGAGAATAAATTTAGATGTGGAGGCTTCTTCTCTTGCTTAACATGTATTGGTTTTTTGCTCTGTAACCGGTTTTGCTGCTTAACAGCATCCTCATACAGGAGCAGATTGAATTTAGTTATACAGTATCCTGACGATACTACGAATATAAACAAACTCGTTGCTATGTTATGGTGTGTTGATTAAAAAGTTATCTAGAAGAAAAGAAATATTTTTAAAATGACAGATGACGTCTTTAAAAGGTCAAGGTGATGAATGTCAATATGAAACATGAAATTAGAATCCACTTATGACAATAAAAATTTTGACACAGCAAGTGCGTGACGGTAGTGAATTTTCATGATCTGTCAACAAATATTTTTCTTTAAATGCTTATTTTTCTGGTAACATACAGATATAGCTTTTGGTATATAATTTGCTTTTTATAATGTAAACTTACTTATTAAATTTGGTTACCATGGCTTTGTTATTTTTGGAGATTCTCCGAAAAAAAACCTAAGATTATCCCGGAAAACCTAGTCCGAGTTTCCTGGCTAACAAACTTATCCAAGCCACTTACAAAAGGAAGGCACTGCCAAATTTTCTCAAAACTGGCACATTATTTTTTAAGATACTGACTGCCAGGTTTGGGTACAAGGTGTTGAATAGTGTTATTGATAGTCCTGAGTTGCTTTCGGAATTTAACTTTAGAGTCCTCTCTCACAACACAAGAATCAAATATCTGTTTTTTATTGATAGTCATGGAACCACTTATGGATCACATAATAGTATAGAAGTGATTCAGAGCACTCTTAATAATTTAAGTGATGTTGATTTATTTAATGTGACGATGGATGTGTTCTTAAAGTCAAAACTATAATTTATGATCATTGATTTTATAGTATGCCTAGGGTTAATTTTTGTATTTGATCAACTGTTTATTGTACAATTTGGGCGTATGCCTGTATGTAATGTTTATATATATATATATATATATATATATATATATATATATATATATATATATATATATATATATATATATATATATATATATATATATATATAAATATATATATAAATTGAGGCTGACCCCGGATGTGGGTTCTAGGGGTTCGCGCTCATTTAGAGAAATTTTTTCAAAATTTTAAAGTCGGGATCTCTCCATTGGTGACTTTTTTCTACGAAAATTCACTGACAACCATAACAGCAATCGTAATAATACGAATTAGCAATACGAGTGACAAAGCAAGTTATATATAACAAAAATATCGACATACATCACAATATTGCCACATATTTTGTTTGAAATATTTAATTATAATTGAGAGTTTCCAGAAAGATGGAATGCCTCAGATCGTTTAACCGATCAAAACAAGGTATTTATCAATGTGTATGTGTCTTCCAAAGCTTCAAACAATTCAAGTTTGCGCTTTTCATTACAAAAAAAATGTAGTGGCTCTATGTGAGTTATTTACCGTAGGTCTATGTTGGGTATAGTTAATATGCTTTGCAATTATAGATTTGTTAGCGTGCTTAGTTCTAAGTGCAGAAATATTCTCCTTGAATCTGGTATTAAAACTTCTAGAAGCTTGGCCGATGTAGATTGCGTTACAATGTGAGGAAGCTAATTTTGAAATTCCAGATATTGCCAAAAGACCTGAATTTTTTCTCGTGATATATCACAAGTATACGCGTCGTTTGTAAGATTTAATAGCTATCCTTTTATTTGCACTGGGATTTAAAATTTTGAAATGTTTCCAAAATAAGTCGTCGAAACATTTATTGTCTCTTTTGTATCTAATATTTGGATACATTAAATTATGCGCTAAATGGTATTTTTTTCCATCAACTTGCTAGTATTTTAACAAAGTAGCCATTATTAAATCCTATTTAGGTAATTACTGAAATTTCTTTTTTGAAATTGGTTTCATACATAGCGTTGATAAACTCTTATTCAATGATACTTTGCGCATTTTCAATACTCACAATATTTTCGCTTACTTTATAGCCGCCACAATCTTATTTATAAAGTTAGACATAATTTTGCATTTGATGTTTAACTAACAACTTTTTGATAAGAAGAACTTATTTTTTCAAAATGCATTAGCAGATTCTTATAGAATTTTTGTTAGTGAGTGTCACTACAGCTAGACTTATTTAACAAATTTTTGTAATATCCTGCTGAAGCTGGACCTATGCGATTCTAGGTCTCGTTATATTCTCCAAATCGCCGACGCACGGTTTCTACACAAAGTTGTAAACCACTTACATCTCGGAGCTGAATTTGAAAAGTCTGGGTTGTTACAAACCGTTGTCTTAATGCTGGGAGTCTGAAAAATCGATCCCGAATCGGGGTTGTTATTCGATTCCTTTCTTTTCCCGGTCTGCGTATATGACTTACAGTATCTCTGGATCTTTGTAAGATTCGCAAGATGGTTGTACAAAACGTATTAAATCGTCGACCAATTATTGCTTAATTCCAACCTTCCTCAAACAATATTATTGCTTGAGCACATTTTTCGCGGGTAAGATTTTGTGTTTCCCGTTGCATATTAATTAAAATAAAAGATTTTACAAACAACGTACGGAAAGTACTAACATAGAAAGCACGCTTCTCTAAACTTAATTTTGACATGTGTATTTTGCTGATAACATTTCCTATTACTTCCTGTTTTCCACAGCTTGCTACGTACTTTGCATATAGTGCAAATTAAAATACCGATATGATCTATATAGTAGAAACAATGTACCATATTTTACCAAAATAACTTATTGTGTGAAAATGTACAATTTTTTTTTAAACAACTTAAAATGTTCCCGAGAACACTGGTTTCCTAGCCAACGAACCTAAGGTTAATATCAAATTGAGTTATTGAAATTTGAAGCATTTAATGAAAATTCGGTACCAAAACGCACTTACTGCGTCTCTTTTTTTCTTACAAACATGCATCACATTGTGGTGAAAAATGCGAAAATGCAATAATATAAGGGATTAAAAAAAAGTATCAACAACGACTTATCTTGTGATTGTCAACATAATTTTATAAGATGCAGCTCAAGACACTCTAATTAAAGTATATAATTTTTTCTCGTATTTTGTATCACAACAATTATATTGAGCTTTACCGTAGAAATGTATCACCCTGTATATGCATACTTGTAAAAACTGCATCCGGGTATGGATTCTAGGGGGCCTAGTTTGCACTCAATTGAAGAAATCTTTTTAAAATTCAAAAATCGCGGTCTCCTCATTAACGAATTTTTTCTGCGAATGATATAAACGAAAACCTCTCTGAATGAGTCATTTTCACACGACTCTGCTGTATATTGGTAAATACGCCATATCATAATTTTTGATATGCGCCAAAAATGTGAAACATTTGAAATAACTCGAAAACAATGACCGCTATCATTTTTTTACAAACATTTATTATTATTATTCGATGGAAAATGCAAAAATGCAATAATATATGATGTGTTCGACTTAAGAAAAGAAAATTTGTATCACCAACGACTTATGGGCCACCCCGTGATTGTCGAAATAATTTCATAAAAAGCAGCTCATACACCCTATAATTAACGTATACAATTTTTTCTAGTATCTTTTATAATAACGGCAATATTGAGCTTTACCGTAGAAATTCGTCACCCTGTATATACGTAAATAGATAAAAACTAAAACTAACACCGCATATCAGTTCCTGGGATCCTAGTTCACTCTCATTTAAAGACATCTTTTCAAAATCCAAAAGTCGCGGTCTCCTCAATAGCGAATTTATTCTACGAAAATTCGCTAAAAATTATAGAGTATGAAACCACAAACTCTATAACTAAAACTACTGCCAAAGCGTCAGAGAAAGTTTCTATTTGAAATCAATTTTGCGGGATTTTTTTTGTAAAATGAAGGACAATGACGGTTGAAAATGAAACTTAAGGATTTGTAGAACACTCTTCTAGCGATATTTTCTTTACATAACCTGTGTTCGTTCTTTGCCTAAATGTTGTCAATTTTGACGTTTCAAATCGCAACTTTGACGTTTTGAGGAAAACCCCAAATTGTTTTTCTTTAAATGTCTATAGCTTTGTTATCTTTTAACTTACAGAACTAAATTTGGGCACGTGTTCATTTTTTAGTGAATTTTCGTAGAAAAAATTAACTATTGGGTAGATCCCTACTTTTGAATTTTGAAAACATTTTTGAATGAGCTTACCTAGGATCCCAAGAACCTTTATCTGGGATCAGTTTCAATTTATATATATATATATATATATATATATATATATATATATATATATATATATATATATATATATATATATATATATGTATGTATGTATGAATGTGTCGCACCGATAACTCAAAAACTAATCGGGAGATTTTGATCAAATTTGGCAGGTGCCTTCCTTTTGTAAGTGGCTTGGACAAGTTCGTTAGACAGGAAAATCTAACTAGTTTTTCCGGGTAAATTTTAGGCTTTCTTTCGGAAAAAAAATATCTCTAAAAACAAAAAAGCTATGATAACCACCCAATTTGGTACGTAAGTTTATGATATAAAAAATAAACTATCTACTAAAACTTAGATTTCTGCGTTACAAGAAAAAAGTAATGAAAACATATTTTCTGCCAGATAATTTCTATGAAAATTCACTACCAAAGCGCCATTGCTGCGTCAAGACGTTTTGTAATACAAACATACATACCAAAGTTGGTTGCCCTTGCTTTGTTATGTCCGGAGATATAAAAATCTTCCGAAAGAAAACACAAAATTTTCCTGGAAAACCTGTGCCGATTTTCGTGGCCAGCGAACCTACCCAAGCCACTTGCAAAATACAGGCACTTACCAAATTTGATAAAAATCGGCCCATTATTTTTTGAGTTAGTGGTGTGATACACACACACAGATATATATATATATATATATATATATATATATATATATATATATATATATATATATATATATATATATATATATATATATATATATATATATATATATATATATATATATAGTGTGTGTTTTACTTTAAGTGGCGACAATTAATTATTTCAGAACGGGTCAGCCGATTTAAAAAAAATTCTTTAGATAAAGTACCCCAAGAGCTAAACACCTTGGTAGAAATTATTTTAAGATTCTCTTTCTCCACAGCCTATTACGATAACAAATAAGAGCCCAAAAATGACTCACGCATATTAGGCATTTTTATCTACGAAAGAAAACAAATATCGCTATTGACTTATGTACATCTGTGAGCCATAAATTCCAAGTTTCAATATCGTAACTTATACATAATGTTCACATATTGAGTGCAAAAATAAAAAAATAAAACGTCTTTTCTGGAATGCTCTCTGTAAACGCTACTGAGTGCCTTGCAAATATTAGAATGCCAATGGATGAAACCTATTGTATCAATTCACAAAATAACATCCTTATATCTTCTACGGAGTGTTCATAATAAATACGGAAACGTACCCTTTTGAAATGAATTACCCTATTTGGACTTTGAGGGGACAAGCATCGTAAATTTTGGGAAGACACCACTGTATTATTTCTAAAAATATCTAAGTGAAGATTCGAACCTGCGATGAGCACTGATTCTTTTGTAATTTAGCAATCGACATCAAATTTGCTGTACAGGTAGCTGTTCGCAACCTGATAGTCTGGATTATTTGTGAGTGTAATTAAGCAATCGATATCAAATTTGCTGCACAGGTAGCTCTTCGCAACTTGATAGTCTGGATTATTTGTGAGTAAGCTCGCTTCAGAAAAAAAGGGAAGAAATAGTAGGTTGATTGAGAAAACTGACATTTTCATATTAAAAATCGAGTAATATACCGTTTCAGAAGTTTATGGATACAGGTATACAAATAGTTTCTTTGTGGTCGAGCCATCGATCCTAAATTAATTTGATGAGAATGTCTTTAAGAAGAGTAAACTATTACATCTGTGTGGAAGTTATGATTTTATTTGCAGCACTACTTTTATTTGGCCTGTTACATAATGTCTGGAATGTTCACGTATTTTACGCTTCTTGTGCTTCCATACGCCCAGATTTAACTAGAGATCTCTCTTGTGCTTCCATACGCCCAGATTTAACTAGAGATCTCAGGTCCTGTTTCACATCCCTGTCCTAGGACAAAAAATATAAGACTGATTTCGCCGGTACAAAGAATGTGCTCTATATATAAGTGTGTACATCGCTGCATTGACATTTTCTAGTGCAACAAGTCCACTCTCAGATCTGTTGCTCGCTGATTGACTTGTGATCCAGTTGTAGCTTTTTAGTGAATTTTCGTAGAAAAAATTCACTAATGGGGAGATCCAGACTTTTGAATTTTGAAAAAAGTTTGCAAATGAGCGCGAACTAGGACCCCTAGACCCCATATCCGGAGTCAGTTTCAATTTTTATATATATATATATATATATATATATATATATATATATATATATATATATATATATATATATATATATCTATGTATGTATGTATGTATGTATGTATGTATGTATGTATGTATGTATGTGTGTGTGTGTGTGTGTGTGTGTGTGTGTGTGTGTGTGTGTGTGTGTGTGTGTGTGTGTGTGTGTGTGTGTGTGTGTGTGTGTGTGTGTGTGTGTGTGTGTGTGTGTGTGTGTGTGTGTGTGTGTGTGTGTGTGTGTGTGTGTGTGTGTGTGTGTGTGTGTGTGTGTGTGTGTGTGTGTGTGTGTGTGTGTGTGTGTGTGTGTGTGTGTGTGTGTGTGTGTGTGTGTGTGTGTGTGTGTGTGTGTGTGTGTGTGTGTGTGTGTGTGTGTGTGTGTGTGTGTGTGTGTGTGTGTGTGTGTGTGTGTGTGTGTGTGTGTGTGTGTGTGTGTGTGTGTGTGTGTGTGTGTGTGTGTGTGTGTGTGTGTGTGTGTGTGTGTGTGTGTGTGTGTGTGTGTGTGTGTGTGTGTGTGTGTGTGTGTGTGTGTGTGTGTGTGTGTGTGTGTGTGTGTGTGTGTGTGTGTGTGTGTGTGTGTGTGTGTGTGTGTGTGTGTGTGTGTGTGTGTGTGTGTGTGTGTGTGTGTGTGTGTGTGTGTGTGTGTGTGTGTGTGTGTGTGTGTGTGTGTGTGTGTGTGTGTGTGTGTGTGTGTGTGTGTGTGTGTGTGTGTGTGTGTGTGTGTGTGTGTGTGTGTGTGTGTGTGTGTGTGTGTGTGTGTGTGTGTGTGTGTGTGTGTGTGTGTGTGTGTGTGTGTGTGTGTGTGTGTGTGTGTGTGTGTGTGTGTGTGTGTGTGTGTGTGTGTGTGTGTGTGTGTGTGTGTGTGTGTGTGTGTGTGTGTGTGTGTGTGTGTGTGTGTGTGTGTGTGTGTGTGTGTGTGTGTGTGTGTGTGTGTGTGTGTGTGTGTGTGTGTGTGTGTGTGTGTGTGTGTGTGTGTGTGTGTGTGTGTGTGTGTGTGTGTGTGTGTGTGTGTGTGTGTGTGTGTGTGTGTGTGTGTGTGTGTGTGTGTGTGTGTGTGTGTGTGTGTGTGTGTGTGTGTGTGTGTGTGTGTGTGTGTGTGTGTGTGTGTGTGTGTGTGTGTGTGTGTGTGTGTGTGTGTGTGTGTGTGTGTGTGTGTGTGTGTGTGTGTGTGTGTGTGTGTGTGTGTGTGTGTGTGTGTGTGTGTGTGTGTGTGTGTGTGTGTGTGTGTGTGTGTGTGTGTGTGTGTGTGTGTGTGTGTGTGTGTGTGTGTGTGTGTGTGTGTGTGTGTGTGTGTGTGTGTGTGTGTGTGTGTGTGTGTGTGTGTGTGTGTGTGTGTGTGTGTGTGTGTGTGTGTGTGTGTGTGTGTGTGTGTGTGTGTGTGTGTGTGTGTGTGTGTGTGTGTGTGTGTGTGTGTGTGTGTGTGTGTGTGTGTGTGTGTGTGTGTGTGTGTGTGTGTGTGTGTGTGTGTGTGTGTGTGTGTGTGTGTGTGTGTGTGTGTGTGTGTGTGTGTGTGTGTGTGTGTGTGTGTGTGTGTGTGTGTGTGTGTGTGTGTGTGTGTGTGTGTGTGTGTGTGTGTGTGTGTGTGTGTGTGTGTGTGTGTGTGTGTGTGTGTGTGTGTGTGTGTGTGTGTGTGTGTGTGTGTGTGTGTGTGTGTGTGTGTGTGTGTGTGTGTGTGTGTGTGTGTGTGTGTGTGTGTGTGTGTGTGTGTGTGTGTGTGTGTGTGTGTGTGTGTGTGTGTGTGTGTGTGTGTGTGTGTGTGTGTGTGTGTGTGTGTGTGTGTGTGTGTGTGTGTGTGTGTGTGTGTGTGTGTGTGTGTGTGTGTGTGTGTGTGTGTGTGTGTGTGTGTGTGTGTGTGTGTGTGTGTGTGTGTGTGTGTGTGTGTGTGTGTGTGTGTGTGTGTGTGTGTGTGTGTGTGTGTGTGTGTGTGTGTGTGTGTGTGTGTGTGTGTGTGTGTGTGTGTGTGTGTGTGTGTGTGTGTGTGTGTGTGTGTGTGTGTGTGTGTGTGTGTGTGTGTGTGTGTGTGTGTGTGTGTGTGTGTGTGTGTGTGTGTGTGTGTGTGTGTGTGTGTGTGTGTGTGTGTGTGTGTGTGTGTGTGTGTGTGTGTGTGTGTGTGTGTGTGTGTGTGTGTGTGTGTGTGTGTGTGTGTGTGTATCACACCGATAACTCAAAAAATAATGGGCCGATTTTGATAAAATAGGGCACGTACCTTCCTTTTGTAAATGGCTTGGATAGGTTCGTTAGTCAAGAAAATCGGACGAGGTTTTCCGGGAAAATTTTGAGTTTTCATTCTAAAAAAATTTATATCTCCAAAAGTAAATGAGATATGATAACCAAATTTGGTAGGTACATTTACGATATAAAAATTAAACTATACACCAAAACTTAGATTTGTATGTTACAATAAAAAAAAGTTATAATAAAATATTTTGTGCCAGATCATTTCTATGAAAACTCACTACCATAACGCACTTCTTCTATATATGTGTTTAGTTAACTCAATAATCTTTGATTATTGTTGTAACTTTTACTATGTACGTTCAAAATCTATATTTGGGAACCTTTCCGTTTGGTATTGTGTTATTAACTAAATAAATAAATAACTGATCACAAATAAATAATAATAATAGTTTTTAATTTTCTACACTACGATTATTTTTCATCGTGGTGTGCTGCGTGTAAACTGAACTGGCTTCATATAAAAACCATGACCTTTTAAAATAATGACTCAACAACGCATACACCAATTTTATCTTGCTCAAGCAAATATGTGCTGAAGATTAATATGCATGCAATGATCATTAGTTTTTTATTTTTTTGCAAACTCAGGCCAACATTGATTTCCATATTGTAATTTATTATTGGTTTAGACTCTTGGGAAGACAAGATAATGTTAATGATTAATGGTGGCTACTGAAGAGTTTATAATTTGCGATTAATAGAAGCGAATCGGGAAAGCAATACCTTAAGATCATTTGTTTTCATCTGAAGCGTGAAAGCCTGTCATAATGAACAAAACTTCTACTCTGGTTTAATTTTAGTCGACGAATTCATTTAGCAGTTACATATCAAATTTAATATTCTTATTGGGGTGTGAAAAACTTAGCAAAATAGACGGTTCTACTTAACTTGCTAAATGTTAAATCATCAAGTGAGTTATAAATTAATTTAGAGATATAATTATTGATTTTGGTTATACGAATTCACTTAGTGGTTACGTTGCAAAAATACGTATTTTATGTTCTTATTCGGAGTGAAAAACTTAGTAGGATAGACTCTGCCACTTGATTTGCTAAATGTTAAATTATCTGGTGGGTTATATTTACAATTATTCTTACCTCTAAGAACATTAATCTAGGTTTTAAATAAATAAATCAAACTATCTGAACCAATAGGTCTAGAGATAGTTTGGCTTCTTCTGCTTGTAAAATTTAGCTTTAATGAGGCTAGTAAAGCAGCTATGATGGTTTACGATAGGTTGTTGGCATTAGTTAATTAGAATCCTTGTTTTAAATGGTGATAAGCCTACAAACCCACAAGGTCAAAGACCAAACAAATTAAATCGCATCTTTTCACTGCCACTTCTCGTTTCTAAATTAAACATAAGCTGACTCGAGAACTTTGAGTACAGCTTGGCAGGTCGCACCATCGTGTTCAAAAGTATATCTTTTACGCGGGTTTTGTTTAATTTTGACAAAATATTAAAACACCACTGTGGTTAACATTAAAAACTATCAATGTGGCATTTTCGTTATTAAAGAAAATTACGGCCTGCTGATATATCCTGCTCACACACCAAAACTCAAACATGCAAAATTATTCGATGGCGAGTAGCATTTTGCCTCCACAGTTTTTCTTTTTAAAGCGCTAAAGTCGTAATTTGGAACGTCAAAATTGGCAACTTTTAGGCAAAACAACTGAAACAAATGGGAGTTATGTAGAGAAAATGTCGCAAGCAATGTGTTTTACAAAGCCTTAAGTTTCAGCGTCAGCCGCCATTGTCCCTCATTTTACTAAACTATATGCAGAAAATTTACTACAAATAGACACTTTCTCTGATGCCTTGGCAGTAGTTTCAGTTATAGAGTTTATGGTTAAATGGTCTATAAATTTTAGTGAATTTTCGTGGAAAAAAATCGCTATTGAGGACACCCCGACTTTAGAATTTGAAAAGATTTCTTTAAATGAGCGCGAACTAGGCCCCTAAAAACCATACCCAAGGTTAGTTTCAGTTTTTATATGTTTACGTATATACAGGCTGACGCATTTCTAGGGTAAAGCCCAATATGTCCGTTATTATACAAGATACGAGAAAAAAGTGTATACGTTAATTATAGGGTTTCTTGAGTTGCATCTTATGAAATTATTGTGATAATCACACGTTGGTCCATAAGTCGTTGGTGATACATTCCTTTTAATCGCAAATCCCTTATATTATTGCATTTCCTATCAAATTATAATGCATGTTTTTAAGGGAAAAGTTTGATAGCGTTCATCGTTTTCAAGTTATTTCAATTGTGATGATTAAGGGAATTTTGAATTAACAAGGTTTTTTCTACCCGACAATACATTTAATTCATAACCCTAATCAATTATCAATTAAATGTATTGTCAGGTGGAAGAGGGCTTTCAAATTCCGAATTTCTTTAATCATGCCAAAGCCAGACGTGTCGACGCTTAGAAATAATATTATTTCAATTGTTTGCAACTTTTCACATTTTTGGCACATATTAAAAATTACATCTGACACGGCATTTTTACCAATACATAGTGAAGTGCCATGAAAATGACGCATTCAGAGAAGTTTTCGTTTATATTATTTGTCGAAAAGTCGAAGTGCCTTATACAAAGCGCTCTCAAATAGTCACTGCATTTGGATAAATTCAAACGGCCGTAACCCATTTTTTTCAAATGAAACAGTTTTTTTCGTGAAAAATTATATCTTGGCAGGTGGGTAAATAGTTTAAAGACGTTTGTTGGCCAGGAAAATGGGACCAGTTTTTCAGGGACATTCTAGGTTTATTTTCGGAAAATATTTCTAATCTGGTAGATTGTTTCTACTATATAAATTATACTGGTAACCAAATTTCGTGCCTGCTTCCTTTACAAAGAAGAAATATATTTTATTAAATTTTTTTCTGAAAATTCACTACCATAACGTAGAAAAGTTGGTACCGACTTTTGGCACAGCCAGTATAGTTGACGAACGGAAAATATTTTAGGTAGAATGGACATGATCAATTATAGCAGTATGCCAAATTTCAAGTTTCTAATCTAACTGCAAGTTGAAAAACTTCAAATGCACGGCCTACGCAAATCATCCTGCATAGGTTATGCCAAATTTGATGCCTGCTTTCAATAAAGACAGACATATTTGCTATTAAAAACATTTTTGTCAAAATTCACTACAATATCGCACTTTCTGCGTCCAGGAGTTTTATTATATTGACAGATAATTTAAATAATAACTTTGTTCATGCAAAATATTTATTTCTTGAAAAAATAATTAGACAACATTTAACAAATAAACTAAATTAACTTATTGAATTGCTAGTATGTAGTTTTAAAATTTTGTTTTGCTTTTATCGTTGCTCATCCGTCTCGTGCTCATGTTGTCTTTTTAGGGACAGTTTCTTTCTGGTGTTATTTAGATTTTAAATTCAAAATAAACGAAGTAGCTAATGAATTTATGATCAGTATTTTTTTACAGAAGCATACCTTGAGCGTGGGGATTAACTGTATAGATTTTATATTATTAGAGATTTTTTTTATAGATAGGAAGAAAACTAGAGTATCTGCGATTAAATAGAAGGTTAGTTCCTAGTTAGTTCTTAGGGCAGTATATGGCTGCGGTAGGCTGCCATTCGCACATTTTTCCTAAATAGAAGGTTGATTAATTAAAGCAACGATAATGAATTGGTTTAGTCCACCGATTCTCCAACTGTGGGGCGCGCCGCTAGGGGGTCGTGATAAAACAAAATGGGGGGCGCGAGTATATTGAGAAAAACTTTGAAAAAATATATTATTAAAAACCAAGTGAGTGGTGAGAGGCGAAGCAACGTGTTTTCACCTAGTTGCGGAACCAAGTAGTATGTTGTCACGTCAGCTCCAAATAGCACAAAGTGTTAAACAATAAAGATTGTATACAACCAACTAACAATTTGGTCAATTGTCCGCCCTGGATCATTTCTACCCTAATATAGGGACAAAGTATATAAGGCTAGATGTATTCTCGCCACAATTAGAACCGTAGACCGGTTTCGCTCTAATTAGAGTTCTTCAGTACGGCATATTAATTGTAGCGAAAATACACCTATAAAGTAAAACGGCTATAGTAGCCAGCCTTCCAACACTAAGTGAGTGGTCAGACACGAAGCAACGTGCCGCCACCTAGTTTCGGAACCAAGTAGTATGTTGTCACGCCAGCTCCAAATAACACAAAGTGTTAAACAATAGAGACTGTATACAACCAACTAATAATTTAGTCAATAGGGATAAAGTATGTCAGGCTAGATGTATTCTCGCCACAATTAGAACCGTAGACCGGTTTCGCTTTAATTAGAGCTCTTCAGTACGGCATACTGATTGTAGCGAAAATACACCCATAAAGTCAAACGGCTATGGTAGCCAGCCTTCGAACACAACTGAGTGGTGAGACACGAAGCAACGTGCCGCCACCTAGTTGCGGAACCAAGTAGTATGTTGTCACGCCAGCTCCAAATAACACAAAATGTTAAACAATAGAGACTGTATACAACCAACTATCAATTAAGTCAATTGTCGGCCCTGGCCCGTTTCTACCCTAATATAGGGACAAAGTATGTAAGGCTAGACGTATTCTCGTCACAATTATAACCGTAGACCGGTTTTGCTCTAACTAGAGCTCTTTAGTACGCCATACTAATTGTAGCGAAAATACACCTATAAAGTAAAACGGCTATGGTAGCCGCTACAATTAGTGTGCCGTACTGAAGAGCTCTAGTTAGAGCGAAACTGGTCTGCGGTTCTAATTGTGGCGGGAATACATCTAGCCTTACATACTTTGTCCCTATAATAGGGTAGAACTGGGCCAGGGCTGACAATTGACTGAATTGTTAATTGGTTGTATACAGTCTCTATTGTTTAACACTTTGCCTTATTTGGAGCTGGCGTGACAACATACTACTTGGTTCCGCAACTAGGTGGCGGCACGTTGCTTCGTGTCTCACCACTCACTTAGTATTGGAAGGCTGGCTACCATAGCCGTTTTACTTTATAGGTGTATTTTCGCTACAATTAGTATGCCGTACTGAAGAGCTCTAATTAGAGCGAAACCGGTCTACGGTTCTAATTGTGGCGAGAATACATCTAGCCTTGCATATGATTAAAAAATTTATTTGATTTTTTGAAGGAAAATCAATGGAATACACTTATAGATATAGGATTTGTATTTAATTTACCGAAAGAAAAGCAATAGAATACACTTATATGGGATTGTATGAGTACGGTACAATGTATTTAATAATTAACTTATCAATATTAAATTAAAAACAACATAAATAATTATCAGGGACTACCTTGGGCCTGTCTTGTAGAGCAAAGTTTTCCAAAAGAAGGTTTAATATAAGAAATTGACACTCTAAGCTCTTTTCCCATATTTAGCTGAGATCCATATTTTGTCTTCAAAGCACACACCGCAGAAAATCCGGTTTTGCAAAGGTAGGATGTTGAAAATGGTAGTGATATACGAAATGATCTTGTTTTTAGTGCAAAAAACACATCATCCAACCGTGTCTAAAATTCAAAGTGTGAATAATTACTAAATTGTATTTTGATTTCCCCACTTGCCATAAAGTCTATAAAGAT
This sequence comes from Tillus elongatus, assembly GCA_964006375.1. Taxonomy (NCBI): domain Eukaryota; kingdom Metazoa; phylum Arthropoda; class Insecta; order Coleoptera; family Cleridae; genus Tillus; species Tillus elongatus. Next base: position 185,040,065 of record OZ023262.1, on the reverse strand, counting down.
TTCTTCTTCGCCAGTTGATAAACCTTTGGGAGTATTTTGAAATGAACCCTAACCCACTTGTACTCAAGTTAAAATCAGGAAGAAAATACTTTTTAAAATTCTTCGCCAGCGTGACTAGATGACTTTCAATGTTTACAAAAACAACTTCGACATGTTGTTCTTCGGCCTTATAAGTTCTAACGCATGCATCTACATTTGCAAACATTTCTAGTTTTTTTTTCTTAACATTTCTGCTCCATAATTACAGTTTTCTACAAAACGCATTAACGTTATCACTCCTATCCAACCAATGTGTGTTTGGTTCTTGGAGTTGAAATTTCAAGGTATCTAATTTTTCGAATATACCGACTAAGTAGCTCAATTTCATCACAATTAAATCTCTCGAAACTTTTCGTATTCCGGTCCGTTTTCCTCTTCTAGAGAAATGGCGACTTAGTCTCTTCATCCATAGACACGTTGCAAAATGTCGCACGTGATAATCATATTGGCTCACAAAAACATAGTATCGCTGGATATACTGCAGCCATGTCTTTACAAAGTGAAGAAAATATTTTAGGGGTCTCATTTTTATATCATTTACTACGGTTACCAGCGTCGTTAGCACAATATTGAGACCAGAACTCATTTCTTTGGAAGCCAGAGCTTCACTGTGGATCATGTAATGTGTCCAAATAAACTGTGGAGCTTTTTGTTCAACAGGTGCTTGTATACTTTGGAATCTTCCAGACATTATACGAGCACCAGCGATGATTACAATTGTGATTAGAAATTGAGCCGCAAATGGTAAAAGGTTAACAAACGCTGGTTTAGTCATTAGCTGGATATATGATCAAAAGTTTATTGTAAATGGTATCTGGAATTTTCCAAATTATCTGATGTATCGGTCAAATGCTCTTGATCAATAATTGGTCACAAACCATCTAAATTGTGTTGAACACACAGCCACAAGTATGTAACTTACGATTGTTATTATTCTTTTTTATTTGAAAACCGGTGCTTCTCATGTCATCCAATATAAATTTGATCAAGATCTGACTAGTACCTTTTGAGTGAGCCTTGTTGAAGTCGGTTTTCTTGTCACAGTTCTATCTTTACTTATTTATTTTATATAGACTTTTGTGTATCTACACAATGTATAGTATATTACCGATAATAAACAAATAAAATAAATAAGTAATTAGCAAAATGTAGAACACCACATCGAACTAATGACAGTAATTATTGCTTGTGATTGACAGCATAATATGACATACATTGGGATAAATAACAATGTACTATTAGTTTTATCGATTTATAGCCCTCCAGGTACCATGTGCCCAACAGAAAATCGCAGATACAATCACCACTGCCTTGTATAAAGTAATGGTAAATCCACAGCATAATAAAACAATCTTATGCTGTGGCAAATCTGCAACAGCGACGCCCATGGCGCAAAATTTTTGGCCAGCTATCGAGACCGATGGCTCGATCATAAGAGCTAAAATATCTCGATTCAATTTTTAATATCATTCTGCTACGAATAATTAATAATAATAATAATAATATATTTATCACAATTTACAATGCGCCATACAGATAAGCTTGTATAAGACACCATTTTTATAAAGGATGCATTCTAAATAAAACTGTCAATGATTAACCTTAACTGTTACTTTACAAATTTTTATCAGATGTTGCTCTTATTTTATTTTTTTCTAACACCAGCATGTCTCGAGCCTCTTCATTCCAAACTTAACTTCAAACTACAGTCCATCCCTATTCGCTCCAAAATAATTTTTTAATGTTAAAATTCTTGCAATTATAATTTTGACATGTCGACATGGCTTTTTTACAGGATACTCATACAAATAATACCTACTACGAGTTTTTCTATGAAATGTTTCATAACATTTGCTAGATGTTTTAAAATGTAAATATTTACACTTCACAGCTATTAAATATGGTTGACTAGACATTTGGTAAATGGGAGTGGTGCGCGATCCAACATTCAAGTTCTTGTTAAAACAATCGATATTATTATATTTGTGTAAAACTGTTGTATGGTAATAACATAGCAGAGAGAAACTAAACATGCAAGTAAAATAATAAAACCTCTATACCCTTTTACGACAAATAAATAGTCGAGGCACATAAATATGTTCCCGTATTAGAAAATATTTTATTAAAAGATGTGTAATTTGACCAACACTGAAAAATTCAGAGGAAGCTTAGACGCGTGGCAGCACATTACAACTACCACTAACTTATTTTGTTAAGAATCCAGAGAGTTAACCTGCGACCCTTTAGAACAGAATCAGATCACGTTAAGTTCAGAGTATCGTGAACTGGACAGAGCTGGGAGTTTTAGAAAGAAAACTTTTTCCACACCTCCCATGATGTGCTGAAACCTGACTAGCTAACTCTATTAAAGTTATAAAGACTTGGCTCTATTTTTAGCCTAACATTTTTTGAGAAAGTTGCGAAATAATATTATTTGGATAAAAATCCCTAAACTTTTCGCTTTAATGTTTTATTACGGATTTTATGCTTTAATACCATGCTGGGTAAAGCAAATATTTATCTATTTCATTGTTTTTATTGCAATTGACTAAAAAAAAACTAGTACATAGTATGAGTGAAGTAACATTTTTTCTTGCCTCTTGATTGTTTAGCCAAAAATGACAAAAACACAGAATATACGTTCTCAGGCTCAAATATAATATTTCGGTTTCACAACCATTATCGATGACAATCATATGGAATACTTAATAGATATGTAAACAACTATATATATATATATATATATATATATATATATATATATATATATATATATATATATATATATATATATATATATATATGTGTGTGTGTGTGTGTGTGTGTGTGTGTGTGTGTGTGTGTGTGTGTGTGTGTGTACACAGGGTGATTTACGTAGGCTGTGCATTAGAAGTTTTAAAACTTACAGTTGGATTAGAAACTTTAAACTTGATGTGCTCCCATCATCGGTTATGTCCGTTTCAGCTAAAGTATCCTCAGTCATCTCGCTATACAGGTGTGCCGAAAGTCGGTACCAACTTTCCTATTTTTAATAGAAATCTACATTTTTTTCACAAGCTGTGATCGGCCTTCTAATTCTGAGTTTATACAGCCTAAGCTATACAAACTTATCTATTACAGTTTTTGACATATGCCAATTTTTCTAAAAAAGATTGCCGTCGTGGTAGTTTACAAACAACTTTGTATGTCGCAAACAGTTTAAGATCAGGAGACTATGTTTATGAAGCAGTTAGCTGAAAGTGTAGGCTAACTCCTGATGTCCCAGCGGTGGTCTCATTTTGTACCATATGGATGCAGGCGATTTTCAAATGTTGCATTCAAAAATTATCAAATACTCCAAGCCTGCATCAGCGTGGCTTCATATCCGGATAGTCAACAGGTTCGTCAGTGGGTGACTTTTTAAGCAAAGCTATTGATGCTCTGGAAGATTACGTATGCTGAGGACACAACAGCTCTCGTCTCCAGCAGAACGTTTGAGAATTCTCAGGCTTTGGCAGCCCATGCACTTGCGGAGCTGAACAGCTGGTTTACCAGCTGTGACCACTTTATTCATATTAGTAAAACCAACTTTCTTGTATTCCGTACTCCTCAGATGGGAACTTTAGACATAGATCTATATTTTTAGGTCATCAGAAACTTGAAAAGAGGCAGTCCGTTAAGTTCCTTGGCCTGCAGCTTGACGACACACTGCTGGAGTCAACCTTGTAGTTGTGTTCGCAATAGAGTGAATAGCTTATGTTACCTTCTTCGGAATTTAAAACATCCGTTATAATATAGGCACTAAAATGTATAACAGCCTACCGCGTGACATCAGCGTGATTTCGAAATTCATAACTTTCAAAACCATTTTGAAATCTTACCTTTTGGACAATTGCTTCTATAGTGTTGAGGAGTTTTTGAGTGGGCGAAAGGATGGATAGATGTTATTCTCAATTATCCTAGTTGTTATTTCTTACCATTTAATTTTTATTTATACATTATTTGTAATTGAATGTCTTTTTCGTCTTTGTTGCATCTGTTTCGTTAAATCCTTATTGTGACCATATATATATATATATATATATATATATATATATATATATATATATATATATATATATATATATATATATATATATATATATATATATATAAAACCCTTTACAATTATTTAATTTTTTCAGGTTACAAAATAGACTGCTAAAATTTTGGGGGATGAAATTAAAACTATGCTGAATCCTATGGGTTTTTAGGTACCACGTTATGTTTTTATTATATAAGTTATTAAATATAGCCCCAGAGACCCTCTTTAAATTTAAATCTAGACGCTTTTAAACAAATCAATTCAGCTTTCTAAAAGATGGGATAAAAGAAATTTGTTATATACAAATATATATATATATATATATATATATATATATATATATATATATATATATATATATGTATATATATATATATATATATATATATATATATATATATATATATATATATATATATATATATATATATATATATATATATATTCGGGAGTCCAATATTGCTATATGTATGCAATCTGAAGGACAATAAGGATATGGTTATTATAAAACACTGATATGCTATGACCTACATATAACCATACCTTTATTGTCCTTAAGATTGCATACATATAGCAATTTAGGACTCCTCAATATATATATATATATATATATATATATATATATATATACATATATATATATATATATATATATATATATATATATATATATATATATATATATATATATATATATATATATATATATATATATTGAGGAGTCCAATATTGCTATATGTATGCAATCTGAAGGACAATAAAGGTATGGTTATAAAACACTAATGTGTTATGACCTACATCGTACGTTTAAAAAAGCTACCATAATGATAATAAGTAGGTTGTGGATAAACAATTTTCAACTGTTTATAACGCCTTATACAACTATTTAATTTTTTCAGGTTACAAAATAAACTGCTAAAATTTTGGGGGATGAAATTAAAACTATGCTGAATCCTCTGGGGTTTTAGGTACCACGTTATGTTTTTATTATAAGCTATTGAATATAGCCCCACAGACCCTCTTCAAATTTAAATCTAGACGCTTTTAAACAAATCAATTCGGCTTTCTAAAAGATGAGATAAAAGAAATTTCATTTACACACTTAGTACATACTTTTATTGAATCTCTACTCAACTAAGATTCGCTAAATAAAACTGAAGTTTTTCAATACATACCATAATACATCACAGAGATTTCAATTGTGGTAAGCTCCCACAAAATGATGAAGTATCCTCGACGTCTCCGACAGAGTCGCAGGCTTATTCAAGACACACTAATCGATAATGTCTCCGAATTCTGTAAGAATACTGATGACCGTATATGGGAGCGATGAAACAAGAACCTGAATTCGGAATAATGATCTTTACTTTGCTCAGCTCCTGGTTCGCTTTTTATCGTTATTAATAGACTACCCTTCAATTTAAAGAATGGAGTATTGGAAAAGTCATTTATTAATATAGCCTCAGTTCCATAAAAATTGTCGCACCTAGTTTTGACTCAAACTTTGAAACGTTGTCATTTATGTACAAACGGACCTATTTGTGTAGTTTTATGGACGTACATGCATAGAACACAATGTCGTTGGTAGAACTTCCACAAGAAATGGCACGTAACTTTTTTAATAACTTTGAAACGTAAAGTGAACAGTCAATTACAATTTGGAGAACCACGTTCATCACAATACAGTTTTAAGGTCTGACGATCGTTTCGCTAACTAAGTTAACGTCATCGGAGGGATTAATAAAGCAGGCGAATAAAAACCGGAAATCTTATTTATATGTTAGTTGACAAGCAATTGCTAGCAGCGGTCTCTATAAATGTATACAGACAGGCTCCCACTGTTTAGGCGAAAATCCTTATAATCAGTGGGGAATGAGGCCTAAGTTTTTTGGGTGTGCTGCATGAAACAATGTTAGTGTAAATAAAATGCTGATTTAAGAAAACTGATAATTTGATGGCACAATCATTACATTAATTTTCTCGGACAATATAACGGTTTTAATTTTTTTACTCAAAAACGGCGCATCCCAGGAAGAGAACTCAGGAGAGCTCTTATGTTTCAAATTGAACGGGGAATAAAAAAAATAATTTTTAGCTGAGAAAAAATAATTGGCATACCCTTTTTTATATCCAAAATTATAGAAGTCAGTGCCCGTACGCACGCCACTAGTAAAGCTGAAAATTATGTTTAGATATAAAAATATACACAATTAGTATCTGTCTCGTCGTACTAAATATCACTGAAATGTCTAAAGCGGTTTCGAAAATATTAAGTGATTTTTTTCCCTAAAATTTTAACATTCCGTATTTTCGTAATAGAACATTTTTGGACCATAGTTTGTAAAACAAACTATCATTAATTTTTCATGTAGATTCACACCCTTAAATTTATATATTATAACGTACCGTTAAGGAACAGCCTGTATATCTACGTTAAATTTTAAATTGTCTTGCTAATTGTCCCTGGTAACTAAGTTTACGAAATCTAGTCGTACGTAACTCAAACATTACATTGATCTTAACAAGAATTACACACAGGAAACTCCTACGAATATTACGATCATACGCTTATAATATACACGATACGGAATACGGATTCAGTCGTGCTAAATGAAAGGTAAAGAGGTGAACGGCTGCGATATGTGCAGCTCTTTTCTAGCGTACATTCGGCGGTTCCAAAGCCGTCCGATGACCAGCCGCGCCCATAGAACATCTCGACTTACAGAACAACGATGTTAGACAGCGATTTCTTTGACCGGGCTAGGAAACTTGCATTATTTCGATATCCAATTGACTAACTGGGACTGCCGTCTGGCGCTTGATCGCTTGCTCAAGCCTTCAAAGCCAGAGAACCACAAGCTTTCAAGCAACAATGTATCTATCTCCTGACAATAAATTGGGATTTTAATAGTTTCATACAATTAGGAATAATATTCAATTATTTTTGGATTTTCTCCAGCACCACAGAACTTATGGACAAGCCGCCCCTGCTTATAATTAAAATTCCAATACCTGCTTTTGTAAAAATATATGTCGTTATTGAATATTCCCACTAAGAAAGAGACACGGATCATTAAGATAACAATTCAAACAACGAACTACACAAGACCGGACCTGCTCTATTTATCGAAACATTCCAACTGAAAATTCAAACTACCTGTTTTTATGTGAGAAACTATGGTGCGAGCCTGAATTTCAATTGATTGGTTTATAGGTCGATACAGTTTCCTTTAAATAAAGAAAGATAGGGGGTGGTGCAACAAAGATGGTGTCGACGATTGTGAGTAAACGGTGAGCAATTTTTGAAACTTTTTTTGAAATGGCGGCGCTATGTTTTCAAAATATTACTTACATACAGGTGGTTCGAAACACTTGCGACAAATTAAACTTACAAGTTTTAAATCGAACACCCATTATATAATCATCTATATGAATTGTCCTGGTCCTTGCGACAATTTTGATATTAGGTTTATTAGGTCTTAGTTTTATAGTAAAGGAATGGCAAGCGATTAAAGTTGAAAAATACCCATATTTCAGCCACTATTTCTCCAATCCTGAATCCGTTATAAAAAAAACTAAATGTATCATAAAACATAACATATCCTTAAACACAACAGTAGCTTGTACTTGGTTTGAAATGGAGCGCCATTATACAGGGGGCTCGAGTTTTGCAAATTCACGTCGGGTTCATTTTTTTCAAATAGAATACACTGTATATTATATTTTCATGTTCAAGGCAACATTTCTAGCTTTTAAAAAATATCATACATGATACCTCTCCGATCGATACCTTTTTCGTAAATTAGGCGTAAAAGCAAATTGTTTGCTTTCTTATACGATTAAAATTTAATATTAGGAGTCCATGGCATGACCTTGTCAAAACTATAAATTCTTATGTCAGTCGTCATTATCTCTTGACAGCTGGTTGATGCGAATGATTGTTATATTTGGTAGAAATGCTTTTGAGTACTTAAGAAATGGTTAATATGATTTTCATATTGGGCGATTGCCAACAAATATTTATTATTGACAAGTAGGGTATATGCGGCGCGATATCCGTGGCTTGAAACAAAACCGAGATCTGTGTTACGTTTTATGGCAAATTTAGTTTTTTTCACCGGTTTCAGGTTTTCATAAATAGTGACCGACATATAGGTGTTTTTTCAAACTCCAATCGCTTGCCATTCCTTTACTATAAAGTTTAGACCTAATAACAATTATTATTGTTATTCACCAAACCGTTTCTTTTAAAAGTCGCTTCATCAGCAAACAGCACACTCTCTTAAAAGCGTCGATCACCCTAAATCATATAACAATAACTGAAAATTCTTGCCTTTGATCATAATCTCGTACAGTTCTTGGTGCAATTCTATATCGTACGCGTGGTATTTATGTTTAGAATTGCTTTAATACTAGTGGCTTTAATACCAGTCGTTCTCTCAATTTCAACATTGTCGTAATAACCAGGACAATTTATACAGATAATTATATATAGGGTGTTCTATTTTAAAACCTTTAAACTTGATTCGCCACAAGTCTTTCAGATTATAGCAAGATTTTTAAAACATAGCGTGTGCAGCTACCATTTCTACCATTTCCAGAAAAAGTTTTTAAAAATTCCTCATCGTTCATTTACAATCGTCCACCCCATCTTGGATGCAGCATCATGTATAATAGAGAACGGGAATATATTAAGCAGGTAGCTAAATATAATGGTTACTTTGTCTGCGTAGTGGAAAAATTATTCAATAATCATAAAGCAAAGAAAACGCTAGCGGAATATACGATTTTCAGAGGAGATAAATCAGCCAAAACCGTGGTCTGTTTAGCCTTAGAACAGCGAAGAGGTTTTAATAGCATTTTTAAAAAAGCTAGTTTATAGCTAAGATTTTCTGCAGAAGAAGCACATTCAAAAATTTGCTAGTTAACCCAAGAGATAACGATAAGCCACAGAAATGTTGAGAGTCTATGGAATGTGTTGTCAAAATTGTTAATTTGAATATGTTGGGCAAACTAAAAGATATATTGAAACTAGATTGAAGAACATTTAGCGCCACTGAGATATGGCACTATTGATAAATAATTTATATATATTGCTCAGCATATTTGTGACAACAATCACAATGTATGTCAGGCAATCTCGAAAGTTAGACACCTACGAAAGTATATATATGTCGCTATAAATTTCAATAGAAATGTTTCTACGAAAAGACCAAGTCCAATCCTGTTAAGTTTATTGTTTGAATTGTTATCTTAGTCATTCGTGTCTCTTTCTTAAAGGAAAATATTCAATAGCGACACACAGTTTTACAAAAGCAAGTAACTGAATTTTAATTAGATGGATCTTCGTCTAAATATTGAGAGTGTGTCTACATGCCTTCTTAGAGGAAATACTGTGAGATGTACGACAGGGTCGCTATTCGGTGCGTAGGTAGGTAGTATGCTGTCACGGAGTTTCTAATTATGATCATTTAGCTTTACATATAAATAGTAGTTTTTGTTTTTATTCGCTTATTTTGTGATGATCGTCGAGTCTTAACACTGAATTGTAATGAATTAGGTTTTTTAAATTTTACTTATGAGTACTCATCACAGGTTTCAATTTTCAAAACAGTGTATGAAAATTATTTACATTTATTTAAAATATGTTGCTTTTTCATTCATTTTTTCTTTAATTCTCACTTATCTTCTATCACACACGATAGGACACGTATCGTTGTATCAATTTTTTGCGTGGTCCCTATTTGAAGATTTAACTTATTGGTTTCGGTTGTCAATATTGACAAGCATAGTAAAATACCCCAAACTATTCCAGAGGAAATTGGTGGCTTTAGTGAACGAAGGAATAAATGTCCGATATGCTTTAAATACAGTGGTAGTAGGTACGAGCAAACGGAAGCTGCGACTCGTATGAGAGCTTCGGTCGGCTAAGAGAAACATCCCGTATAAATAATGATAATACTAATCTTTATTGCCCCAACTGGTCAAACCTATTTACAGAGCATTCATAATAAGTAAGAACATACAGAGACCACCACAATTGTTATTGATTGTTATTGTCTAATCAAAAATAGCATACAGTAAGGCGCAGAAAATTAGACCTTTTTATAAAATGAAGAATTATGAAGGTACCGACGTGTACAAATTATAACAAAATACGTAACGAATTCATATTCAGCACCCCACTTTTTGACATTTTCTTTAATAAGGAACTTATTCAAAAAATCTGTAAACAGAATATTGTTTTTAACACTCCTGTATCGTTGTCAACTTTTGGACTGAGTTAGGTTTTATTACATCAATTTTCTTAGAATCCAGGAATCTAGTATTGCTCTATGATGCATTATTTACCACGGTGTGGTCTTATATACACATATGTGTGTGTATGTATGTATGTGTGTATGTTTGTGTCTATGTGTGACCACATATATGTGTATATGAGACCACACCGTGGTCTTTATCAACGTATTGGTTCAATATATCTGAATTGGTGCGTTAAAAACGAGAGTTGCGGAAAAAAGTTTTGTATTTCTTAGGCTTCATAACCTAAAGTTATTTTCAATTATACATACTGTTCCATCAATACCTGAGACCATTCATCATGGGTTTTTGAAATGAAACACCTGTATATTACTCAATATTTGGTTAAAATTGGTCACAGGTAACATAGGTCTGAAATCAATAGTTTTTTAAATATTCGAATTTTGCGGAAAATTTCACCACGAGCAACGACTTTCTAAACAATTACTATCTAATTTGCTAATTGAACAAATACTTTTAAATCTGGTACGTTTAACCCCTAAGCTGCTGAAGTCAAAATTTTAAAATATTGTACAGGCAGTTCATAACAATGGTTTCATTTTAAAGAATTCCAGAGCAAAAAAGCTCAATATTTTCAAATGCAACCTCCTGTATATCATTACATTGTCAGATGCACAGATAAATTCTCTTTCAAAAAATATAAGTGCACCCTATATACAAAGTGAGCTTCTTTTGAGTTATTCAACTTTTTACGCATTCTGTTAATAATATGCTGACCAACGCCTATTACCAACGCGTTTTACTTTAGTCAGGAACGTTTTTAAATGTTTAACAATATGGCATTTTCTCCTCACATATGTACTATTAGAAACATTGTATTTATTTCTGTCCACACTTTAAAAGATCTCAAATACTTAACACTACGAAATATATGACCCGTTGATCATAAACAACTTTATAGCATACTTCAGTACTATATCTAATTTTTATAAGTGTCAGCGAAAATATAGTAAAGTGAATTCAAACTTTTGATTGTTTTCTTTTTCCTTAAGTGCTCGAGTTATTTTAATGACGATTTTTAGAGAATGTTCGTAAAAATAATTCACTAATGAGATCTGGACTTTCGAATTTTGAAAAAAATTCTTCAAGTGAGCGCAAACTAGGCGTCTTAGAGCCTACATCTGGGGTCAGTTTGAATTTGTATATATATATATATATATATATATATATATATATATATATATATATATATATATATATATATATATATATATATATATATATATACAGTGTAAAATGGAATAAAATTCATTATTCAGCAAAAAATAGTTATTGTGGAAAACGCTGAGACACATAATTTGTCGAACACTATCTTATTATCATAGTTAAAAAAAATTAAACTCCCACTATTTTACCCCCACCGCCTTATCCATTTTTTTAAATAGCAACCCTACATCTTTTCATCAAATTCGATGGATCACATTTTTCTGAATGCGGAGATACTCTATACGTATGGTCTAATATTACAGTTTTCAATACAGGTGAGAATTTAATACCGGAATATTATAACTAAACAGTTTACCCTGAAATTCAAATTTCGAAAATAAACTGAATAAAAAAGTCCCTTTCTTATAACAAAATGTTCAAAATGTCTCCATTCACTTGCACACAACGAAATAATCTGCTCTGGAATCCTTCACCGACTCTTATCTTGTCTTTTATCTAAAACGTACTTGGTATCATTAATCGTTTCTTATTAACTACCCATTTTTGCAAGGTGAAATTTAACAGTTCTGTTTTATTTTGTGGTGTATTGTGTTGAATGCACGGTCTCCTAATAAATTAGTCGTAAATTTGTTCCGATGATTTTAACCAACTTTTGGTTTAATAATACGATACTTAACTGAAAGACTGCGAACAGAGATATTATTGATGATTGGGTATGGTGATATGTGTAGAACATAGGCACAAGTTGTTAACCTATTTAATAAAAAAAACATCCAGATATGCCCCACTAACCCAAGGAACTGTGTCTAAGATACATTCACAGTGTCGTGATTATGTGTGAATATTTTATTGGCATTTGAAGAAGAACCAACAACTTCTACCCGTCAAGTTGCACGTGAAAATGATGTTAATCAGTCGACAGTTTTAAGGTGACTCAAAAACGAGAAAATGCATCCCTATAAACTACAACACGTTCAAGAGTTGATTGACGGTGATTCTGATAGAAGACTGCAATTTTGTGAACAACTTCTGAAACATGTTGGATAGAAATGTTATTTCTTCTGCTGACGTTCTGTTTTCCAATGAAGCAACATTTCTTTTGAATGGCGATGTAAACAGGCAAAACTGCAGATACTGGGCTACCGAAAACCCCCACTGGATACGACAAACACACTAAGCGTCATCAGAAGTTGCACATTTGGGCTGGTATCATTGGTGATCACGTAGTTGGAGCTGTTTTTATAGAAAATCTAAACGATCCAAAATATTTAGAAATGCTAAGAGAACAGGTTGTCCCAATGTTAGCAGAGTTTAATCCAAATGTAATGGAAGCATGAAAGGATATGGTTTCAAGAAGACGGTGCACCGCCCCACTTTGCTCTTCAAGTACGGGAGTATTTACACCAAGTCTTTCCACAAAGATGCATTGGACGAAGAAGTTTCGTAGAATGGCCCGCTAGATCACCAGATCTTATACCTCTTTATTTCTTTTTATGGGGATACCTTAAAAACAAAGTGCATAAAACGCAACCTGCTGGTTTAGATGATTTGAATATGAAAATAACAACAGAAATTAGGAACGTAACAACTGACGTGTTAAACAGAGTTAGGGAAGAATTCCAGAGCAGATTATGTCGTTGTGTGCAAGTGAATGGAAAACATTTTGAACATTTATCATAAGAAAGGGACGTTTTTATTAAGTTTATTTTCGAAATTTTAATATCAGGGTTAATTGTTTAGTTATAATATTCCGGTATTAAATTTCCACCCTGTGTTGAAAACTATAATATTAGAGCATAGATATGGGGTATGTCCGCATTCAGAAAAATGTGATCCATCGAACTGTGATAAAAAAATGTAGGGTTGCTATTTAAGAAAATGGATAGTGGTGTAGAATTTGAATATTATGAATTTTCTAGCAAATTTTTGTGGAATTTTTTTTTGTGTTTTTGAGGAAACCATTTATGGAAGATTTTTTTGATGTGTTGGTAGAAAAAATGTTAATAAGTTATTGTAAAAAAAATATTTCACATTTTAGTGAAAAATAATGGTTTAAGCAAATTTTCGTAAAAAAGATAATTTCTGTGTAACATTACTTAACAGTATTTTTGTATAGAAAATGGAGAATTTTCGTTAAAGAAATTGTTAGTAAATTTTCATGCAAACGTTTTTTTTTAATGTTTGTTAAAAAGCTTTTTTTGGATAATCATATCTTGGTAGGTTAGTAAATAGCTTGAAAAGGTTCCCTGTTCAGGAAAATCGGATCAGTTTTTTCGGGAACATTTAAAGTTTACTCTCAGAACATTTTTGTTTATTTTCAAACAATCAAGGTATTTTGATGAAATATGGTACATTGTTTCTACTATATTGGTTATACCAAATTTCATGCCTTTTATCCAAAAGACATACATATTAGCCATTAAAACATTTTAATAAAAATTCGCCACCATAACGCACTTGCTGCGTCTAGACGTTTGTTTAACTAAACTATTTGTTTCAACATCACGTTTAGTGGTAAATAGAAAACAGAAATTTCTTTGATAATAGTATTAGCTTAGTATGCTGCACTTTAAACCTCACTAAGTACATGGCTTCGTGCCAAAAAACAAGCCAAACGTAGCATCTATTCTAAGACAGCTAAGTTTGGTATACTTAATAAATAGCACCGATATATTATTTTGTTAGCTCGTTCACCAGTGTAATGTTTATTGACAATTACCTGTTTTAAATGTTTTTCACAATAAATAACATAAAACACATTGTCCAGCATAATTAATAAAATATTTTGTGTCTGCCAACCAAGCATAAAAATTATATCTGCTAAAAAAGCCACAGTGATAAATAAGGCTAGATGCATTCTGACCATAATTAAAAACGCATATCAAGTTCACTCTCATTACAGCTCATCAGTGCGCTATACTAACTACAGCGAGAATACACCTAAAGTAATTCAGCTAGTCTCAGAAAACATTGTGAGATGTACGACGGGGTCGCCATCTAGGTGCCTAACCAGGTAGTATGTTGCCACAGCAGGTCCAATAAACACAAAATCTTGTAAATAGAGACTGTGTACAACCAACCAACAATGTTGTAAATTGTCAGCCCTGGTACTTATTGCTCAATAATTCTTTCATTCACTCTTGCTTCCTTTTCATTACACCAGACCACCACAATAGCGTCCTTACAGTCTGTCATATTTAGAAAATTTGCCTTAATAAAAAAAAATGTTTAACTTGATCTTTCTACCAACAAGACCGTAATACAATACATTGAGTGAAGATTGGAATCTGTGATGAGCACTGATAACTACACTTGGAGAACTTTAGTCACCTTAACACATTTCTTGAGGAATTTTTCATCCTCTGATGACGCTAACTTTGTTAGTGAAACGATCGTCAGGTCTTTGAATAGTGTGATGTGGTGGTTTGGGGTTTTTAAGTGTACTTATCGTAATACAATATTTTATTACAAGTGTTACAGATAACACGCAGCAGACTGCGTATCAATAAGTGCGCATTACTTACAAAAATCATACAGTATGTAGAAAACCGACGCTACCACCTATGTCAACAATGTTAAGTTAAAATACCTTAATGAGTACATTACACAGTCTATTGCTACTTGGTCTAATTTGGTTATACAGAATGTCAGCTTCCATCCACTGTCCAGCGTCGATATTTTGACCTTTCTTATATGTGCCTGAGGGTAGGCGTTTTGTTGTGGTACCACCTGTAGGTGTTTTAGTTCTCCTTCCAATCTGCCGCTATCTAATATCGTTGTTCTCTGTACACAAGGGTGTTTAAAACTGGTGTTTTTTTAGGTTGGTGGTGAGATTGTGCACCCAAGCATGTTTCTGTTTGTCGGATTTTTAAACACTTCATGTCGTGTAATCTTCTATTCTAGTGACCAGCACGTAGAGGAAGCACATTTTTCTATTTGACATCATCTCCATTGCTGATGTTGAGGTGAATACTATTTATATAGTCCAAAAATTCGTCCAGTGTGTCTGGTCCATGGGGCCGTCTTACGGAAGTGTCGTCCACGTATCTATACCAACACTTTAGCCTCACAGCCGATTCCAGAGCTATTGATCTAAATCCTTTTATGAATATAGTAGTTATGCTGGCGAGAGAGGTAATCCCATAATTACCTTTTAACTAAGCAGCTTATCATGACCCCGAGAAATCTTTCACAACAGCAGAAGAGACATAGACCCACGAATAGACCCATATGTGATCTTTCCCCGAATCTTGTTAAGATTTGGCGGTCTACATGGAAGCTTATCGATCAGAGGCGGAAGGGCACAGACAGTACACCAGGAAGATGCAAACTGAGAAGTTTCACAAGTTTTAGAGTTAGTGATGTTTTTATAAGATTTTATTCAACTCCACCTGTGTGGGTCTGGCTACCTTAGCTGAATTACTTTAGGTCTATTATCGTTGTAATTCGTATAGCGCACTGATGAGCTCCAATGAGAGCGAAACCGGTATGCGTTTCTAACCATGGTTAGAATGCATCTAGCTGTACATACATTGTGCCTGCGTTAGGGAAGAAAATACCATGGCTGACAATTTACAAAATTGTTGTTTGGTTATACACAGTATATATGTAGAAAATTTTGTGTTTATTGAAGCTTCTGTGGCAACATATTACCTGGTTACGCACCGATATGGCGACCCTGTCCTACATCTCACAATGTTTTCACAGTATTATAATACAATGTCAAATATATATATATATATATATATATATATATATATATATATATATATATATATATATATATATATATATATATATATATATATATATATATATATATATATGTGTGTGTGTGTGTGTGTGTGTGTGTGTGTGTGTGTGTGTGTGTGTGTGTGTGTGTGTGTGTGTGTGTGTGTGTGTTTGGTATATTCGACAGGTTTATATCAATTTTTATTTTTATGGCGCCTCTTGTTAGATTAGCATTTGTTGTGACTTGCAAATGCATTTTCGTGTAGTTAAGGTGCCAAAATATCATCAAAAAGAGTTTCAGTTTGTGACATAAACGTTTTACTTATTTATTTATTTATAGTTTCTAAAAACTAATTTTTCATTGTACATCACCGAAAACACTATGATTCCATAGTTGCTTGTCGATTCGAAAGGTCAGCATTCCGGTGAGAGCACTGGAAAAAATTTCAGGCAGCAAAAAAACTTTTTTCCGATCCCTAATCAGAATATGCATTTGTAAAGCAAAAAAAAAGTAAATGAGGAATAAAATAAAGAGGATAGTTGCTAAAACAGGTACTATTTCCCGTATTGACATTATAACATATATAAGTTTATTTAAATATTAACCAAAATCAGCATTAATAACTTTCTTGCAATATCTGACATTAAAAAATTATTTTTGACATTACATAATAAACATCGGTTGTTTCATTTTTGCTTTTGAGTCACAACTACTGTGATGATGCGTTTTTATTCGTGTTGCTCTAGCCAACGCTATCAACTAAGCTCACTTGTCATTGTTTTTGGCAGTTATTGGCATTATTAGTGAATTTTCTTTAAAAAATTCTTAAAAAATATGCAAGCGCCTTGGATAAGTTAGCCAAGAAAATCGGCCCAGGTTTTCCCGAAAAATTTGGCGTTTTCTTTCGGAAAATGTTTATATCTCCGAAAATAGCAAAGTTAGGGCCACCAAATTTGGTTGCCCTGCTGGAATCATAAAAAGTAAACTATGTACTAAAATTTAGGTCTGCAATTTAACAGACAAAACAGATAGAGGCATTTAAAGAAAAAAATTGGATTTTTTCTCAAAACTGAGGGAAACCTGAAAAGAATACGGGTTATGTAGAGAAAATCTCGCAAGAAGAGTGTTTTACCAGCCCTTAAGTTTCAGCATCAATCGTCGTTGCCCTTCATTGTACTAAAATATTTCCAGAAAGTTCATTTGAAATAGAATCTTTCTCTGATGCTTTGGGAGTAATTTAAGTTAAGGTTGTGGTCTGTAATTTTTAGCTAATTTTTGTGGAAAAAGATTCATTAATGAGGATACCGCGAGTTTTCATTTTAGAAAAAATTTTATTTATATGAGTAAAAACTAGGCCACCTAGAATCCATATCCGGGGTTAGTGTCAGTTTTTAACTGTTTACGTACATACAGGGCGGTGCATTCTACGGTAACGCTCAATCAATTCGTTATTATACAAGATGCAAGGAAAAATTGTATACGTTAATTATAGGGTATCTTGAGCTGTCTCTTATAAAATTAATTTGACAACCACAGGCTGGCCCATGATTCGTTGGTGATACAATTCTTTTTCGAAGATCACTTATATTACTGCATTTTTGCATTTTTTTCGAGTTAAAATGCATGTTGCTAAAAATGAAAATTTGTGTCGCAGTAAGTTCATTTTGGGCGCGAATTTTCATGAAATGCTTCAAATTTCAATAATACAATTTGCTATTAATCTAAGGTTTGTGGGTTAGAAAACCAGTTTTCTTGGAAACATTTTGGGTTTATTTTCTGAAAATTTGTGTATTTTTTCAAACAATAAAGTTGTTTTGGTGAAAGGTGGTACATTGCTTCTACTATATAGGTTATACCGGTAACAAATTTTTATGCCTGATTGCATTTAAAAAAAACTCGGGACGCAGAAAGTGCGTTATGGTAGTGAATTTTTATTAAATGCTTCAAATTTAAATAACTCAATTTTCTATAAACTTAGAGAGTTTAATTTCAATACGTAGTAAGGTTTTTCCTAAGGCAAGATATCCACAAAATTTAATTAAAATAACTTTGTAATTTTCAGAGAAAAAAATTTTTTTCCAAAGAAAATTTAAAATTTGAGTAACTCAATTTTCTCTAAACTTAGAAAGTTGAATTTTGGTACGTAGTAAGGTTGAGGCAACATATATAGTAAATTTCATTGAAACAGCTTTGTTACTTTCGGAGAAAAAAAATTTTTTCGAAAGAAAACTCAAAATTTTTCCGGAAAACCCCGTCTGATTTTTCTGGATAACGAACTCATCCAAGCCATTAATAAAAGACAGGCAGTTGCCAAGTTTCATCGAAATCGGTTAATTACAGCTACTGATGAAGACAACTTCGTTGTCGAAATACGTATCAAAAAATATAGCGCATAACTCTGTTATTATTGTTGTAGTTTTTGGGGTTATTCTACTTTTTGTTTCCAGCCACAATGTCCAGTCTCAGTCTTTTGTCAATAAAAATTATTATTATTATTTGTTATTTTTTGAGATTTCAGATGTTTTTATGAAAATTGGCTACCATAACGCACTTGCTGCGTCTAGATTTTTTGAACTGCAATTTGCTTTTTTACAGTACATACCAACAAAATATCAATCAGATTTTGGACCATATCACATCGTCTTCTATTTTAACACTAAAATAAATTTAATATTGAATGAGACAAACTTTAATTACTTTTAGTAGTACCAATCGTAATAAAAATATGTCTAGTCAAAGTAACAAAACCCGACAAAAAAACAATTACGAAAACTAATAAATGCTGTTGAGCCAAAAATAGCCTTGTTAATATATCATATTCCCTTTCTTTGTCCAATTTTATCATATCTTTTGTTGGTCAGTAACAAAAGCAAACAAATTATATCCCAAATGATACAGAAAACTTTACAACTCTAGATCTAAATAAAAGGACTGTAACAGCGGCAGAAGCAGAAGTCAATGGAAGGTTGATGAATGAATCTCATGAGTCAATAAGAAAAGAATTGACTAACCAACAGCAACCACATACTTATGATTTAAACATGTTTCAAATTTCAATAGCTCAATTTTCTGTAACCCTAGAAAGCTGAATTTTGGCACATAGTTAGGTATTTCCCAAAGCAATATGTAGATCAAATTTTATCGAAATTTTCGGAAAAAAATTTTTTTTTGAAAGAAAACTCAAAATTTTCCCGGAAAACCCCGTTCGATTTTCCTGGCCAACGAACTCATCCAAGCCATTAATAAAAGAAAGGCACTTGCCGAGTTTCATCTAAATCGGTTAATTATTTTTTGAGTTATCAGACGGATACATATATATATATATATATATATATATATATATATATATATATATATATATATATATATATATATATATATATATATATATATATATATATATATATATATATATAAGCATATAAAAATTCAAACTGACCCCGGATATGGGTTCTAGGGGTCCTAATTCGCGCTCATTTGAAAGAATTTTTGCAAAGTCTCACCATCGATACCTCTCTATTGGTGAATTTTTTTAATAAAAATTCACTAAAAAAACATATTTACAAATAGAAACATTTTTATGAAAATTCACTTCTATAACGCACTTGCAGAATTTTTATTTCTCATCACGTTTTTTATAGTTAAGTAGAGGTACACATTCGTTAAAAATGTGTTCTCCGACCAATTTTAGCAACATAACTTTTTGTACGATAAATATTACGTTCAATCATATTAATTCAAATTGAGGACTAATATTAGGTTTTTGTTACTGTCCTTGTTTCTAAATAACGGTACTTAAGAAATTGCTGAGTTTACCCCCTTTTCTCCTTGGATTTGTTTTTTTATGTAATGAAATATGTAGTTCATTTCACGTCATAAACGGTTTTCCCGTGCTTGCAGGACTTCCCTTGTTCGGCTTCGCCTCAGACGAGAATCCGTCACGCGCGCACGGGGAAAACCTAGTTTCTAGACTCCTAATGAAATATAGTACTACTTAATAGCTGACCAGTATGCATTCTCACGTTGCTTGGCTATAGGTATCTATGTTAAAAAAAGCAAGAGCTATCCATATTCTCAGATTTACTTGTCTTTTTGAGTTTTGTATTATATTCGGCATCAAATAAATTGTTTTATACTGTAGATGTGGCCATTTTTACGATATAGAATATCAAAAGCATATACCTGACCTAGTTTACATGCGACTTCCGTATCTTCAGCAACAAGCTTTAAAGTTGGGATCAGTAGAATATCTTAAAATATATGTGGATCGATGTCCGGGTTAACAGTGTTGCATCCTGAAAGAACGGATGCTATCTGCAGTAAACTAGGATAGAAATTGTTCGGATGTATTTTGCCGCCAACTCGCTATTAATTCTCTTTGCGGCATACTTTACAGCAATGCAAGACCCCGTGGTTACTGATCTGTATACAGCTAGATTAAATTGTATCCGAGACTCCGCTTTCAAAGTTAACGTTTGTTCTGGAAGTAATTTCGATTGTGCCTTTATATAAAATGTACATTTGTTAATAATGCAACGTCCTGTAACCTCCTTATTACGATGGGGCTTTGATGAATCGTATTCATCAATGCATAGTTTTTCTGTTCGTCATTGATCAGTTTATAATACCATATATATATATATATATATATATATATATATATATATATATATATATATATATATATATATATATATATATATATATATATATATATATATATATATATATATATATATATATATATATATATATATATATATATATATATATATATATATATATATATATATATATATATATTGTTATGGTATCATAGATATTGAAATATGTTCGTCGATAATTCATTAGTTCATTTTCAGCAGTAGTAGAAAGAAAATGGAAATATAAAACAAAAATTAGGGTGGATGTAAGGGGACTTTTTTAGCGGCCACCAATAAAACTACCATATTTTGATAGTACGTCACTCATACAACATATGAAATAGCGGTAAAAACATATCTCAAAAGTGTATCGGAGCCGAGATATACATCATGATACATTAGATGAGCGCCATTCATATCTCTGTAACTATGGTAACTAGGGCTTTGGCAAAAAAAATATTTGAAAAGTTTTTTCAAGTAAAATTCATGTAATATTTTTATTTTAAAAAATTCATTAATAGAGAGGTATCGATGGTGAGACTTTGCAAATTTTTTTTCAAATGAGCGCGAACTAGGCCCCCTAGAACCCATATCCGGGGTCAGTTAAAATTTTTATATGTTTATATATATATATATATATATATATATATATATATATATATATATATATATATATATATATATATGTATATGTATATATATATATATATATATATATATATATATATATATATATATATATATATATATATATATATATATATATATAAAAATTCACTACCATAACGCAATTGCTGCGTCCGGAACTTTTTTTTATTTTGTTATTCTTGCCGCCCGAAGGCGCTTCTTGTGTTAAAACTCTTTGAAGGCTGTTATTTCAAAATATACTTATTACAATGTTATCTTCTTTTTACTCTTCTTCTTGTTCCATGTTCTTTGTCCGAGTTACAACCCTGTTTTGCAGGCCGTTTACTTTAGAATAGCTATCTCCGTTATTATTGGAGCTACAATGTGATTCAGATGGGGAAAGTTATTCAACTTTTCACAAGCATCTCGATTCTGACGTCAAAAAACAATTGCGCATCGAATTGTTGATGTTGACATATCAAGTTAATTTTCTTAGTTGAACGCTAGGGATTTTCCCGGTTAGTCGAACTGCAAATTCGATTGTCCATCGTATGAACCTAACACGTTTCTAGTCGATTCTGCATAGTTCCAGGGATATATAGATCTGGATATGCTTGTTCACGGGAATTGTTGACAATATGCATCTCCGTTACTATTAGAGCTACAATGTGGCTTAAATGGGAAAGCTGTTTAGCTTTTCATGAGCATCACGATTCTGACGTCAAAAAAAAAAAACATTTACGCAGAGAAATATCGAAAGGGGTATGGTCATTTTACATTGGGTTTTGGGATGATCACTTTTTTAGCGGCCACAAATAAAACTATCATGCCTTGATAGTACCTCATACAACATATGTAATATCAGTAAAAACAGATTTCAAAAGTGCAGTGAGCCGATATATACAGAGTGATTCATTAGGTGAGCGACATTCATATCTCGGTGACTATGGCAACTGGAGCTTCGGGAAAAACATTCGAACGGTTTTTTCAACTACAATGCAGTAACTTTTTTTTATTTTGTATTTTATAGTTGAGGTAGCTTTTTTTGGAAATGTATATTTCTATCAATTATTTCTGCTATACAACATTTTCTATTAATTGTTTCTACAAAGCATAGAATAAGGCCACTATTTGTATCAAGAATATATTCTTTCATTCTCAAAGTATAAGGGTTGATATAGGGCCCCAAAATGATAACATAAAATAATAATAATACTTTCCTTTAGTCACAGGCCAACTTTAGAAGTATAAAGTGAACTATAAAATAAACATTAAATTAACATCAGTATGTGAGAGGGCAGAGTTCAGATAAAAGTTGCCATAAAGTGGCACCTCCCTCTGTGCTTCCACTCAACATAGTTCAAAATCACACTAAAAAGTAGGTTGAGCTCTTATATAACTAAGTAAAAAAAAGTAATATAATAACACTTTATTAAGGATCTGTTATCAACTGAAGATCGTTACTCGGCTAGTTCCTAATGCAGGAATCTCATCGAAGCCTAGAATAAAAATAATTGCAGTAGACGATATCGCCTTTTTTTGCGTATATAATCTACACACATCCCAATATCTCAGTTAGTCCAACTGATAAAGAAGAGTTTAATAAGCAAGACAGCTTTCTTGGCACATTATGAGCTTTCTCGCTAATATATTAACATTGGGATATAACTTCTGGTTCAACGTGAAACATACTGGGCATCTTTATTTTAAGCACAACATTCTATAAGTTACTATATAATCATATTTGTTTTGGCGAGGCAAGTTCAAAAAGGTGCCACACGGGCTACCTGTATTTAGCGTGTGTAGGTAGGGCGGCAGTTGAGCCTACCCCCTTCACTTTTTAGCATATCTCATCCACTCCGCCAGCCCATTGTTTGTCCAATTAGAAGCCGTCATTTGATCACGTCACAGTTGGCACATAAAGATTCTCGAGAATAATGTTTTACTGTTTGTATATATGTGTGTGATCCCTTCTTTAAAAAAACTTTTTATTATTTAAATCTTTGCGTATGTAGTAAACTCACTTTAAGTAATTCATAAAAGCTCTTATTTAGTATTACATACATGACAAATAACTCATTTAGATTTTCTCATGTTCCTAACAATCTTTTCATTTCTGGAAATATGCAAATTCGGTCTATACTCTCTTGAAGCACTTTTATCAGTAGTATTTGAAAATGGTACCAAAACCGAGTTTCGACGTTTGGTTTTTTTAAGAATCGGCATTAATTTTGATTTTTCAAATGGGAGCCGTATTGAATTCAAATGTCATTATGTTGGACTTCTCCAAACAATTTCACTGGCGTATCACATCAGGGGTCTGAATAACCAGTTTACATCAACTTTTGATTAAATTCAATCCTTTTATCACCCTGAATATAAGAGGGTCGAAACTCAGACAAAAATATACAATAAAAAGATAACATTTCAATACAAATATTTTGAGATAACGGCCTTCAAAAATTTCGTCCTAAAAATCTGGCGACAAGAATAAGAAAACAAAACAAAAACATTAGTTAAATTTTACTTGAAAAAACCTTTAGAATGTTTTTCCCGAAGCTCTAGTTGCCATAGTTACCGATATATGAATGGCGCTCACATAACGAATCACCCTGTATATCTCGGTTCCGGTACATTTCTCAAACCTGTTTTTACCGCTATTCCATATGTTGTATGATGTACTATCAAGGCACGCTAATTTTATTTGTGGCCGCTAAAAAAAGTTATCATCCCAAAACAACATGTCAAATGACCATACCTGTTTCGAGATTTCTCTGCGCAAATATTTTTTTGACGTTATAATCGAGATGCTCATGAAAAGCTAAACAACTTTTTCCATTTGAACCACATTTTATCTCCAATAATAACAGAGATGCCTAGTGTCAACAATTCCCTGAAGCAAGCACATCCAGATCTAGGTATCTCTGGAACTATGCAGTATCGACTAGAACGTGTTAGCTTCATAAGATGGACAATAGAATTCGCCGTTCCACTAGCCGCGAAAATACCTAGCGTTTACTAAGTAAATTTAACAATTGTTTTTTTTTTCAACGTCAAAATCGAGATGCTTGTGAAAAGTGGAATTACTTTCCCCATTGAACCACATTGTAGCTCCAATAATAACGGAGATAGCTATCCTAAACGATTCCTGTGAACACCCTGTATAATAGGGTCGTAACTTAGACAAAAAATAGGAAACAACATTAGGGGTTTCAGGAAAAGTAAAAATAAGATAACATTGTAATACGAATATGTTGAGATAACAGCCTTCGAAAACTTTATTCAGAAAAAGCGCCATGTGACGGCAAGAATAGTGAAATGAAAAATATTTCCTGATTACTTAATTCCGAAGTTCTAGTTGCCGTAGTTACCGAGATATGAATGTCGCTTACCTAATGAATCATTGTGTATATCTCGGCTCAGATGCACTTTTGAAATATTTTTTACCACTGTTATACATGTTATGTGAGCTACTATCAAAGCATGCTAGTTTTGTTCGCGGCCGCTAAACAGTGATTATCCCTAAAAGACCATACCACTTTGTTAAAGTATAGTCTGTTACTATACAACAGGTAACAATAACGCAACTTTTAAAATGCACACATATGGATTCCGTTAACAATTATAAAATATGAGCAAAGAGTTACATTTGTGAGCTTCTAGGTTTGATAAAATCTTATTAATATAAACAAAATGCAGTATTTAGTTTTCAATTGTAAATTTCCATACTTATAAGAACGAAATTAAAGCAAAACCTTTTTAAGATTTTAACTAACTGTATATCCATAACGGTATGTCGGATATTAGTAGTAAAAAAAATAAGTCAGGAGAGAGGGGGGAGAAAATAGAAAATTTTTAGAGAGAAATTTGAGAATATCAGCCGAAAAGGCATATAAAACGGTATTTTACATTACTAGAAAAGGAAACACTACTACCAACAGATAATTGGAATACAACTAATTTGGCAGAGAGTGCAAGTAAAGACAAAAAATTTAGAGCGGCGTACGAGATAGGTGAGGTGTGTTTGATATTATCCATTACAAATATCAAGAAAAGATCCTGGTGAGATATTCAAAACAATTTATATAGTTTAGTCCAAACATCAAAAGAAGAATACCGAAACAAAACATCCACTTTGAAAAGAAAAGAAATTATTAAATGCTATTATTAAGTTAGAGTCAAATATGATATTTATAATTAAAATAATAGTGAATTATTTTTAGATACTTTTATTGTTTTAGTGTTATCATCTTCATTTCCATATCTTTTATTGTATGCATAGTTCATTTAGTGTTTTATTATGTATTATGTATTTTGAAATTTTCGGTTTCATTTGTCCAGTTATTAATAAGTTGACCAGTCTTTATCCTCAACAAACGAAATTTTATATTAAAATTTTAGTTGTCAATTTTATTGACAACAATAGTAATGGAATCAACTGAAAAATACAAATTATATTTACACCGTAGTAATATATATCCAAAATCGGAAGAGAGGTTTTTAAAAGTGGACAACCCGATGTCAGCCGATTTTCTGAAAGAGCCATGCTGGCTCTTAGAGCACATTTGTATTTGCCAGTTTTTCTTAAACCGCAGATTTCAAAAGTTGTGAGGTACTAAGTCTTATAATGATCACCTCTATATGTGTTTACCCGATTAGTATTGGCCAAGGTCATTAAAGCAAAGGAAAAAAGTCAGATTAGTAATTTATTATTATATATATATATATATATATATATATATATATATATATATATATATATATATATAGTCAATTAAAATAAATTTTTTGGGGGTTAGTGTGCTAAGTAAATCAAAATAAATTTGTGCTGTTTGTCAACTTATTCGAATGCAACGACGCCTTCCTATATCTTCAATCATTTACACAGCTAGTGGTCATTGTTATCGAAGCAGTTCCTCAAATTTAAAATAGAAAACTATAACGAATATTTCCTTCGTTTATAGAAACACCTTCTCGTCGGAGTTTTAGAATGGCACTTCTATTAGAATGTTATATATTTTTATCAGCTATTCGCAGGATGTGGAACTTGAGGTTGAGAATTCGATTAGAATCAAGTAACCACTGTTTATTTGTTAACTAGTTGAAAACAACAGCAGTTACTTTTCTTATTCGTAAAAGATTATAAAAATCTAGTAAAATATCGTAATAAGTTAGTTATTGTTTCGGTGTCATAATGCCGTTTCAGTTGTTTTTGTAAGATAGGTAAATTTATATTTTTATATAATTGTGTAAGTACCTTGAAACTGTCAAGTGTCAAATTCTTTAAAGTTTGAAACACAAACATATTATAGTATTGGCAAACTACAGTAAATCTTCTATAACAACTCCAGTGTCTTAAATAGACAAAACTAAGGGCATTAAACACGGGTAAATTCCTGGCTGGTGAGTGAGTGCCGAGACGAGACGAGTGACCTGGCTGGGCACAATGAGGTGACCCTCATCTGGGTGCCGGGTCACTCGGGGGTCAAAGGCAATGAAGAAGCTGACAGTCTCGAGAAGAGAGGGTCAGCAGAACGATTTATGGGACCAGAACCGGCTCTGGGCGTGTCGCAGAGCACTGCCAGGGGAGCCATTAAGTCCTGGGTCAGAAACCAACACAAGGTGTACTGGGCGGACTGTCCAGGGCTCAGACATGGAACCAGTTCAAAGAGAGCTGTGGAGCTGCTAAATCTTAGCAGAGGACAGCTCAGAAATACAACAGGTCTCTTGACGGGACACATGGCCGTCGAGAAACACCTGCATAAAATGGGGCGGTTGAAGGGGACCTCGCATGCAGACTCTGCGGCGAGGGGGAGGAATCAGCCCAGCACATCTTGTGCGAGTGTAAAGCTCTGGACCGCAAAAGACAACTGATCTACGGTCAGTCTAGACCGGAGACAGAGCAATATAAAACTTAACCCTACCAATCGCTGTGCAGACTAGTTCAAGGCACAGTGATTTTGGAATGGGTGGAGTAAGACTAAGGGTATGCACAATCAACCAAAGGTTGCAGTGCTATCGGGGCGGCAAAGCCGCGGACGAGCCCTGAGGGAACAAAAAAAAAGGCATTAAACAAACGCACGTCACTTGGACCTCATTTGCTTATAAAACGAATGCCAATCAATAATATTGTAATAAAATAAAAGATGCACAAGCAAAATGGCATACTGTCGTAGCCATCACAACTTTTAAATTTAGCAGTGCTTGACTCACTTTTGAGTAAATGTCACACATAATGTTAAGAAGATCTGTGTATCATATCTATAAAACTTAATATTATTTTCACATGGGCTAAATTAAAATTGAGATTGAATAAATATGTTATACGTTGCAAGCTAACGCAATGCAAAACAATTATGCAACTCTCTGGTAGCAACCTTCTCAAAACCAGCGCAATCTGCTAATTGAAAAACTAATTTCTCTTGCCTTTACGAGACTCGCTAACCCCTTTAGCAGTCACCTTGTCTTGATTGTAATACCAAACTAAAATTTTAGATATTGGAAACAACTAAAGAAAGCATATAACATGCGCAATTAAACGCGTAGTAAACTTAATTTTATGACGACAAGAGAGACTTAAAACGGCTAAGAGTGAGATCCACTATATAATACAAGGTATTTATTACTATGCAGCAAATCTGAACTTCACGTACCTTACTGTCAAAAACTGTATTTTTTTTATTATTTATTTTATAATTATTTCCAATATCCCCAAGATACTCTTTCACACGTGGATGCAATATTCTCCACCTAATCTTGAAGTTTCTACCGCTGTTCTTATTGTCGGTAGTTTGAAGTCAATAAGTTTTTGAAATGGTAGTAGAGTGGCCTTTGTCTATAAATAACTTAGTTTCACTTAAGTGAAAGTGTTGCTCATTTAGCTATTACGTTCCGTTATTTCCTTGAACGTCAGCTCGCTTTAGGAGGTTATAGGTTCATAGTTGCCAATCTTGAGGCTCTCTGGTCTTCCACATATCATACTGAGACGCATTTGACAATGTTGAAGCGTGTGAGGAAACACACCCTGTTGTTTTCTGAGATGTTTTTATGTCTAATCTTTTTCTGTGTAAATCACGTTGAAAACGCTTTCTTTAAACACACACACACACACACACACGCACACACGCACACACGCACACACGCACACACGCACACACGCTTAAAACAATATGAGTAAAACAGGTGAAAGTAGTAAAATCCTATATAAATTGATCGAAATCTTATCATTATTATTTCGAATTATACAGTATGCGACAGAGAAATAGATTTGTCTAGTCTAAATTTAAGAATGGAGAATTTGGTCTTAATATTTATTCAGTGGTAAAGTGTATTTGGTCGACTCGGACGTGATCTTAAGTATGTTTGGGGACGCCGTAACCTAATTTGTGTTTAGCAAGGCTTGCTTAGACTGATTTGGTTTAGACGACATTTTAGATGGCCACGTTACATAAATTTGTTCACTTGATTCCCTTTTTTTTAAATCCTTTTATACCAGTAGCACAAATCGTATCTCGTTTTCTATCGGGGCTTTTTTTGATTAGAGTTTTGACTTTGAGAACTGGCTCATTCAGTCACTGTCAATCTTTAAAATGAACAAGGATGCATCTGACCTTGCTTTTCATTATGGAAAAAACCTGCCTTAAAAATGTTAATCTAACCAGCTCTTTAACTTTTTCCTTTTAACTTTTTTTATCTCCCTATACGCTTGCTGTTTACTAAAAATAAATCTTAAAATTAAAACTTACATACTCCACTCACACACATACGCGAGCGCATATACACTCATGTATACGCACTCACGTCAATAGGCTTTATACCTCCAGTACTTAACACTATGTGCAGGACAGAAAATGCACATTATCTCTTCATGTGCACATACACACACATACATATGCATGCACACATCTACGCTACAAGTTGTTGCAGGAGAAACACGGGGACACTTTTTACACCAATGGAGCCTGTCATGGTGACTTTTTAACATACTGGGAAGGCTGCTGTCAAAAGAGGTTAACACAAGGCGAGACACAAAGGAACTTACTTTTATCTCTCTGACTATACATTAATCTGCTAAGTTTATTTAGTATCCCTTAAGCCTATATAGTATCTTGCCACTAGTACAATATTTATGGAACAGTCCAATTTTCAGAAAGCATTTTTTTACTAAGACCTGTATAAACCTAGCTAACTTAGAGTCTTTAACAAAACTCATGAAAGCTACCATGACACTTTTATTACACACAGCTTCATACATAAGTGACGTCACATCAACTGGAAAAGAAACATTGTATTCTACCAAATTACAAAATAATATTTTTCTTTGTTCGTGATGCATAATACATCTACCGCAACTGTAATATTGTATTTACGCGGCGAATACTGCATGCAGTCGTGTAGACTGACGCACTCTGTTGTTTGTGCTATTGGACGTTTAGTATTCATGTCAGTGATTATAATGTGTGTATTCAGTTCCTCTAGGGATAATTTAAACCTTGGTAGATGCCGATGATTGGCCATAGTCGCGGAAATAGACCAACGTTAAAGAAATTAAAAAAAACACACACACACAAGAACCAACAAGAAGTAAAGTGTATAAATTTTTTATGTCTCGAAAATTAATAGGTACATACCTATATTGACCTACTAACTTGAGTAAAATCTTCCTATCAACGTTTCATCAATTAGACTACTAATCAATGGGAAAATTGTGTATTTGTGTCAATAGGAGGTCATGTACTAATTGAAAATGCTCTCGTTTAGTTTCAAAACGGCAGGCTGTTAAAATTGTTTGAAATAATAACATTTTTGGGTGGTACTGCGAATTTTTTAATAACTTGATTTAATCTGTCACCCAAAGTTTATATACAAGGTAATTATAAAGTAAGGGATATATTTCAGGTTATGTATTTTTCACAAAACGAGATAAAACAGGATGTAAAAGAAATTCGATTGCTTAAATAATGCGATTTATTGTGTCCAACACTGGTTACCGCAAATGTTCGATATGTCGTCCGTTTTACTGATTTACAATCAACAACCGTTCCTCCAAATTGTATACAGTATTATCTAAAATTTCTAGTTGAATTTCAGCAATTTGCTCCCTGATAGAGGCTTTTGATTCTTCAATGGTTGTTGGTCGCCTTCTTAAAACTATTTGTTTTTAATAACCCTACACCCAGTAGTCCGCTGGTTTAAGATCGGGGGATCACGGAGGCCATGAATTTACAAACTGTCTGCTTATAACACGATCCTAGAAAAAAACAGTTAAAAATTTGTTAACTGGTCGGTAGCTATGTGATGGTGCTCCGTCCTGCAAAAGAATAATGTTTTCAATTACTTTGTGCTCGTTTAGATTCCGTGGAGCGACATAATCTCATAACATTTGCAAGTTCCGTCCAATAGTAGTAGTTACAGATACGGACTCCCCATTTTGTGTCTCTTCAAAAAAGTATGGTCTAATGATAATATTAGCTGTGAAACCGCACCAACTGGTGACCTTATTGCCATGAAGGCTTTCCTGAATGATTTCATGTGGATTACCTGTCGACCATACTCAACATTTGTATCAATTAGACTACTAATTAATCTCCACCACTTAGAGAGAAATGGAGCTCATCTGTCCATAAAATACGGAATAACCATTTATGTTCAATTTCCATCTGGGCCAATATTTGTAAAGAAAAATCATACCGAATAGAAAAATCCTCTAACTCAAACAGGTGTTTTAGCTTATTGAGATACATTTTTATGATTTTGCGCAAAATTTTCCAAACCGTGGTGTATGGCATTTTCAATCGTTTTATTATCAAATTTGTAGTACTGAGTGCTAGCGGATTAGTGTTGGTTATGGTTTGATTTTCTAGACGAACTTCTGCAATTTGGACATCAATT
This sequence comes from Tillus elongatus, assembly GCA_964006375.1. NCBI lineage: Eukaryota > Metazoa > Arthropoda > Insecta > Coleoptera > Cleridae > Tillus > Tillus elongatus. Next base: position 185,008,582 of record OZ023262.1, on the reverse strand, counting down.
TGGTCTTGGTGGTGGTGGTCTTCTCGGTAGGTCAGTTACAGAGCTTGTTCTATCAAATTTGCCAATGAAACTACGGTACTCATTTTCGTACGAAATTTTCGTAATCCAGCAGTGTAATTTCTACCACAATCATAATAACATTCTACTAAACCACCTCTTGTTCGTAGATCTATATTACTAAAAATTTAAATCGGTTAAATGTACGTTTATGTGAGTTTTATTTTGATAATAATTATCTAAATCACGATGATTATATTTAACACTTATATAAGCAGTTGATACGATAACTCTTTTGTTCTCCATAGATTACAGTAAAATTCAATAACTGTTAAAGCAACAAAATTCTATTTGCCCTTTTCTACTACCTTAATATCTTAAAATTATATAAGATTTTAAGTATACCTCTTACTTGTTGATGACCTATATTTAAGCTACTTTGTTCCTTGAGGCTAAGCTAAAGTATTTGTTAGTAGAAAAATGTGTAATGTGTATCGAATTAGCACTGAGATACCGAGGCTAGATTCAAAATAATAGTCACTAAATTAATTTTGCCTTGTAACTTTAATTGTGATGTAAGTCATCATGGCATAACGATGTGTATGATAGCAACAGCTTGCAAATTACATATATAACCTGAACATTATTAGGAAAACCGATATCGATTTTACCATTTAGTAGGTCTCATGTATCTGTTAGAGCATATATGTTTGTTGCTCCTTGTTAACTAGACAGTCAAATCCGGGTTTCGAAAATCCATCTTTATTTAAATTAGCCAGCCTTATGCATTGAGATAAATGGATTTGTAAATTCAGCTCAGTACGTTTAGTAATAGAGGGATCAAGTTTATATAACTGCATTACATTGGGCTTAATTGCATCTACGAGTATATCCGACTTTAAGCAGGTTAATAGGTTTGTGTCATATGTATCGGCAACAGCGTCAGCAAATGGAATATCACTTCATGTTAAGTTAACATCCAGCATTGTTTGATATCGACAATCTTAGGGGAAGTTTGTTCATGGAAACTAAGCACTAATTTGGTTCTAGTAATTTGTACCAGAATAGTGCACTGCGACTTCTAATTATGATTGGGCTAATGGTAATTAAAAATAAAACAAAGTAATTATGTTAATCGTCAGCCAAGCTACAGCAGTTTTCTGGGAAAAAAGTAAGTTTTCTTTCAGAATTTTTTTAAATCTGAATAAATAGAAA